>OX457029.1:50805342-51177842 GCA_949752745.1 Protula sp. h YS-2021 | reverse complement strand
AATAAATTTAATTATTTAATAAATTTAATTTAAGTACAATGATTATTATTATTGAAGATTATTATTATTGAAGATTTATTAAAGATTTTAAAATGACAGAGTTCCTACATATATAAATATGAACGCACAATAAAAGTTAAATCTGTGACACGTCTATTCACTAAAGCATATGAAACGGACTTCTAAATTGGCGTCGCATCAATATATGAGATGTAAATGTATTAAGAACTGTGTCAAACTGTTCAAACTATTCACTGTGTATCGCGAAACCTAAAGTACTTTTTCTATGTAAGTAAAAAACATGCACAGTGTGTACCCCAAAACGCTTGCCTCACTTTTAGCCTCTCGGGTCAAAAAGCTGTTTTTCGATATATGTTGCACCTATCTTATATCTCACGAATATCTTTTTTCTTTTATAAAATAATGACATCTGTTCGTTGAACTTGCAAGAGCGTTTATCATAACTAGAATTCTCATTGGATTCATTATACTATTAGTACGTTTACTGATAAGGTGAAATCGATCGCTACCTCTTCAATGAGTTGGTACGTTAACAAAGAAACAGCATAATGATTGATCTATCAACATCGCATTGCACATTGCCTTTTAATTCCAAACCTTTAAACTCTACTTGTACATTCTGCATAATAATTAAATTATTTTTTAACATCGTAATTATTGTTCTGTCATCTAGAGTTCCACACCCGAATTTTCAATCTATGCAATCGTTTCTAAACCATAACATTATAGTAATTCTGTTTTCCAAAGAGAATGTGTAAATTCTTGCTTAGGAGTATTGCTGTTATATTGTTTTACTGACACGTAATTCTGTGACGCGTCATGTCAGTATACGAAATGTAAATGATTTATTAACTGTGTCAGACTATTCAAACTATTCACTGTGTGGTTGCACGAAACCTAAAGTACTTTTTCTATGTAAGTGAAAAACATGCACAGTGTGTACACCAAAAAACTTTTTAGCCTCTCAGGTCACAAAGCTGTTTCTCGATATATGTTGTACCTATCTTATATGTCACCTATCTTATATAAAGGTAGTAAGACCAAATTATGTTACCTTTTTGTTGAAATACAGAAAAAAATAGAAAAAAATAGAGAAAAAAATTAAGGTGGTGAAACTTTTGTGTATATTCGGTGCATTTATAAAACAAATATACGCATTTAGTGTGTTTTAAATAATAGGAACACCTTACATAGAACTGCGTTAATTTCATCAAAATAGGATCTAAAACAACATCAAAGAGAACTACGCTTAATGATGTCGGGTCACGCATGCTATGATGATATTTTAAATCCGACATACAAGGTCACCTCTGTGCCGTTATGGATAGCAACCGAGGATAATGTGAGCAAATTCGGTCGCATTGTTCATGATTTCGACAAGGAAAAGGTAATAGTATTGCAAAATAGTAGTGCAAAGCTCATCAGTTTTACACCATATATTGTATTGTACTTATTGTATATTGCAATAATTATTGGCACAAGGATCAGTCACTGTAATAAGTTGTTAATAAACGATCGAAAACGTAACGAAATGACGCTGACGTCACTCTTAGTCAGTCTCCTAATAAGTTCATCCAACATGGTGTATCATATTGTTCTTTAGATCACTGAATGTACAGATGACTGTCTGCTTTGAAGATAATCTGATGAACATTCTGATCACATACCCATATTTTAAAAACGTTTACTTGTATCATACAAGATCTAACCAACAACGTATCTTTTAAAAGAAATTGATTTGCTATTTTCACTTCATGTAGTCGTTATCAGCAAGTGGAACAGCTTTTTAAAACATTTTTTGTCGTTTAACACACCAAATAGAATTTTTCAATTACCGTTCAGATTGAATTTTAACAATCTTGTCGTTTTATGGGAATAGCGAATTAGTGCCCTCGTCGTGATGAAAATTAGATTGAGATAATTAACAAAGGAATTAACTATGTAAATATCTATTAACAAATTAACAACTTTGATAAGCTGTCCAGATTATTTTATGATGGGCCATATCTGCTTTCGGTCCTCCCGTTATGTTTTCATTTTTTTGTATGTGGTCATACAATTATTCTATTCAGGTCTTTTGACCCAAAGTCCAAGCATTGTTAATCTTGTACATTCAAAACTCCCTATTGTGATTTCCAGCTTGGATTTTATATTTATTTTCAAAATCTGAAAATACTTTAATGTTATAAATGTTATGGAACACAGCCAGCTGTTATTAAAACCTTTGTTAATTGTTTGAACGTGCAGGTTTGGATTACACCATGGCCTTTATCTGGCTCGAGGCCCCTGTATCCAGGAACAGGTGTAAACGGGGGCATTGTGAATGGAAAGTTTGAGTATCGTTGGGAAGGCGATGCCTTGAAAGCTGTCAACAATGCCGTGCCTAATGGAAACTATATCACTGGTCGCCTGCCTGCTGATGTCACGCCCGATAACCGCACACATGTGCTGACAAGAGAGGCCAATTATCACCCAGATGGTGGACAGGTTTTCTTTCCAACACGCGGTAAAGCCTTCATCCTGCTATTAGCTGAACCCGGGGATGACATCAAACCTGATAATTTTGTCGCATTTTACTTCGATGGTTCTTGTGGTCTTCAAATTAAAGCAGGTAGCGAGTTATGAATAATTTTATGACACGTAAATTTAGCGTTGTTTGTAAGTTCACTAAACAGCTTGTCTAAGGACATTAAAAAGTCACTAAAGTAAATATATATGCGTGTCTTGATTTTGCAAAAGTTGAAAGTAACATAATTAAAGTGATTGCAGAAAATATTTTTTGCAAGATTATGGCACATATTTAAGTTAGCCTTTTCACACAGCAAAGAACTTTAGACGGCCTTTTAATTCTTTACATAAAGCAGGTTGATGTACTTATCTGTTCCATGTCAAAAATTTAGCTTTCTAACGTAGTTTTTTTCCATATTGACAGGTATATGGCACCAACCCGCGTATCCAGTAGATAACTATCATGTATTTCAAGGCAAACAGGGTGCTGTGCACGCGTGTGTCTGTGTAGACACCATCGACGAATTTCAAACCGTGTTAAAAGTACCATTGCGTCCAGAACTGGCCCAGTCGTAAATTTGCATCATGGAAATTACGATTTACATAAGTACTTCTATTTTAAATGTTTAAAACATTCATTTACAATATAGAAATTGAAAATAAAATGTCAACAATACATGATTTTAATGGTTGGAAACCATTTTAGTTTCAATTTCGCGTCATAAATATTTACACATTTTTGCATGTTCCATTGCTGTAGTCATTGATACTTTTCTTTTTCATATCAGTCTTCTGCATTGCCTTTTAGGGGAATATTTCAGTTCAAACACCGTATTTTATATAATTAAGTTAACAAGAAAAAGCAGGAAAATATATTTCTATAAAATAAATAACAAACAAACGTCTAAGTTTGTAATCGCTGATGAAACCAACCCCAAATGCTTACAAGGAAGTCCATAGCACAACCCTTCATATGAATGTGTTGTTTGCATAACAGAAGCGGCATGAGCACAAGTGCTCTGCTTCACAACACCATGAAAATAATCTATCTTTATCTTACTTGTTATCACGCAATGTTATTATTTGCAACAGGCAATAATTATTTCTCAACGTGGTGTTGGATATAAGTGACCAGGAGACAAATGCGCTTATGTGATTTCTTCACAGATTATCAACGCTTATTTGAATCCAATAAAAATATTCAACTATTATTTTAAAACAAGTACATCATGTAATTAATTGAGTATTAAAAACAATGTGACTGGAAGTGATCGTAAAGGTTCTTCGCTTTGGCAAAATAAGTAATTGACAGATGCTTGTTGAATATATGTAAATTACGTCAGTATTTTCCAGTATATAAGACTGTGGGAGATGGGAATGGCCATTGTAACAACGATTGCTTGGTACTTTTAGTGTCGATTGCTGTGACAATTTTGTTCGTTTCTCACTGGTGTTCTCTGCGTCAGCGATATAATCAGTCTTTGTGTATTTGGCATAGTGGTGGGATCTCACTACTACCTGCACTAGCTATATTGAGAAATAGGTTGGCAACAAATAACAAGAATTGCTAAAACTATACAAGTAAATATAACCGCAAAATCTTTGGCACATTGAATATTTTGTATATTGTCAACTTATTTGAAAATAGAGCAGTAGCACTCACTGTGTTTATCAGACTGGCTGCAAAATCAAACCTTTCCACGCAGCCTGAAAAATTAAAATTCGGAATTCAACAAAGTTAATAGTTTGTGTAACTTCTCATGTTTATTGCAGAATCATACATATAAAAATAAAAACAGAAATTTTAAGACATGTTATGAATCAAATAAATTATAACAAAGGTCGAGAATCCATACTGAAGAGATATCTCTGCTTACCCAGAGAGTGCTCGCATATGACGCGTAAGTATTCAGCCATCGCATAGAGCAGAGCCCCCCAACCAGAATCCAAACTAGCGTCCATTTTGATCTTAAAACTGGGTCAAAGCCAAAATACACATATAAGAGATTATTAGAGTGGGAGAAATAGCCGATGACAGACAGATTGACGGACAGACTGACTGACGGAAAACATCCAAACCTACAATTTTCCCCTCAAATTCCTGATTGGGAGCAAAAAAAAAAAGGTATTTAGAAACATGTTTTAGACATAGCAAAGGTCAGACATGCAACAAAATATAGTGTCTTGAGCTTTATGGTGGTAAAATTTGATACCCTGGACATGTTGTTTTTTTTTATTAGTATTTTTCTCTGTTCTCCTTTGATACCAGTTTACACGCAGGGAGTAGTTATATTGCCTCTTGATACCAATACAAACTGATGATTGTTCACATAAATAGTGCACCAACTGGAACCATTTATCGAGAATTCGCATCTTACGACTTCACAAATTCTGCACCTCAAATTTGAGGCCACTGACTTCATATGTCACACACCGTACTTCAAATATAACACTTTAATCATTTGGTAGCATTCTGTCCTTTACAACACTGATTGTGCCTATTACGTGTTTCAAAGTAATATACAATATGTTCCGACAATATTATAATCATCGATATCATAATTTATGAAGATATGAACATGTTACAAAATACCAACACATGTCAATGATTTATTTTTTCAATACTGGAATATAGAAACAAAACTGAATTTAAAAAGAGGCAATAATACTTTTAAAACCTTATTTAAAAAGTAAATAAAATGTAATTTTAACTTTTTAAGGCGTTAATTAGAAAATAACATCAGCCATGTATGCTGACGTAATGACCTTCACAACATGTTTAGATGCTAAAGGAATATTTTGTTCTTGCATGCATTTGTTGGAGCCATCGCGAATTCAGTGTAATCAAAATATCTTTATAAATTGCACATATCTCCAAAGAATTTTGACATATCTCTAAAATCAGTGTTTGTACATTAATGATTTAAATATATATGTAATAATGTCATATATTTCAGGGTCATCTGTTATTGAATCTGGGGTATATAACTAAATCAAATGCATCTCTGTAATCAGAGAAATCTCTTTCTAAATGATCTAACTGAAATACAGATACCTGTAAAACAAGAAATATATCCAATTACTAACATATGTCATTAATTTCATCAGAGATATCTGAAAGAGATAGAGATATCTTTATTTAAAGATATTTAATGTTGAATAATGTAAAGTGACGCGCCACCACGCCCTTCTCCACATACTTAATGTTTTTTATATTCATGGGCAAATAAACATATCTGTATTCAGTATGTTTGATATTCGTAAGTAAATAGATGTATCTATTATTCAGTCAGCGATATCAAAAGCTGATTTAGATATAGACGAAAATGAGAAACGATAACCAAAATTTTATATCTGAGGATCAAGTCAAAAGGAACGATAACCAAAATTTTATATCTGGGGATCGAGTCAAAAGGAAGTCGTAATGTTTTTGAAAAAAGGCAAATTTGTCATTTTATGATAATTTATACCAAAGTTATAAAAATTCAATGACGTTGCATTGGGCATTTTTATTCTATTTATCTACCTCTCTAAAAGCACTCGTTTTCTATCGCTAGGTATTTAACAATCACCTCCTTTGTTGTGCCATAAGCGCAAATGGAAGCCTCTACGGAAGTAACTTAATGATTGGATTTCACTAAATATTCACCGGTATGATGTCATGTCTGACCTTATTATACACAGGCTGTTATCAATTTACGTCTTCTAAACATGTAATTAGAAAAAAAACGTGCAAAAGTCATGACTAGCTAACATGATCAAAGTACTCTTCGAAATCGACTATATGGGATCAAATAAAGGTTGTGACATGTATGAGGTTAAAGTACGTAAGGTTCGATGAAAGTTATTGCCTCCTGAAAAATATGCCATGCGTTTCTTTGATTGCCAAATTGAGATTATTTTTATTTATTCCTTAGTAACTGGATGTCCTTCTGTTAAAATGAAAAGATTCGCTTTCAGATAGATCAGCAGTTCAAACTTACGAACATATTTGCATCTATTTGTATTTAATCAGCTTCTTGACCTTTCAGTCTACTACGAATCAACAAAATTCCGCGCAAAAAAGAGGTAGGGGTGTAACCAGCAGAGATGGGAGTGAGGGGAGGGGAGGGGGGGGGGGGGGTAAAGTGGCCTTTTTTAACCGCACAGTACAGTGTTTTTAAATAGGGTTTTGATAGATCCCGATGTTTCAAGGGATATTCTTTCGTGTTGCGCATGGTTATGACGAAAGAAAGAAACATGGGTTGGTAGCGCAGATGTAGTGGTGTAATAACCTGCTGTTTGTGTCATTGAATTCGCACCTGGCCGTGTAAGAGAAATAAACAGTACGCTCTCTGCTTCAATAGGGAGCAGACCAGATGAGATATTTTGCTGGTGGACTCTTGATGTTGGATAGAGATACCAGCGCAATCAACGCCGCAAATAACAGAATAGAAGAATTAGGATCTAATTATATTGAGCGATAATGAAGGCATTAGATGTATGATATGTTGACCACCGTGTTATGAGTAACCTCTTGTGTTAGGAACAATAGACACCGCAACAGAAATGGAGTTTTCAAGCGTTGTTATTGGAGGAAGTTGCTAGCAATCACAATTTAGCAGGATACTCATTGGCAATGTCATATTATGAAACATTATCACCACTTTATATTGTTTTCTGTTGCACAAAAAGCAAGCATGAGTTATGGTGGAATGTATAGAGATTGTGAATAGAAACTGATGTATGTACTGTTTGCGTATGTCTGCTAACTGAAATAACGAACAAATACGTATGAAATCACACTCTATACGGATAACAATAAATAAATAAATAAATCACACAACGTAGGAAAAAATGCTGGTTTGTATTTTAAATTGCACATTTACTCAAAAAATACATTTTAACACAATTCAATTATTTCGTTTCTTTCAGTTATTTTTTCTGATTTATATATTTCTAACATAAGAACTTTGGGTCAATCAAGGCAAAAAATATTTTTTTATTATTAGCTGATTTGATAAGGATAATTTCTAAAGCTTCACAGATTTGGCATATAAATGAGTTGAGCCTGATAATGGACAATTTACGTCTTGTTTTAGGCCGATCAACTTACCGAAGATCAAGTGAAAGGTGAGTCTGCGTTGTTTTACGATAACTTCAAAGATTAAAAAAAAATGTTACTGTGGATATCTGATTTTCTTTTAGGCTGAATAACGATTTTGAAGAGTCATTTTTATACGCTGGAGCAAACTGAATCACAAAACAACAACCGGATTTGAGGAATTTTAAATATTAAGAAACATTTTTAAACAGAACAAAAGACAATTTTTTGAATTAGTATTGGTGACGACAACATACACCGCAATAGAATACCTCCGCCCCAGGAATTGCTAAATAAAAAGAAAAAAAAACTGATCAGCTGAAAACCAGCTGTAAAAGGAACGGATAATTGTGTAGTCCCTTTAAAGTGCTCTGGTTTTGATCGGGAACTTTTAAGGTTGATTTGGCCCTTTTGCAAGAGCCAGCGTTTCTTCCAATAAAAGCAATTCAAGGCCCTTTTCCTTCTGTTACAGCCCACTAGAGCCTTCCATATCTGTTTTTGGTTTATTTCTGGCGAAAATAGGTTAATTGCAAAAAATTCGATGGGATGAAGGTCTTTTGTATTTCAGGAGCAACACGTCTGTGAATAGTAGCCTAAAGGATGGGGGAAGGGGGGAGACGGGGTGGGGACAAGGGGATGCGAACGCAAGGGGAATTTATTTGTTACTGTAGACCATTCTTTAAATTTTACCTCTGGAAAAGCGATAGTTTCATATTATACAAATCCACGGCAGTCCTGCCTTAGAATACATGCAGCGGGACAGACCGTTGTTGTCCAACCGCCACCTCTACGGTTCTTCGGTCTGTTGTGTATAACACCTTTTTACTCAGCAGATCCAATGGGGAGTCAGCAAACATACTAGTTATAAAGTGAGGAACTATGTTTTAAAATATCCGTAAGTTCTGTGTTTATACATAACAGATTGATCTCCTAAGAGGTCAGCTGTTTTATAACAGCGGGCAAGGAGCAAACCGGAATAATTATATTTTTTCTTTGTATTTATAGCCGCAACCTACATATAATACGGTTCAGCAAGTTTTTTATGTACCACAACCAGCATTATACAGCCACATGCTAAAACACCAAACCTGTTTAAAAAAAACTTACCAAAATCCCTGGCACTTGTATAAGTGCTAATACTCAGAGAGAAACAGAAGGGAGAGTGAGTTTCAAGCTCAAAAAGGACAAAAATGACTGAAAGAAATTCAAAGATATTCAAGCTGGCCGTGCCGTATTTAAATCTAGAAACGGCAGAGAAAAGTGTTGCTACGTGATTGATTTCCATGCGATCGATCTCTTCTTGCTTGAGCACAGGCCTCTTCTTATCTTTTCTCACTAAAATAGTTCTTTTGCGTGATGTTCTTAATTAATGAGTTTGTAATCGCACAGAGTGTTGCTGGCAGAGGGAACATTGTAAACACGACTAAACCTGGAGTGTATGGTTGTTTGGGGGGGGGGGGGGATAATATTTCCAAGCGTGCAATGTTAAGGGTGGATAATTTTAGGGAAGCGGTGATAATAAACATACGGGTGACTAAAATGTCAGGACCGCGTAGCATTTTTTCCAAACAAAATGGTGGCATTTTGAGTAGCATTTGGCATCAGATTGAATATGGAATGTTATTAAGGGCTTTTTGTCTCCTCAATGTCTATGCATGAACCTTTGCATACTCTTTTGGTTCTTTCATCATGTTTTTCCTGAGCATTCATGTTCCCATTTCAGGCTATATACAGAAGCGGTGCAATTATAAATCGCCGACATATACCAGTCCTGTTTTATTTGCGCACCAGACCGCTGGAAATCAGACCAGGTTCTGGATAATATAAGAAAACATTCCCAGATTTCACCATTTGATCAATTCATTCAAACATTGCCCAGATTTTAACTTTTTAAAACTAATCTACTTGACGACATGAATTTAATGAGTTACTTACTCACTTGAGCATAAGTCGGTAAAAGATGAAGTGTGTTATTTTATATTTGCATAAACAATTCAAACCAGTCTTCTTTTCATTCGTGATCTTCTTCTTCTTCTTCTTCCTCTTCTTCTCCGCAATGTTCTTCTTCTGGTTTTTCTTGTTGTTGTTCTTCTTCTTGTTGCTCTTCTCTAGTTTTCCTCTTCTTCTTCTTCTTCTTCTTTTCCTTCTTTTTCTTCCTCCTCCGCTTCTTCTTATTCTTCTTCTTATTCTTCCTCTTCTTCATATGTCAGCGCTGCTTGCTATCTTAATGACATCACGAGGAATGGCTGATGTCTTAATGGTATTTGCTCGATTTATTTCGAGACGTCTGCATCAAGGCAAATAATGGCCCATTGAACAAATGAACATAATCACTGTTATTACTCAAACAGGTGAAGATAGTTCACAAAGAATATAGCAAGCCCAGCATATATATATAACGCATCCTTCCTCAGCTGAGCAGGCCAAAAAATGTATGATTAATGGCACCGTTGGCCTGATATACATTATTTTGCGCTCCGACTTCTTGGTTCACTTATTCGGTGGACAGATTAGCTAAAACTCTTCTTATGACTGTCCAAGCGCCAAGACCACAAAACCGTGACCACATAAATGTCAAGATCACGCAAGCCTTTACCAAACCATGTCAAGATCATAAAACTCAAGTGAAAAGCATACAAAAAAAACTCGACTATATAATGTCAGGAACGTGAACAAATGAGAGAGACTATACAAACTTTGACAACACAGATGTCAAAACTACAAAATCTTGACTACACTGATGACAAAACTGCACAAACGTTGGCTACACCGATGTCAAAACCAAAGACTACCCAAACCTTGACTACACTGATGATAAAACTACACAAACCTTGACTACACTGATGTCAAAACCACACAAACCTTAACCACACTGATGACAAAACTACACAACCCTTGACTACACGGATGTCAAGACTAAACAACCTTGCCTACACCGATGTTAACACTACACAAAACCTTGACTACACTGAATCCAAGACTACGCAATCCCTCGTTGAAACAAAGGTGTACGACTTATTAAAATCAAAGCAGATGGAGTCGGCTGCATAAATGTCTGCCTTTTCAAAATAGATATAAAAATCAGTGCCATTAAATTACAGTGGTTTTTAGGTTGTTAAAGCCAGTCCCAAAAATAGGACGATCGCGAAAACGGGGGTGTCCCATCATGAACTACTTGCCTGTCCCTGTGGCTTGTGCCTTCTCGTCATTCAGATCGGGATGGGTTGGGGTGGGGGGGGGGGGGGCGGAACAAGGGCCATATACCATGCAACGCGACTGACTACCAATGACACAAATTGACAAAAATAATTTTCAGAATTGGATCTTGATTATATAAGGTTACTTAATTGTTATACCGAGGGAAGAAGGGATGAAGGATGGGGAAGGAAGGTAGACGGACGGAAGAGAGGGTAGGTAAGGGAGTGTGTCAGTCTTCTGATATCATACATGTAATTAATTGAACATTTAGTCGTTTAGTACTTAAGACATCTCCTTTGTTATCAGCCGGCAACTCAGTGTAATATATATACAAAATATAATACTCGGTATTATGCACTAAAATGATGGAGTGGTGGCGGGGGTCCGTTGTCTTGGCGTGCAGAACAGAGCATCTAGGCGGTAAACACTATGAAAAAGTGAACACAAGGCCAACAGCATACAGACGAATCCCCCACCCCCCTCCCCCGCCCTCCATCCCAGACCTCAAATAATCCTGGGAATGGCCAACACGTGACTGAGCAAGAGTTTCAGACGAATCACAATTATTTTGCTCCAGTCACAAAAATTGCCATTTTGACCTGTTACCTCTGACTGACAAATCAAAATTCTCTCTCTCTCTCTCTCTCTCTCTCTCTCTCTCTCTCTCTCTCTCTCTTTCTCTCTCTCTCTCTCTCTCTCTCTCTCTCTCTCTCTCTCTCTCTCTCTCTCTCTCTCTCTCTCTCTGGTCTGGTTGTGAACCCGACGTCTGTACAGCTTTGATTTTCTGACGCCTGTTGCGATCGAAAACAACGCCTAAAAACATTGGTCATCGTTTGTTGAACGTTTGTCAAAGACGTTGATAATACGTTGTTCTATGATTGCGATCAACCAAAACCAAATTAAAACCTTGCCTCCTTGCCTCCCTCCCTGCCTCCCTGCCTCCCTGCCTCCCTCCCTGAATGCCTTCCTACCTTTCTGCCTGCCTGTCTGCTTGCCTGCCTGCCTCCCTCCCCCTCCCTCACTTCCTGCCTGCCTCCCTCCTGGTCCTATCACAAGGTTTACCTGTACAGGCTTTACCGCGGTCAGAACGCAAAGGCTGGCCAAAGAGTTATTTAAAAGAAGGAGGTAGAAGGTCCTTAGAGGTGTAGAAACAAGTGATTTGTCAGCAAAAGAAGTGACTACTCGGGAAAACTTTTGCACGAAATAAACTGAACCTATTGAGACAAGACAGTTTTTTATGGAGATGATAAGTGTATTTGCTACAGGTGATTACTAACGGCGGCGAAACATACAAGCATTC
This sequence comes from Protula sp. h YS-2021, assembly GCA_949752745.1. Classification (NCBI taxonomy): domain Eukaryota; kingdom Metazoa; phylum Annelida; class Polychaeta; order Sabellida; family Serpulidae; genus Protula; species Protula sp. h YS-2021. Next base: position 51,165,732 of record OX457029.1, on the reverse strand, counting down.
TGCACTTCAGTTCGTTTGCACCTGAAGTATAGCTCGGAGCAAGGACTTCACTCACCACAGTAATATGCTCCACTCTTTTGAGACCCTTGGCCAAGGCTTCGCTGTTGAGCAATTGCACCAACTGTGGTTCTGACAGCAAACTGGCAACCTTCTCAATGTCGGTTAGATTCCTTTAAGTTTTTGATTCCACTCTTATTTGTTATGTCATTGGTTTTTTCTGCTTTTTTTCCCTTGTTTTTTATTATATTACTCTTCTTGCAATACTCTTGGCCTGATTCTGTCAATCCAATCTCATTGATCGGTATGATGATGGAAAGAGACTAACAGTTTTCAAATTCGTTTATTGAGTCTATCTCTCATTCTAAAAATAAGGCTCCAATTCATTCACATTTACGCGTTGTAAATAGATTTAGGTTTGGCTCGTGAGTCTCGTGGAAAGCTAGCCTGACTTGCTGTTACTTTGTTAGCGAATTCTTGTTTTGTAATGGGCGGGGGATGGGAAGGGAGGGGGCGGCATTGATTTGGCGCATTTAGAATTTTACGCTTAGCTGATAAAATCTAGTTGTTAACTCATAATATATCGTCTTAAAAACTATGTGTCTCTAACTGCCTAAAGGGCTTTCAAGACAATTTCGCCCCGACCAGAACGGAACCGAAGTTAACGGACATTGTAATTTATCTCTATGCTGTATTTCACACTCACCAGAACAGAACTGGACTTGGGCACAACCTATATGTATATTTATATATACTGACGAGCAAAAGAAACTTCACATCATTTTTCTTAAATTACTTGTTATGCAAGAAAGTAATAATCATCATATTCTGTACATAGCATGTCTGGTCACTTTGCCACATTGTTCATTCAATGCTCATGTTCATTCAACCGTGCAACGCTTCTTCAAGAACCAGTACCGCGATTCGACCAATACCCTATCCCACGCAGTACTAAGTCAACAAGCATTGACACAACCTTTCTTTTGCCCTGGAACTTTTCAGAAAGGCAAATGCGTTAAGTGGCAAATTGAACTTTTTGGTCGAAAACTTACGCGAAACATGCCACGCCTCTCTAAAGAGGAAAGGGAACGAGCCATGGGCATGCTGGAAAGTGGCATATCAGCAACATGCGTTACTCAGCGGTTCGGGTGTAGTCGGGGAACGATTTACAAAGTGCAAGAGCGCCACCAAGCCCCAGGAACAACGGCCGATCGCCCACGAAGCGGCATAACTCGCGTAAGTTCAGAGTGCCAGGATCGAGCGATCGTTCGAGAGCATCTTCGAAACCCTTTCAGGACAGCAACACAAACAGGGAGAGACACCAGGGCTCAACAATCCACGAATAAGTGGGTTTACAGTTTGCAGACGTCTTCGTGCAAGGCAAATTTGTGATCGCGCACGATGGGCAGCTAACCATGGCCAAGCGCAATAGGGTTTACAGAACTGGAGGCGTGTGGTGTTCAGCGACGAATCCCGGTATCGTCTTTTCCGAGCTGACGGTCGGCAAAGGGGGTATCGGCAACGTAACCAACGATTTCACCGTAACAATGTCCGGTGGTTTGGTTTGGGGAGCGATCAAATTCGGTTGGCGCTCTCAATCGGTTGTTATCGAGGGCAATTTGATGAAGTCTTGACACCACACGTTCTACTCCATTCTGGAACAATCCCAGTAGTGTATTTATGCATGATAACGCACGTCCACATGTAGCCAGGCCTACCGTAGCTCATCTGCACGTCAACAACATCGTCACTTTTCCCTGGCCACCCTATAGCTCAGACATGAATCCCATAGAGCACCTTTGGGGTCTGCTGTATCGGAGGTTGCGCTCCAGACAACCAGGACCCCAGAGTTTACGCCAGCTACGCCAGATGCTCATTGATGAGTGGAACAATTTTCCCCAGCATCGAATCAATCGGCTGGTTACGTTTATGACAAGAGTCGCTGCTTTGTCCACAGCTCGGGGTGGGCACACCTGTTATTGAGTACGTGAGTACTGTTTAGGCAATTTACTCAGAGTAAAAAGCCATTAGGGTTTTGTCGCTTCAATTTTCTGTTGTCGTTAAGTGTGAGTTTATTAAGCTAAAGACTGGTCAGCGCAGCTGTTAACGTTTTTGAAATATACCAAAAAGTATCTGTTGTGAAGTTTCTTTTGCTCGTCAGTATATATAGCCACGCGGATCTTGATATTATGCGCACATCTCTGTGCGTTGTTTCACATTAGCCGTAACAGAATGGTGTTTTTAGTTGGCAACAATGACCCAGAACTGTTGATTCACGTCCATTAACACATTACAAGTCTTTGACTTGGTCAAGGCTTATATGAATTTGTGCGGGCAGCCGTTGATGCTTTTTTTTCTTGACAGTAAAATCCATTATCTTTTCTCAGCTTCTTGTCTGACACTACAGATCCTAGGACCACAAAACTTTGTACTTATGCAGAACTTGATCTAAGGGTGTGCATTCCGTCTTTTTCGTCTATGATTTCGTTTTCATGCTTAAAACGCCATGCAAAGACAACTGATTTTAGAATAAACAACAAGTGTTAAATACAGCGCATTTAAAAGCAAAGTACTGGTTGAGCAAAACAACACAGCTTATGGGCGTTACGCGAGCTCTGTCTGCATAGAGGAAAAGGTACTAGTCCGTTCGATCAATAAAGCCGTTGAGCCAACATAACCAAGCGGATGTACACGGTCTATAAATGGAATTCAAGCTGTGACGTTTGCTAATATATCAATGGCATGGCAATTTCATTACAAAAAACTTGTCCAAAGAAAACAATTGACATCCTAAGAAGTCCAAAATATTAATATTATTTGAGAAGGTGGTTTCCGATGGAGGAAGTGGGTGGGGACTTTAGAGTCATTGAGGAGCGCATGCCAAAATGAGTTTTGCTTTCTAGCCCTGAGCTAATTTTGGCTGAAGGCTATTGCTATCGGTCTGTCCGTCCGTCCATCTGTCCGTCTGTCTGTCCGGGCGATATCTCAAAAACTATTTATCGGAGTTTCACAAAACCTTACAGGAAGAAAGTATGTATAGTGTAGATGTGCAATGTAGGTTCAATTTATGTCGTGTCTGTCCGTCTGTCCGTCCGTCGCACTTAAACATTTTTTCTTGTCCGGGTGATGTCTCAAAAACTATTCATCGGATCTTCATCAAACCTTGCAGGAAGAAAGTATATATATATAGCAGATATGTAACAGGAGTTCATTTTGTCCACTGTCCTTCCGTCTGTCCGTCCCTCGCACTTTAAACTTTTTTGTCCGGGCGATATCACAAAAACTGTTCATCGGATCTTTACTTAACCTTACGGAAAGAAAGTATATATAGAATAAATGTGCAACGGAGGTTCAATTTGTCCACTGTCCTTCCGTCTGTCCGTCCGCCGCACTTTAAACTTTTTTCTTATCCGGGCGATATCTCAAAAACTGTTCATTGGATCTTTACTTAACCTTACAGGAAGAAAGTATATATAGAATAAATGTGCAACGGAGGTTCAATTTGTCCACTGTCCTTCCGTCTGTCCGTCCGCCGCACTTTAAACTTTTTACTTGTCCGGGCGATATCACAAAAACTATTTATCGGATCTTTACTAAACCTTACAGGAAGAAAGTATATATAGTGTAGATGTGCAAGGACCCGTCCGTCGCTCCATCTGTTGCACCTTGTATATTGTTTTTGTCCGGGTGGTATTTCAAAAAAGTAACTGGACCACAGTGATGTAACGGCTCCGATGCCTATGTTTAACTTTAAATGTTTGTCAAGTGTTGAAGATTTCGCTTGCGAAATACGGTTCTAGTTATACACGAAACTTAATTTTACAACTGCCGTTCAATTTTAATTTTGCCGTGATATACGGTTACGCGTACAACACGCTGTCTTCTTGACATGCTGTCTTCTGTAACACGTTGTCTTCTGTAACACGCTGTCTTCTATGACACGCTGTCTTTTGTGACACGCTGTCTTCTTGACATGCTGTCTTCTGTAACACGTTGTCTTCTGTAACACGCTGTCTTCTATGACACGCTGTCTTTTGTGACACGCTGTCTTCTGTGACACTTTGTCTTCTGATACACGCTGTTTTCTGTGACACGCTGTCTTCTGTGACACGCTGTCTTTTGTGACATGCTGTCTTCTGTGACATGCATAGTACTCACTCATATCGTTTGCCTAATACAACATTTCACGCGGTATGTTATTCTAGCGTATCTTGCGTCTATACTTTTCAACAAGCAATTTTTTCCTGTTTAGCTCTTTTCCTGCGCAGTCAGAAATCCTTCCTGGTTACTGTTCTTCAATTTAAATACATGCATTGATCCAGAAATTTGCTGTCTATCAAAACTAAACATGTACATTTGCTGAAAAGAAGTATCGGTGGGCTTACAGGACTTCTCATGGTGTTTCAGAGCATTTCAATGTCGCTTTCAATGCTAAGAAGGACCTACAGAAAGATATCAACTTTGGAGCTGGCCGATAGTGGTCGTAATTCCGATGGTATGATTCCCGGGGTTCTTTATAACAGGAATGAATTGAATCGACAAAAAATGATCTTATTTCCGATGTGGCTTAAATTCTGGAGTTGTCTTATTGCTGAATTGTGGTGGTTGCATACTGACCTTGAGAGGAGCTGCTTGAGTAACCTTCATGCCTTGTTTTCTCTCGCTCTTATTATTATTCGTACCCTTTTAAGCCTATTTATTGCTCATATCAAAAATGATTATATCTAAAGTGTAGTTAATGGAGCAATAAAATTTGAGCTCATTGGCACAGAGACTCAGAACTGAGGAATCCATAGTTAGGGCCGCAAATGCCTGCAGTGGTACTTATTACTTTTTCATAGTTCAATCACCCAATATTTTGCTTTTTATGACTCATATTGGGGGGCTTTTCTATTCTGGAATCGTTATTAATTGGGCATTGCCTAATACCACACTTCCAGCAGCATGATGTGTTTTGCATAAAAACACCAAATTGATGAGCTTCTGTGATAAAGCCTCTCAGTGCCTCAACATTTCGCGGTCGAATCCACGATGGAGAGTTCTCCGCTGTAACGCTTCAGGAGAGAAGTCTAATCTAGTTTAAACTGGTATAGTCTAAAACTTAATAAAAAATTAATGTTTACTGTCTAATGTCCAATAAGAATGATTATTTTCCACTAAGAGATGAATAGATACCATACGACAGCTACGAACAGAGACGTCGATGCGGGTAATGCATAAAATGGAAGAGCGCGGGGATTAGGTAGGGTATACCCCTACAGCTTTACTTGAAATTTGATACTTATACCCACAAATATTTCCTCTTTGATTTTGAGCAAGCAGGTGTATTGGAGAAATGAGAATTTAATAAGGTTGAGATTTTAACCCTTTCACATACTTTTTTACTCCTGTTTCTAAATACTTGACCGTCTATTCACGATCTTGCTTATTCTTGCCTCTTGATTTCCCTATTCTGGCTACTAGACCTTTTGTCCCCTATCATCTTGTTCTTGCCTCCTAAGTTGTTTCCTGAATATGAGTTACACAAAATGTTTCTTGAGCTGAAAAGTATACGGCCAGGTTTTGCAGTGACCTAAAGTGTCTTCTTTTTCACAAACATGTCATGCCATTAACTAAATAGATTTCAATTAAGCCTGGTAGCTTTTTTACAGCATAATATGTCATGGAAATTCGATCAAAAATCAATGTTTCACTTTGTCAAATAGTGAGAGAAGTGACAAAATGTCGTATTCCCTTTGTTAGCTTTTCGTAGTATGTAAAATATACATTCTTTAATCCTAGCCAGTATCCCAAGGCATAGCATGCAGAACTTAAATTTTAAGCAGCGTTGGCTTTACTTCGTCCAATTACAATACAAAATTTACAATATGATATGTTGTTTACCCACTGAGTGCAACCAATCACATTTTATCTTAATTTCTTTAAAATAAAATGAAAGTAAAGGAAAATCTCCTACCTAATTAGGAGTTACTTAGTAATGAATTAACACCTTGTGCGAGTCAGTTTATGCTTCTTAGACTCCCTTATTGAACTCAAAGCAACAAAGATAAAATAAACAATACAACACTGCAATTTATCTAAAATAAAGAAAACCCTTGTGTTTAGTTAGCCGATTCGTAATTAGCTTCAGGGTTGAGTAGCCTGGAAGAAGCTTAGTATTTTGTTCGCAAAGTGTGTGTTTATCTAAGGGGACTACTATAATCTAGGTTTTAATGAAGTGATCATCTTAGTGTAATAGTTCAGTGCGAAGTTTGTTGAAAAGGACTTCTTCGCACTGAAATTGACTGATTTAACAGCGGTACTTTAAATGCCAATGCCTTGTTTTGAAAAAAGCCGTTCATCTGTGAAACGCAGTTTTTATGCTAGGTTTTAAACTGCGTCGGTAGAGCTTTCGATTAATTGTAGCTATATAAAGGCATTTTATTGATTTTACATGCTCACTTCTTTTAACACAGTTCTCGACAATGATTGAAAGAACAAAAAAGAGCAAGTTCGCAGCAGAGAGTGAAATCAAAATTATGGATGCCAAAAATACATAACAACAAAAATAAATTACATAAAAATTATACAACAGCTTGATACTTGAATATAGTTTATGAAATTTTTAAGTTTTTGCTTGAGTGGTGTTGGGGGAGGCTTTTGAGAGCTGTCAATGCTCCTCAGTTTCAGTCGTGCTGCTCGCATTCTAAAGAATGCATGTAATTCATTCCATACTCAATCAATTTTACGACAAAACTGAACGGAAGATATTTTTAAACGTACATTTAAAAGTCAATCTCATGTAAATCAGTAGAACATTTACGAATGGATCGTACTTAGAGAAGCAATTCTCGAATAGAATTATTTTCATTCTATAAATCAAATATTTTACAATTTTAGATTTCATGGAAATGGACCACAATAGAATGATAATGAAAGATTCTGAGCCAAATCAAAATAGATTTATTCTGGAACGCCGATAAATGACTCAGAAATATTTGAACCGTGTCTACATCAGATTTACTTTTGAGCAAAAACAGGCCTAAAGTTATGCATATATTATGAGCAAGTTAATAATGCAGCGCTGGCATGAGTTGATGCAGTCCTGTTTTTTTAATTTGGAGTTTGGGCTTGATATAACCACTCCATATTTACAAATTATCTATTTCTGTTCTAGAATTAATGAAATTCACAGTTTGAAATGTTAACAATGAGTCAATTTAAGTATACCTTTTCAAAAATTAAATAATGTAATAGCTTTTAACCGGTTCTACGGCATCATGTACTATGCCTCTGTAGAAGATACTTATAACTGTTCCTGAGTATGAACTGATCGATTTCAAATTTCAGAAACAAATATATTTTATACTGATTCTGGGTTAACATGAGACAACAAACACTTACTACCCTTTCCAAGGAGTTAAAACGATAGAATTTCAGTAAATACAGGGTAACGTTATATTACACGAAAAATGCATGAAATCAGATACATAACTATGCATAAAAACAGTAAATTTTCCCAATAATCATTTATATCCTTATCCTTATCAAATTAACAAGTATGTGAAGTTTAAAGTTGTAAAAAGTTTACGCTATTAAACATCATTACAGGAAAACAACTTGAGCGAAAATAAGCCTTGTTCCTTTTTGAGTGAAATTGTTTTATCATTTCCATCTTCATTGCAGTGATTATGTGTATTGTGATTGTGTACGATGCTTTAGATGGGAGTTGTCTTGTTTTCTCTTTAATTTTGTTCTAAGGAGTTATTTTTTCATGCGCAGTGTCTTAAGCATATCTAAAACAAAAAACAAACAAACAAATAAACTAAGCAATACAGATAAGAGAGTAGTAGAAACATGGCGCTGTGATTTTTTTTGTTTAATTTCTAACATAATATCTAGGAATGATGTAGATGTAAAAAGTAAAATAATGAAACCCCATGAGTCGGAGGACTGATCCGAAAAACTCTCCCACAGTCTGCAGTACTCGTAGCATCAGTCTCAAATGCGAGTGTGAATAATTCGCAAGGTTAAGGTAGGGTTTTTTGCATCAGTCCAAATGCGAGTGTTTTTGTTTTTATTTCATTATTTCAGTAGAAATATATTTTCTATTATACAGTAGAATATGTTTTTCACGCCAAGAACACTATTTAGTGACGTTTCCGATACTGTAGTACTTTCCTACCGGGCGTACCTACCAGCCAGTATACTATCGTTTTCTTTGTACGCACAATAAAAAAAACAAACTCTCTAGCTCTGTAAATGACAAGATATATTTCTTTGGTGATGTTCAAAACAATATTATAAAAGAATCTTTGTTTCAGATTTTGGCATTTGCTTATTTATCACTGGAAACCACGCTTACTAAAACAATAGAGTTAACACTAGCTCAACTCTATACAGATGTCACTATTCATTCAAGCTAATGAAGTTTTCTTTCACTTCTATCCCATGTGCTATACACTGTCTATATGAACTTTTCTTCCACAAATAACAAGTTTAATCACCAGGCATGATATCATTTACAATTATGTTCTGTAATTATGTTTTCAATCGTTAATATTTTGTAAATGTGCAAATGTGAGTAACATTAAGCAAGGCTGTGTCAAACATTTGTCATTTGAAGACAAGTAAATATTTTGAAGAAATATTTGTAAATAGAGCATAATTAGATGGCTGAATTGTCAGAAGCAGTTAAAGGAATATATCATAGTTTAACTTTCTATTTGACCAGAAACGCCATGGTCTTAAAAGTAACCAATTTGCGCCAATACATATGTATGCATGAATGCATGTATGTATGTATTCCAAAATTTCGGGTGTATAAATGACAACTAATACATTGATTTTACTCTTCTATTTGCGGTCATCGACTTATACAGTGGTTCGACTTACACACTGGTATTTTATAGCAATTATGTTTTTAAGAAGGCCGTAATATACTCAACCAATTTAAAAGCAACAAATATATGACTGAAATGGAAATACTCATAGAAACTTTAACTCAGTGAATTACACATTTACAAATTACAAATGTGAATTACACATTTGTATTGTGGAATGTAGTGCCACTCTTCCACTAGCGCATGACGCAACTGAGGCAGCGTCGCGGGTGCGAATCATGTGAGCATACGGCTTTACCGAGCATGTCCCATGCGTGCTCAATGTAAGTCGGGCGAAAATGCAGGCCAGGGTAAAATCCGTACATTTGGCGTCCGTAGATACTTTTGTGTCGCGCGTGCTGAGTGCGGACGAGCGTTAACTTGTTTAGAATAAGCCAATGCTGTAGGACGAATGGAACTGCACTTGGCTCCACAATAACCTTGCGATAACTGTCAGCACTGACAATACCTGGTATGAAACGGATCTCAGTACGGTGAGCAAACGACATTCCAGCCCAAACAGTTACACTTTCACTTTCACTTCCCCAACGGTCTTTTTCTTGAACGCAGGCGTCGGAGTATTGCTCGTTCGAACGTAGCCATGCGCGCATCCTCTCGTCGGCGTAATTGAGGCAAAACCGCGATTCGTCAGCGAATAACACATTCTTCCATTGTCGTCCAGTGAGTCCAGTGAATGTGGGTATTCACCCATTACACACGAAGAAGCTGTCTAGCGCGTGTTGACAGTAATCCTCGATACGTTCGGCGCGCACGTAGATCGCAGCGCTGGAGCCTATTTCTCACAACCTGAGCACTAATACGATTATTTCGAGCCCCGGGGCTTCGTCTTGCAGTCATAGTTGCTGGCAGAAATCGATCTTTCAGGTGTGATAGTCGGTCCTGTCGTGGAGTGGTTACCGGTAGTCTACCTGGCCTAGGGCGGTCCGCGGTCGACGTAGTGTCATGCAAACGCGTTCGTAGCCGCGAAACTGTTGACCTATTGACACCGAATTATTTGGCGACGTCTGACGCAGATTCCCCACTTTCGAGCAACTCAAATGTGCACGCGCGCTGAATATTTGTCAGTCTGGGCATAAGTTCAGCGCGCGCTTCACAGCCAATCTAAACAAATTGACTTTTCCCCAGATTTGATACGAGAATCGCATAAATTAAATGTCCATAAATTGCACAGAGAAGCCTCCATGTGCTTTTATGTATTGGTGCCATGTGACCTTGACCTCTGTTAATAAGGAGTACTACAGCAAGCGAATCGCACAAAGTACTCATGTCCATGTGGGCCAAATTTGGACATACAGTACATTATTACAATGCCCCCTTATTTTTTGTTGCTTTTTCAAATTGGTTGAGTACACAAACGGCTCGACTGTAAAACGCTAACTTCCTGAATAGACAAGACATGTAAACTTAGTGCACTAAACACGAGATAGCACATGTTATCGAAATAACATAAATCATACCAATACAAAGCCGGAAATATAGTATGTGTATATATGTATGTATGTATGTACGTACGTATGTGTGTATGTATATATGTATGGATGTGTGAACAGATGGATGTATGTATGTATGCATGTATGTATGTATGTATAAATAAACGAAGCTAAAGTGACACGTTTAAAATGCTTTTTGAAGCCTGTAACAAACGATTTATCGTGTGTTTTTGGTATAACACAATCGAATGATGACCACAGCCTTCTCCACCCGAAACTGAGAGCTTGTTCTATCAGTGCTAAATGACAACTATCATTTTCTGTAACAAGGGAACTGTATTTAAGACCATTTAGAAATAAATTTAAGAATGAATCATTCACCCAACAATAAATCTCATACGCACGGAACTTCCAGTCATAATATTTAATTATTTTGCAAATGTATGAATGTATAAAGGGGCATGTTATGTAATTGTTATCCGATAATTCTGTGATTTTTTTAAATACATTTTTTTAATTTACACCATCAGTTTTATCTCTCTGTGAAATTAAAATGTTTGTGAAAAGTAAAAGAATTAATGAGGCAAGTTTTCGTGCAGACTCATCACAAAGACACATTACTTCTGGCTGGCTTCACAGCTTGTCTTAATTCCTGGGGTGTTCGTTTTTAAGAAGCGTTTCACCTCGGTATCCGGACATGGCGTCGACAGCAAAAACGTCGACAGGTGTAAAGGTGGATAAAACACCGACTACTCGTTTTTCACTACCTCGTCCAGTATATCTGAGAAATATTTTGGGTCAATAACCCCTCCCTCATAACCCTCACTCGCCAGCCCCGCCCTCCCGCAGGGAAGAAAGACACGGTGAAGCTGTGACTGGGTCAAAGGCATGCGATTTCCATTAGCGATGTTCATAAGGTACTCATTTTTTTAAAAGGCATATCATATTTATTTAAGGTACTGATAGCATCTGAGTAAGCCTCTAGGAGACGTCAAGTTTGCAGTATTTATTTAATGTGTCTTCGAATTGTGGTTTACGTTTTGGTCGAGATTCATCTTTTGCTTTAGGTTCATGGTGGAGCGAAATAATTTCAATGACACTGTTTATGTTTGTGCCGGCGGGTGTTTATAAAGAACTGACTACAACACAAGTTTAGTGATTGTAGAACTAATTATGTTTAATTAAGTTTGTTCTATGTGCCTTTACACTTGTCGGCATTTTTTACGGTCGACGTTTTATCCGGCAGTCTTTTCCCTTCGACGTTCCCTTTGCCAGACCTGTCCTCGCTGTGGGTTTTACACTTGCTCTTCACTTGTGGTTAGTACAATTGCTCATTTGTCACAGAGGTCTGCTATTACAGTCGCCTAGGAGCATAAATTTAAGAAATAGTTTGCATGTTTATCAGTCTCTCAACTTAATTCTTATTATAATAAACGACATTCCGTCTGTGCTGTTGTTACACTCGGCTTGAAGTGGTGGTTTTAGCCGGATTTTAGAGCGTTCAATCTTGATTTTATTACTGTGTTAATAATCTACTCCTGAAAGCATAAATCATTCAGAGTATGTGTTGATTTCATTCCATCTACATCCACGCGTAGAATGTTGCGTATGATGTCTTTATTTCTTCCATTTTGTAAGTTTTGTGCACTGACGCCAAGCATCAGTTTTAAATATAAAAGTAGCCTACATATGAATGGAAAACTATTAATGTTAACACCACCTACATGTTGCCTGTACCATAAACATTTCAAGTACACTAGGCAAGTTAGCACCTTTATTGTGGAAAGAGAACAAACTAACCATACATTGTTCAGTGGGCTGTTATTATATAGCCGGTGATATTTAAGAGAAAATCGACTCTGGCCCATAGTATGAGTCATACCAATGCCTTACGTTTTGGTGATCAAGCAAATATCAAATGTCCGTTGATATCTGATATAGTTAAGCTTTACTCTTTGATTTCTTACTCGGTAAGTTAAATGAAGGATAATCTTATCACTGAACATTCTCGCAATGTTTCATTACAAGTTCAGCTTTTTTTACATAATACATGCATAATATAATAACAGCAACAGGCCACACCATTTTGATACACAGATTAGCTGTAAATTTTGTAAAATAGACAAGTAAATTACGCATATTTGTTATACTTGTTGCAGCTGAGTGGAGTGGAATAAGGGTTTGCAAAACAACGAACCACAATTTCCCATGAATTCTAATTTACAACAACTTCGCGCTGCCACTTGTGATATCTCTCTGAAAGTGATTCTTTCTTTTTTTATTTAGAATTCAAAGAAGCATTTGATTTGTTCGATAAAGACGGGGATGGGTGTATAACAACTAAAGAACTGGGTGTAGTAATGCGGTCGCTTGGACAGAATCCAACAGAGCCCGAGCTTCTTGACATGATCAATGAGGTCGACGTAGACGGTTAGTTTATTTTCTTATCAAGCAAGCCAAGAGGAAAAGGCTTGGTTTAACCAGAAAACATCGAAACATTTTGCACAACTGGAGTTTAGTAGTATTCTCTTACTTTTAAAAGTAAAAAAAGTTGTTGTAAAAAGTGTTTACTTTGAATTAAGGTTTAATCTGATAGTTTTTGGTATCTTTTTAAACTATCTGACCCTTGAAAAACTGTTGTTAGATACATAGTTTTCGTAAATTTCTGCATCCTGCAAAGTTCAATTGTGAGATAAAATCAGTTATGTTGAGAAAAATGGTAACTATATGCTTTCAGTGCTTAAGTTCAGGGCCAATATATTTTCCAACGCTTCTCCTCCTAGATGTCTTTCTAAAAGAAACTTGATATAAAATATGAAGTATTCTATATTAAAAAACTGCTACCACAGGAAGTGGCTCGATAGACTTTGAGGAATTCCTGACGATGATGGCAAAGAAAATGCAAGAAGAGGACACAGAGGAAGAGCTGAGAGAGGCGTTCAAAGTGTTTGACAAGGATGGCAACGGGTCAGTCATCGATGCCGTTTTTACCAGTTGGAGAAACATATAACTATACTTAGAGAAAATTACGCTTGAGATGTCTGTGTACTGGTTTGGAGTGCGACAGAAAGCTTCGTGATACTGAAAAATGTACTGTTGAAACTGCATTTTTGGACACTATTTTCTCCTTACTCCATGCTGTCCACATTTCAACAATTTACCCTCCTCATCTATTATACAGCAAAGCATTGAATAGGACATAAAATTTTATACTTTCTAAAATAAAGAAAAGTATGTGTCAATATTTGTTTGCGTATCATCAAATTTCTTTGTGTGTGTGCGTGTGTGTGTGTGTGTGTGTGTGTGTGTGTGTCTGTGTGTGTTTCATTCATATGCAATGTGGCAAATTTTTATCTCACCAGTCATCTATCGTTGCTTCATGATGAATGGGTGTCAGGTCCATTATATGGTACACTGCTATTAAATGAATGATCCCAATTACTGTGTTGTTTGGAACTTTGCTAAAAACAGCGTAGACAACAGGGATAACTTGCACTTAAATATATACCAAGATTCTCTGCTGTAATTAAACCTTTTTTCTTTAGAAAAAAAAATCAACTCGATTACGTAGGCAGTCATCCCTTCAATCACTTCTTCCTCGGCAAGATTAATATGAGAATCTCTTTCATAAGTACAATTTTTTTCTAACACGCAAAAAGTAAACAAAGTGGTTTAGGAATGTGAAATAACCGTGAAAAAAAAGCTGAGGGTGGCTTTAATTGGCACATATTGCTTCAGAGAAACTGGATGCCTTGTGGGAAGACTTATTTTTTCTGTCTATCAGCAGTGCGGGGAAAGAGAGGGGTGCTGATTCTTAGTCTTTATTATTATTGGATGACTGAAGGCCACATAGTTAAAAAATAACCTCGCGAAAAATTTGCTTAGATCGAAAATATCGCAGAACATTGAAAAATATCTGAGCAATTTTTGTAACTCGAAGAGATGCAGGTGAAAAATATATCCATTTAATCAAGCTCTGGTAGTGTCTCCTCATGCCCAGGTTCGTTTCCGGAATATTAAATGCAAAGACATTAAACTCCAAGGGTTTTATATAGTTTATATGAAATATAATGTCATCAATCCACTTCAGGAAAAAGGAAGTTTATTGAAACGCGAGTGTCAATCTATTTTCAGATCGGTCAGAATATAGATGCATTGTGTTGCATTGTATAATTCAGGTACATATCATCTGCTGAGCTGCGTCACGTGATGACAAATCTCGGGGAGAAGTTAACAGATGAGGAAGTAGACGAGATGATACGAGAAGCGGACATCGATGGCGACGGGCAAATCAACTACGAAGGTCATCTCCTTATCTAATCGAAATAAACAATATATGGGTACATTGTGGTTTTATCTGAAGACTGCATTATTAATCTGCCCGCGCGGGAAACCATTAAACTGTAAAAGTGTTCTAGTTTCTGCATTTTCGCCGTTGTGGAATTAATCTAACCAACGTCATTTCAAAGAAAAGAGAAAATCCTGTCTTCTCTGTGACTTCAATATCAACTAATTTAAGAGAAACAACCTAATAATTAAATGCCATTTTTCTCGCTTGTAGAGTTTGTGACGATGATGACGGTTAGATGAGAGTTTTGAGTCGGACCACTCCAAACCACTCCACCGTTGTTCTCTTGCCGCTGTCTATCTCCACACAGCAGCTAGTATTCACTTGCTGGATTTCGTCCTTGAACTGCACAGAACCCCACAGACTCATTTTTATATTGCAGTACTTTCCAGTCGATGTCCATTTGGCCTTTCGTCTAATTTACAAACAGGTGTCAATTAGAGTAATGCCGCGATTTACAGTTTGGAATTACTCGTTGAGCTATTGGACCTTGCTGCACTTTTTTCTCTCATTTTTCTCTCGAAAATCACATGCGTGCACATTGTATTCGGGGGCGTCAAAACGCCAGCTTATAAAATTCATATGTGGTAAGCATCAAATCAGAGTAGTTTTTGTAGTAAATGCTCGATTTTTGTGAGCAGAAAACAACTATTCCGTTTACCTTAAGAGAGACTAGAAGAATCTTTTTGGGAACATCTCGGTAAATCACATGGAATGGGAAAATGTTAGGTCATTTATTTAAACAGCTAAGACCATATGCCATCAAGCTTTAAATTACTGGCCCCAGAGTGGACCATTTTGTTATTCACATGAGGTTTTTTAGTCTACGAAACATATGTTTACCGTTTGGTGTAATGTTTTGACAGTATGCTGCCCCCGCCCCTATCCCTCTCCACCTGGATGAACGTTCCGGTTACATGATATTTGGTATGAGAAAACGAACAGGCTATTTCATGCTCCAAATTCTTTATCAACGGCGTACAACTCGTACAGAAAACAACGTAAAAAACAATAAGTTAAGATTATGCGCACCAGTGGTTTGCCAAAAAAAACAAAACAAAAAAACATCATAAATAAACGTTGAATAATTGGTTTGCAATAGTACAAAAAACGTTTATTGGAAGACAATCCGACAATCTTTATCCGCTATGCATCCGATCTGTTTATTTTTAGTGTTACCACTTTTTTGCCTGCTTTGGAAAACTAAATTCAATCATGAAACAACACCAGATATGTCGGTTAGCTCCGTCCTGTTATTTTTTTAGCAACAATAGTTGAGTGCTAGAGCTAAAAATGCTCCGGGTGAAACTTGGTATCATATGTGATACCATGTCTGTTATAAAAAACGCGTAGAAAGGGGGGCGGGGTAATTCTGAGGCAAGACTGGTCCCCGTGGAGTGTCAATTCTGTTTTTAAAATAGGGGCGGGGTAATTTTCATTCAGTGTTTTTAACCAAAGGGCAGGGGGGGGGGCATGGTTCTTTAAGACTTTAGCAACACAGCGTTTTGTTTAAAAAGGGGTACTTTTTCAAACGCTGTATTCCCCTATTAGGAGTCATTTTAAAAAGTCATGGATACGCATGGTAACCAGTTGGTACGTGAGTGCCCCTGTCTTGACTCAGGAGAAAAAAAACAAGGAAAAACGGGACAAGGGATTGATGGACAACATTTCTACCTGTTAAACTGCCACAAACCAAAAACTTAGCAGTACTCACTTTGCAACTGAAGACCTTTGGTACGGTCAGACACAGATATAAGAATCCGGGGGGGGGGGGGGAGTAATTTTCCTGGGGTGTTGCAAATATCGCTTGCCACCCTCCATTTCGGACCACAGACGAAATGTGAAATGTTCGAACATCCATGTTGAACGAATACGTTATCTCATTAGACCATTATTATATTTAAAGTGGAGAAAGTCTATTTCCGGTATGACTTGAGTAAGCAACTTTTATCCCTTCACAATTTTACCGTCGACGTTTTGCCGGTGGCCGTTTTAACTTGACTTTAGCTGTGTATATACCTCTCCATTGAATTTAAACTGTATTTTCAAATGAGCACTTAGGAAATGTGTGATACATGTTGCTATTTATAAATTATGTAAAAATAATTGTGTTAAATATATACATATGATATGAACCGAAAATGTAAAGCAGACCACCTTTTATATATCAAATTTAAAATCGATCTCGGTGTTGCTTTAGTGTTATCATTGGTCACGCTAAGTTTTATCGATGACGTCATACCCTGGCCTATTGTTCCCCTGGAAGTCAGATGGTTTGTCGGAGCTTTTGTGTTTGTACAGAATGTCATGTAAATTTCGAACTAAAATCTTGAAAGGGATAAAATTAAATGCTTTCACCCACAAACTGTCATTTGAGAATTTGAGGCAGGGAAAGATGGTGTCAGCAGTGATATCGCTTTGAACAAGCCTTCATATTTTTCATGTTTTTGATCGTATTCTTTTATTTTTACTGAGTCACTGATTTTGCAGAAGCGGTAAGGCAAAACTATGTTGTTGACTAGGCATGGAAAACTAAACTTAATATATATATATATATATATATATATATATATATATATATATATATATATATATATATATATATATATATATATATATATATATATATATATATATATATATATATATTCAATCCATTTTAACCTTCGTTTTCCATTTAGTATCCGCGTCCTGATATTTTTAAGAAATGGATATAAGCAAGCCCGTTTTGCTACTAAAATCCACACAGAGACCACACACACAATGACACACATGCTTACGGGCCTGTAAAACATCTCTTGTATTTACTTCTGTCCTTTTGGAAATATTTGTTTTAATTCAAATTTCATCAAAAACAAACATGTTTCACGTAGTATGACCGACTTAGTGTCGACTTAGTTACAGGAATAAAACGTTCGCACGAATAAAACGTTGAAGCACTTAGAGAATTATTTGAACTGCTGGCTCTAAGAGCTTTGTGCTAATTTTTAAAACGCATCTTTCTTATGTTTTTTGATGTTAAGAACTAGCTGTTCTGGTTGATTTTTCAAAAGACTTTTTAGGGACCGCGTCGAAACTCAAATAATATCACTTTTCCTTTGTCTTGATTATTTACGTAAAAGCTCTAAATATGTCTGTCCAAAAATGAAACCATGACTTCTTGTTTGCTAAAGCAAGACAGCGTTGTCTCAATGATACTGTTTTATGAGGGTTGTAAAGCCGTCGAAAGAATGCAATAATCACGATGTAGACGTTATGAGGCCATAACGTAATGCCTAGGACATGTATTATCGCTCACTGAAAGCTACGGAAATGTTGCAGGGGAAAAACAAAGTCGAAGTTAAATATCCGAATTTCAGAAATGTAGAAGCCTTTTTCCACTTATTTTTTATTATTTATTTATTATTAATATCATTTTATTATTAATTTATTTTTTCGTTGGGTAAGGGGGTGGAGGTTGGGGAGGGGGGGGGGGGGGGCTACAAGTGCGAAGTGTAATAACACATGTTCTACATTGGTGAGGGGTACCAAATTAGGCCGAATAGCCTCTATGATATCCTTGGAAGATCGCTTGCCCAACGCCAATATATAATCATTGTCCAATTTTTATACAGTGTTGTCTCACGTCTTTAAACGTTTGTAGAAAGAGGGCGTATCAGCTGTTGTCCCATGGCCTCATCTGATATCTAACAATTGTCGGATGTTTATATTGATTTTGTTAATTCGATTGTATAAACTGTTATTGTATAAGTGAATCATGTAATGCAAATAAATCGGGTGAAAATGCTTTTTGTTTTTCAACTAGACCAACAATAACCCCGAAATAACCCAGAATTAGTGTGCATGTAACCAAGAAGCACCGGCATTATAAATTATTGTCAGTAGCGTAATAATAATCATAGATAAATTCCATTCGTTCTGGAATATTGTTTTTTTTTTACATGTCGGAAACCCTCTTTTTTCCCGAGATTCTTTGATGCGTCGATTTATACCGGGAATGTAGTCGCGATTTCTTTCACTTCTTGCAGCGCGAACACGGTCGAATGTGCACCGTCAGTGTAGTGGGCCTTGTTTGGAAGGCCAAGTGAATTCCACACTCTATTTCATTACATTAGTCGTAACTAAATTTTTAGACTCTTTCTGACGGTATGTTGGTATGAACAAAGTTTTTGTCCCGTCGTTAGACATTTTCTAACAGACCTTCAGTATTGAAGATAAAGATTACATTTTTTTAATCATTGTTAATTAAAACAGTACGGAGTTCAAGGGATTACTTAAGTCTAGATTTGAGCAAAAGTTAGGAGTCAGATGAGGTAGCTAACTCTTAAACCTTAATTCCCACTAAACTAACAATAGTAATAACAATAATAATAATAACATTTATATATATATATGATTATATATGATTAAACGCCATTACCGATTAAAAAGTGAACATTAATTTCAAAAAGTATTTATTTTCTTAAATACAACATACCTCAACAAAATAGCATGAAATTTGTACAAAATAAAAGGCATACGCTGTTCGGTGTACTTGCATTTCATTCAAGTTAAAGCAATACTTTCATTTAATTTACAGTTCCTTTCAATTTCTTCAGTTCTTGAGCCTAAGACAAACGCTTTTTGAACCTTGCATTGACGCATGATCAGTTTCTGCAAAATAAGACGGATAGAAAAATGCATGCATTTTGGTAAACGTAGAATCCACGACAGTTTGCACACTATAAAAGCGAAAAACTAATGGATAAATCAATATTCAAAACTTGCAGAAAATGCGGCAGATTTAATCAATTGAAAGTGCTAATTTATCGAAGATTGATAAAACTGTAAATAAGTAAATACCATTTCTTTAGCTGTCGTTCTTTGGTTTAGTACAAACCGTTGCGACATTTTTCCAGTCGCGCGGCTTCGTTCTAAAACAGAACAATGTACACATCTCAGCACTCAGAGGACGGCTTTCACCTCCGCATTAAGGCCAAGAAAAACAAATAGTCCTGCTTCTCACCCCAAAATTAAAGAAATTAATCCGGCTGGCCTGCGATCTCTTTTTTTCAATATATGAGAAACAACGTTATTTTTTCCTCCAAATTCGCTTTTGCTGTCCCATTTGGTACAAGAAAATTAAATACAAACCAAATATATTTTAGATGTTGATTAATTCTATGGTAATAAGATTGAATTTATGAGTTAGAATTCATTTTTTTTATCAAAAGATAACAAACAATAAAACAAAAGAAAACAATCAATAAAACATTAGACAAATAACAACAAAATATATGGTTATGAAAGTCAAGAAATATAGGTGAAATATATGTCATGACAGGTGACATATATGACAGGTGAAATATATGTCGTGACAGGCAAACAAAATGTTACTGTTCCTACCTTAATTAAGATAAGGATATCTCTTAATGTGTCTGTATCCAGTGAGCATTCCGGAAACACTGACGAGCGCTTGCCCGGGGAGCCCGCACTCCCCCACCCCAAGCTTTGTGTCAGCTGTGCATTTGATAGTGTCACAAAAAGGCAGAGGATGCAGGCCATGAAAAGACACGTGCTGACCACGTGCGTTATACTCTTGACTCCCTGCATGTTACTTTACTTAGTCGTTCCAAGTTCTTTTCTGCAAAAAGAAATACGAAGAACATTTGGGTTTTTCTGAATCCTTTGCAACACAATGTCTAAACTTTCTCAATTTAATTTGATGAGCCAAGAAAGGTGTTGTTTCGAACTAGCATAACAATTATAAGAAAATTGGCATTTAAATCTTTTAAAAACCAACGTAAATTGTGTTCTATTTAAATTTCATTTGCTATTGGTTTCAATTCTTGTTTAAGGTTTAAATGTCGGAATAATAAGAACCAGCGGCAAGTGTTTCAAACATTATTATCCCCCAACCCCCATCCCTCTGTTCTAGCATTTTCTGCTGCTTTGTCGAAAACCATAAATGAGTTATTGTGACGTCAGAGCAATAAAGCCGCCATTGTCGTCATATGTCGTCACAAGTAGAAACGAGTCACGTGGTATATTCCACAGCAATTCCATGGCAATATTAAATCTTGTTTCACAAGAATTGCCAGGCGAAATTAAAACCAAAGCGAATTGCCGAAATTATCTCTGGTTCTGCATCAAATTGAACCTCGAAAGTTACATAAATCGGGATGAAGATGTCATACGCTGTGTCTTGCAGTGTTAGACCAAAATGTGTTCCCAGGTTATGGGATATTTGGGACGATGAACAAGGACCAGTCTTTATGTCCGAACATAACAGTGGAGCTCTTCAGCGAACTTCAAAACAAAAACCTAAGTTGGTTTCAATGGAGATATTACAAGGCACTGGTGCTGACAGACCAGCGATTCCTGAGTTTGTTCCTAAGCTATGGGACGAATGGTCTGATGATGAGTCTGTTAACAGACCCCCTCAACTCGACGCCAGGACCCAGAGGACACATAAGTCTCATAAGCTCGAATCACGTGATACGCTAAACAAGACCAGCGAAAGGCTTGCAAAACACAGACCAGAACTTGTTCGAAGAGAACGCAGCGAAGAGGAAAGGCTAGCTAAGCATTACGCTGAGATAGCGAAAAGGGAGAAAGTCGGCAGTGAGAGACTCGCCAAACACTTGACTGCCATTGCAAAAAACCAATATGTTCCTCCAGAACTTACAGTTGATCCAGTGAAAGCTTCTGAAAGGCTCTCCAAGCACATGGCTGAGATAGCCTCAAGAGAAAGGATTGAAAAACAGAGGAGAGAAAAACAATGGCGTGTTGTTCAACGACTTCATTCTCGGTCTCTTGCACTCACGAATATTCGTCCTCAGTCAGCCATGTGACTGCTTATTTTATTACACAAACTATCAAGATTCTTCCTGTATGAGTGCATGTATAAACTGCATTTACATGCTCTAGAATCAGTGGTTTATATGTTAGAATTCCATTGAAACAGTTTCTCTAACATAACTAGATCAACATCCACATTTTTAAATATTACTATTTTTTGAAAATGATTTTCGTTATTGCCATTATTATTTTTGGTATTTCAAATATATTATTGTGTGAAATCATCTTCCTTATTTAATTTTGCTTACAAAGAAAAAAGAAAGAAAAAAGAAAAGAAAAAGTCAATGCTCCGCAAACTTCGGGCTAAAAATTAGACGAATTTCGTTATGAAAACTTTAAATTATCGCAATACCGGTAGTTTTCGCACACGACATGCATCGTAATCTGGACCTCAATCTTTTTACCTTTTTCTTTTTTTTCCCCTCCCTCTCTTTTTATTTAGTTGTGACAGAAATGCTTACGGCAATGGACTTGCTAAGTATCACCGTGTTTCATTCCCGTTCCCATAACACCCTTCAGTCTTTACGACCCTTTTCAGTACATCTTATTCTTTGCAGAAATTCCGACTCCAATAAGACGCGGTGACAGATATGAGACTAAAACCTATACTGTTTCATACGACTGACCAGTTCAAGAGTGACTATGACTTGATGTTTTTCATGAGCTGTGCAATTTTTGATAGATATTGTTTTAAATAACAATTTTTTTTCTATCATCTGAGCGTACAATTTTCTTTCTTCCACAGCTGCTCAATGTCATTTCGATTATAGAACGTATCAATGACGTCATTTGTGTGGTGGATACCTGTCAGAAATATATGTTTCTGACCAACCATTTCGAATACTTTAACCTCTCTCTAAATTACACTGAATCCCCCAGCCACTTGCCTGCTCACCCCTTTCCCACTCCGACGGAGATTTTAGTGTGTATGAGAGAAAGCCCCGGCTTCACGGCTGGCGGTGAAACTACTACAGACTTACCTTAAGCACAAGTTTTGGAAAATATCCAGTGTTTGATTTTAAAAAAGTTCTCTTTGAAGTTCTACCCCAACGTCTGTTACTGCCCTCACAACTAGATTAACAACGGCTCTTTTGAACTGCAACTGCCCTTTATATTTACCCGAAATTAGTTAACCTTGGTAACCACCACCCATGAGGGATCAATATAACTGGCCCTTCCTATTTTTCGGGATAGCCACTCCCCCCACCCCCCCCCCCCCTTCCCACATGATTGGTTGCATATAGTTGACATAATTGACTTGTAAAAACCTACACGCCTTCCGTATTTAAATACAGCTGTCACCGACAATTCCCCAACCAATTTGTTGTTTACAGGGTGACTGGGCCCCAGGGTGATTGAGATTGTCTCTTTTTGACGCATTTTCCGTCGCATCTTTAGCTGTAAACAGTTTTTCTTTCTTTTGCCATAGACTACCAGACGTATCCGTAGTCCTCACGGCTGTGAAATACATGGTCATCATTATCGTGTGTATTCATCATGTTTGAATTATATTTGACCACATTTGCATTCAAGGCGTCTTGCGCATGACATTTTTACATATTCATTTTCCATGTATTTTTTTTTTTCAATTACCTTTAAGATTTTTTTCACAAAATCAGACATTCCGCTTCTCATGAAAGTTATAATTGCAAAAACAAAATCAAAATCATAACTACTAAATAAAGTTATTCCCAACCCCGGGTTTTAGACTCCAGAGAGGTGACTATTTTGGGGTGCTGTAAGTCCGTCCATCCGTCCGTCCGTCCGTCCGTCAACCTATCCACCGATCGCCGGCTGTTACTCCCACACTGATAATTCGTTTCTTGTTATATTTGGTATGTAGATGAACGTGGGTATGTGTACCTCATTTTGTATCTTGACCCAGTTTCAAGGCCACACTGGTCACCTTTTTTGACTTTCTTGTTAACACGATTATACAAAAACCACTTGACCGATCGTTACAGCATATTAGGCACTGCTTACCCATTTCAAAAGCATGTTGAAATTGTTTTGGAGAAAACTCAAAATGCCTGCCAGCCACTATCTCGAATATTTTAACAAAATTTTGTTGAAAAATGACAACTCTTAAACAACTTTAAGCATCGTCATCTGTAAACCATCCTCAGGACTGCTTTTCGGTAAGACAGATAAATTCAAAATGGCGGCCAGGCTGACGGTGAAACTACTACAGACTTACCTTAAACTTCTGTCCCATTTCTACAACCGTCCAGAAGAATTGTTCCATGGTTCTGGGTGTTCTGGTAGCGTAGTCTGTATACTTTGGAAAGAGTGGACCCCTAACGCAGCCACGGCATTTGTACAGGACCAAGGGTGACGCAAACTGTTACTTTCGTGCGATCAGTTACATTGTAACAGGAACAGAAAACTGTCACCTTTCAATTCGTGATAAATAATTGTTGAACATATGATGGGACCCATTAACACTTCACCACAGAAATGTGGTCCAATGTTCAAAAGTAGCGGAATGGATAGCAATGGAACCTGGGCTACAGATGCGGAGATTCTGGCGACGGCCAGTCTTCTGGAATTCGACATAGTCATCTACTGCAAAGTCGGAGACCAGCTGGTCTGGATAACTTATCCTGCGTCTTTCCACAATGACTGTACGACAAAAATGAGGCTATGTTTGCAAAACATCTCCGAGCATTTTAATGTAGTTATTGGTGTTGAACAGTGTTGAACATTTGGGAGTATTCGGTGTGCACTGGTAGTTAGTGGTGGATATTAGTACATCAAGTCAGTTTTAAATACCCCCGACGGAGGGGCTCGGGGGGGGGGGGTACAAAATGGGCGGTGGAGGTATATTTCAGGCTAGCCCAATTTATATCCCGGGGTATAAAATAGGCTAACCCAGATTATACCCGGGTATAAAGTGGTCAGGGGGGTATATTCTGGGCTGTTACACCGGGAAAAATTAGATTAAACGATAATTTCATTTGGTATAGGGCAACAACAAGATGTGGGGTAAAACTGGAGGACTGATGGGAGTCACTGGTAATTTCACATGTAAAAGGCCAACACCCAGACATGCAGGGCTAACGCAGATATGTTGGTTAACTGGTTATTTCAATAACGCAGGACAGTACCTTGAAACTGAGGGCTGAGGCTAACAGTAATCACTGCAACGTTGGCGCATCGTTGCATGGACATCTCCCCAGATGTCTGATCAAAGTCTGATTTTGGTTGATTAATGAAATCGAAACAAGTCTACCTTTCAACGTTAGATAGACGTTGAATATCCGACTTCAAATCAAGACACTGTTTCTGTTGAAAACATTTCTTGTTGATTGCTATGAGAAAAGCTTCTTATATAAAATGTGTACGCACCAATAACTCATGTAATTGTGCACCCCCCCCCCCCCATATTGGGAATCACTCAGTTTTGCTCTTGCAATTAGCAGCTGATTATGCCCACCCCCTCTTCACGCTGGCAACTGACGATAACATGCATTAAGAACTCTGATATATCAAAATAATTAAAAAAAAAAGGAATTTCATCTGAAATGAGGCAATATTAGCATTTTAAATGTGTCGACTAAAAACGATGATCTCAGTTTCTCCGGCAGCTAACCAAGGCCTTAATTAAAGTACAAATCCTCTTTAAATGCAAATACAGCAATTTGTCTAAAAATAAATAAATAAATGAAAAATTTAGATTACGCGACTGACCAAACGATACAACTGAACTTGAGGCTAATGATTTGCAAGATGATCTGCTTGTTAATGTATTCATACATGACTATATTAGCATATTTCATTTAATTACAGAGATCTGCTTGAAATTCTCTCTATCTCTCTCTCTTTGAAATATAATTTTTGTTCGTTCTTTTAGTATGAGCATACGTAAAGACAGCAAGATTATTCGCGAATGTATGTTATCTAACACCACACAGCCGCACTTTCTTAATCTTAGAAATTAATACCTTGCTGTTACAAAAATATACAGACGTCAACTAATATATGGAATGCCACTTTAACATTTAATGCTTATTTTTAACATCAAAATACAATTAAAAATATCAATAAATCAATGTAGAGCTCATTAATTTATATTTCGCTATCAAAAATTGAATATTAGATGGCAAAAATTTATCTTTGAGATAAAAAAATCGATTTTACAAACTTAAAAAAATCTTGAGTGAGACACACATTGCTATAACATTTAACAAATCGTAAATTAAATTTTGGAGATGGAAACTTAAATCATAGATTTCAGTAATAACACATTTTTACTTCGTAAAAGCTCCGAATACTCTTATCTCCACTTTTATACGGGTTTTCTCGTAAAACTCTAAGAATCACGCACTTAGGAACTAAAAATTCCTTCTGGTGACTCGAATAGTCCCGTCCTTGGTCCCAGCCAATCAGCATCCGTGGTAACTGTTACCAAGCCTCCTTCTCGTATTGCGTGCGGTAACCAACCACACGCGTTTCTAGACCGGGAAAATTTATTGTTTTTCCTACCGTCAATTCAAGGTGAATTTCTCCGAAATTACTTTTTTATTGCCTTTTACGTTCATTCATGGATGTTTAGAGACGAAGGCTCGTCAGTTCGTGTAATTTGGAGATTTTTGCCTTCGTACGGTACTGCTAGTATTCTGAGTTTGCATCACGGGGGTTTGGAATGTTTTTCTCCCGCAAAGTGTTACTCGTAAGTCTCCACCGTTTACTAGTACGGGCGTACGCCCTTGACCCTTAGAGGAGCACGGATCATTTCAGTTTGCTGAATTCTGTTCTGATCCCTAGCCACTACCACACTTGGTCGTCGTCAGACCGAGCTGCGTAGCGGATGTTTCCTAGAAGGCTGCCAGCATCTCCAGAGCAGGGTGGAGTTGCTTGTAACTGCCTAGCGCAGAGGGGTTGAATTTCTAGCCTCTGGGTCGCCTTTTTGCTCTTCAGAACGCCAGTTCTTGCTCTACCTAGGACGTTCTTCGTTCTAGGTTAAGTTGAGTACGGAGTACCATCTCGGTGCTCGGTTCTTAGCTTAGTTACCAAGGCCCATCTAGGGACTTGGTAGCTCCCAGGTACCAGGGGCCCACCAAGCCTTAATGAGGCATCTGGGCGTGGTGAGTCTGGGTCAGATCACCGAGGCCCAAGCGCCGTCAGGGTTCTTGGTTTTTGGTGCATGACCAAGCTTGGTACGTCTTGGCTGCGCACTGCGTCACCCCTGCGTTCCTATGTGCTCGGTGCGCCTATTTATTGGGTTTTAGTGGTAATAGCTTGGTTCAGTACAGTTTTTCGGCTCTGAAATGAGTGTAGTAATTGGTTTAGATTAGCTACTTATATACTCTTATCTTTGCTTGTTTCCAGACATGACGGAGGCCAGTCTTTACCACAACAAGTTGCAGATCTCCTGCGTGCACCCAGCTTCAGCAGCCAACCCTCACTCGCTCTGCGATCGGTGCAGGAGGGACAGAGACATCCCGCTGTGCGACGCTTTACACACTTGCAAGGAATGTGCGCATCTTTCCCCCCAGGACTGGGACTTTATTGGAGAAGGTACGCGCCAAGAACATTGAGCGAAGAGTGCGTCGCAAAGTGCAGTCCCTGTCTCTGGATATGCCGAGAGCTGGTTCCCTAGTGGCGGGACAGGTGTCTTCGCCTGTGCGTGCGGACAGGGATGTGGAATCTGACTTTGACTTACCCCGGAAGAAGAATAAAGTCAAATCTTCGGCAACTTCTCTGATAGTGGCGGAGCTGGACTTACCTGGGGCTAGTGAGAGAGTTATGCTGGATAAGGCCTGGCCGCTCCCTCACAAATAGGCGAAGAAAGCCATTTCGGAGGATCCTATCTAACCGTGGATACCCCTCCACTGCCTCAGGCGGAGACGTTGAACATTTCTTCGTTCCTGGCTATGCAATCCCAACTTCAGCGACAAATCCAGGACCTTCAAGAAGCTCTGCCCTCAAGGCCAGAACCGAGACGCAGGCACGCACCCACTGCGACTGTCTCCCGTCCAGCAGACGATCCCCCGGTGCTGTCAGTATCTGGACCTCCCAGCAACAGGAGTTAGACGCTAAGGATGCCATGGAAACTATCACTCTCAGCGAGAGTGAGTCTGGAGATCTCCCCATCGGGCCAGATCTCACTTACACAGCACGCGGAACAGGATGAAGAGCTCGCACCGCTAGATACCTCACCTCTGGAGGCAATCCCCAAGAACAGGGAGAGGGCTATTTACACCCCAGTCTCAGGCACAGTCATGAAGGAAGAGACTGGGTTATCGGGTCATGAGGAGCTCGGAGGACTCTGGGGCGGAAGGCGACGCCGAAGGTGACTCTCCAAGGAGTTTTTTCCCGTCAGTTCAGTTCCCTCTCCGCTCCACAGACCCAATTCTTTCCCCGGGCAAAGGGCAACGTCTGTGGAAGGGCCCAGCAGCGGCGAGGAAACGTCCGATTCGTACCCCATCTCCACCGGATTTCTGTCCGGAGCCAGAGGCACCTTTCACGCCACCAGCAGAGTCGGTAGCCCCCGAGGATATACCGTTTCGGGATGCCATTCAGGAGATCACCAGGCTTGCAGGTATAGAGTGCGGGCGCCCAGTGTCTGACAGAGAAGATCCTCCCATCCGGATGACTTCGCAGGCATCCCTCCCCCAACCTGAGGCGTTTGTGGCTCTGTAGTGCTGTGAAGAGACGTTTGGATGATCTGAACCTATCAGACCAGATGGCACTCAAACTTCTGGGGTGTCTAGCCTTGGCTACCAGGGTTGTGATGAAGCTCGCTACCTATTTGACCTCCTCGCTAGTGTACCTGCGTCGCGACGCCTTTCTTCAGCACTGCTGGTCGAGCGTCAAAGGCCTGCGCAATGCTCCGATTCTGGGTCAGAAGGAACTGTTTCCCCCCGAGGAGATAGAGAGGGTTCACCTGGAGAGCAGATCTCTATCAATGGACTTAGCTCTGATGGCCAGAGCACCGAGACAGTTCGCACGCCCACAAAAAACGCCAGTACTCTCAGCCCCCTCGCCGAGACAGGTCGAGGTCGAACATCAAGGCTAGGTCTTCTCCTCCGAAGAAGCCGAGGCAACAGGGCAGCGACAAGACTCCTCCACGGGCCTCACAGCAGTGCAGGTAGCAACAAATCAAAGTATCTCTCAAAGGGGAGCGCCTCGTCTCTAAGAGATACTTTTATCAAGTTAAAAGGCGAGGAGGGCTCCCAGCCCTTCTATGGTCAAAGAGAGATGCCAGAGAGCCAAAAAGGGTTTTTCAGCCGGATCTTTTTGGTACCCAAAAAATCAGGGGGGAGGGTTGGGGTCTAGTCATAGATCTATCCTCACTGAATCAATTCCTCCCTGTGACGCCGTTTCAGATGAACAAGGCCCAGATCATAAAGAGCTCTCTGGGTGAAGGCATGTTGGCACGTCCATAGACCTGTCCCATGCGTACCTGCACGTGCCTTTGCACCCGTCGGCCAGGAAGTACCTATGCTTCCAAGTAGGGGAGAAAAAATTCTGGTTCCAGGCTTTCCCATTCGGCCTCTCTACGGCTCTCGTTGTCTTTACGAAAATCATGAGGGTGTTGAAAGCGTGGGCCCGAGTTCGAGGTATGTTGGTCTTCCAATACCTAGGCGATTGGTTCATAGCTCATCGCGACCGAGTCACGGTAAGTCGGAAAAGGCGGGCCTTGGTCGATCAAGCAATGAAGGTGGGTCTCTTGGTGAATCGATACAAATCAGAGCTAACTCCAAAACAGGTAATGGTGTTTTTAGGGGGAAAATGGGATCTGAAACTGGCAAGAGCTTACCCCACCCCGAACGTAGAGAAAGGATCCGGGCGAGCGTCATATTCGTAAGGCTGGGTTCCAGGGTGAGTTTTTGGCAAAGATGGAGTCCTTGCTGGGCTGTCTGGTGGCGACGGAGAAGACCCCTAGGGAAACTCTATTACAGGCCCTTTCAAGCCGGGATCTGACGGGCTTTACGCCAGGGCAGACACCCCAGAGCCGTGATGTCCCTTTCAGTAGAGGCTCACCAAGAGTTGGCTTGGTGGTGCGACGACCAAGTCATGGGCGAAGGGGTACCCTTTGCAGCCCCACCCCAAGAATTAGAGGTGCACAGCGACGCGTCTCTATCCGGCTTGGGGATTCACTTCCAGGGCAGGATATGGCAAGGCCAGTGGTCAGAGCAGGTAAAAAATCGCCACATAAATTGGTTAGAGTTGCAGGTGGTGTGGATAGCCATAAACGACTTAACCCCCCCCCCCCTCCTGGAAGGGAGACACGTGGAGTTCCACCTAGACAACTCCACTGCAGTGGCATACTTAAACAAGCAGGGCGGTACCAGGTCCCAGCAACTCACGAAGCTTAATGGCGACATCCTGAAGTTTGCCCGGGAGAAGAGGATGCATCTTTCAGCTCGGCACTTAGCGGGATCGCTGAACGTGTTGGCAGACTTAGCTTCCAGGGTCGGTCAAGTAATCCACATGGAGTGGTGCCTGCCCCCCGCTCTTTCGAGTGGGTGACCGAGTACTCTCCATGGGGGAAACCGACCCTGGAGTTGTTTGCGAACGCGCTTACGGCGAAGTTGCCAAGGTATGTCTCCCAATGCCCAGACGCAAGGGCCCTGGCAATCGACTTCTTGACGTTCGAATGGCCGAAAAACGAAGTCCAATATGCCTTTTCCCCACAACCCATCCTGCTACGGGTGGTGCAGAGTATAACGTCACGCAGGCCCTCACGCCTACTCCTGATAGCCCCATGGTCGCCCGAGGCCCCTTGGTTCCCTCTCCTAGTCAAGTGCGGGACCAACCCTCCGTTAAGGCTACCTTGCCACCCGGAGATCCTAGCTCAACCCCACTGGTTGTACTTCCACCCGAGCCCCCACCTCCTGGACCTACACCTGTGGTGCCTGTCCCTTCGCTCTTAGAGAAACAAGGTTTCTCCAGGGAAGTGAGGAAAAAAATGCTGAATAGCCACATGGAGCCCACTACAAAGGTTTATCGGTCGACGTGGAACAAATTTGCTAGCTGGTGCGCTAAAGCCCAACTAGATACATTCCAGGCAACACCGGCAGTGGTAGCAGACTTCCTGGATTACCTGTTTACGACCGAACACCTGAAGGTGGGTTCGATCGAGGGTTACCGAGCCGCCATAGGCTCTAGGCTGAAAGCCTCAACGGGTTATGATCCAGGGGAGGACCGAGCGCTGTCTATGCTGTTTAGGCACTTCAGAGTGAATTCTCCCCTGTCAAATACCAATATAGCCCAGTGGGACCTGTCCTTGGTTCTGTGTTACCTTCAGAGACCGGACATCTTCGGAGAGGACGTGATCACACCCAAAAGTGCAACGGTAAGATTCGCGTTTCTATTGGCTCTGGCGTCGGGCAAGAGAAGAGGGGAGATACACCCTTAACCGTCAGATATTGAAGGAGAACGGTGAGAGGAAAAAAGTCTTCCTCAGACCGAGGGCAGGCTTCATGGGTAAGACGCACAATGCTACCGCGGGCCTCGGTACCCTGGAGCAGATAACACTGCCAGCCCTGGAGTAGGGTACGAGGACTCAGGCATCTCTCTCTGCCCGCTTCAGGCATTGCGTAAGTACCTTCAGGTATCACAGGGCTACAGGGGCGACGGTCAGAAAGCCTTGATCATGAAAAAGCCCAGGCAAAACCGGAGTTTAGAGATCTGTGTAAAGTTAAAGCCCATCACGTAAGGCAAGTAGCCAACTCAATTAGGGCACTGCGTAGCGTATCCCTAACTCACATTTTAAAGACAGGCTGTTGGTCTTTTCCTAACCCATTCATTAAATATGACCTGAAGGACTACTCTCAGTGCGAACTATCGGGCTTGTACTCTTTAGGCCCCTTCGTGGCTGCCGAGTCAGTAGTCTCTTTCTTACCCTTGTGTTTTTGCAGTGAACAGTCAACCAAGGGCAAAGGCAAGTTCAAGCGCAAGGATACCGTCTTCAAATGCTCTGGCAACAGCGCGGGCAAGTTCAAGAAGGGCCAGAATCAAGGCCGCCGTTAACGCGTTTAGTTAGCGCTGGTCTCGGCACTTCATCCCTGCGAGGCCGGTACTGCATCTTCCCTTGATAAAAGGGGGGTGTGCACTAGCACGCACTACGCATCCCCCTCGCTGCGTCCGTCGTGGCCACTAGAGTCGGCCTCGCAGGGATCAGGTACCTAGACTGGCCGGTGTCACTTAACTCGTTACCGAAGTTGGACATTGGCACATTGTAGTGGGTTCATTGAGTTCTAACATGATATGTATGGGTATTGAATGGGCACATGATAGTGCGTCACCCGTCATAGACGAATGCGTCTACCTTCCAATCGGTGTTTTGACTGAGCGCATTGTGGTGTGTTCAGGGTCAGGCAATTGGTACAGTGTAATAGCGTTCTGTTAGGGTGCGCGATAGTGCGTTACACCCATGATATACGAGTACCTTGTGTCACTTGCTATATTTGAAGAAGAACACTGCGTTGGTTCGCTGCTTGGTTCTAAGTTAAGTTAAAGCTTAAAGTGTCAATTGGTGTTGGACCATATTGATTTCATTGTGTCCATAATTATGAATTTTTTTAGGTACGGTTTGTGAGTGACCAAGCTCAGTGAGCAATTGCTTGGTCATGTAGTAAGGTACGCGGTCTTGGTTCCGCGATCGTGTTTGTGAAGAGTTTAAATAAAAGGGATTATTGTGTGCTTACTTAAATTGACCTTGCTATTAGGTTGGGCTACCATACGGGAGACGGTGTTAGCAAGGGTGAAAGCGGGGAGGAGCGGTGCGTCTTCTTCACGTCTTGGTATCTTTGTTCGTTCGTCCTTCCGTGTGCTAGAGTTGTTCACCAGCTCGATTATGTTTTATTCCAAGGCACATTAAATACATTAACCATTCTCAACAGTGTTTTATTTACGCCTTAAGGCCTCACACGGAAAACACCACCATCTTTTGAGTAAAAGCTGATTCTTGGGAAAATTTTCTAGATTTGACTCGCAACGGAGGTCACCCCGACTGTTGTGTTAGTCCCGTATAAAAGTGGAGACAAGCGAATTCGGAGCTTTAACGAAGTAATAGTGACGTTTTATTTTCGTAAAACGTTCTTTTACGAGTAAAAGCGTAATTCGCGTTCTCCACTTTTATCGTAGTGTCCCACCCATCCACCCCGCGGACCTGGGTGTGGTTGACGCAGTAGAACAATACTCGACTGAGACTTGGTAACAGTTACCAAGGATCTTGATTGGCTGGGACCAAGGACGAGACTATTCGAGTCCCTAGAAGAAATTTTTTGTTCCTAAGTGCGTGATTCTTAGAGTTTTACGAGAAAACGCGTATAAAAGTGGAGAACGCGAATTACTCGTAAAAGAGCGTTTTACGAAAATAAAACGTCAGTTTTGAGCTCAAGAATTTATTAATTTTTACAGTAAAAATTTTAAAAAAGATTTTTCAAACAAGGACCAGTCATTACGTTTTTCCCAGATGTGTGCTTTTAAATTTTTTATATGAAAATAGACTGATATTTTGATAGAAAAAATTTATTTTGAGATAAAAAAATCATTTGCAAATTTCAAAATATAAATTTAAAAAGTCTCGTTCTGAAATAAGAATATATGAAATACATTCTTGATATCAATAAAAGGAAAATAAAAAAATTATTGAGCTCAAGACTGAGATTTTGCTATTAAATATTTATTTTTTGCCCTCACCAATTGAATTTTTGATATCTAAAATCAATTTTACAGATCATTAAATCATTTAAGACACCAATAAATATTTCTTGCTATCTCTAAATATTTATTGATATTAAGAATTATTTCTTGGGATAAAGAATACATTTAGAAATATCAAAAATATAATTACAGATAGCAAACATTAATTCTTTAGATAAAAAATGATTTTTTTTAGATAAAAAATTACTTCTCTAATAAATGTAAAAATGGCATTCATAGTAATACGTAAATCTAAATTCAATCACATACACTTTAAATTAAACTCAACACATGAATAAATCTTATACTCATAACTTTGGTTGATAGTCATAGATCTACTTTTAGAGTGTAATGTGTATTTTTAATTCAGTTCATTTAAGTGTGTTTGCGATATTCTTAATAAAGAAAAAAACTTATGACTGCAATGTAGATACAAAGGACATTCGATCTTAACTTAACCATATTAAAACTGGTTAAGTTAAGAAGCAAGTAATTCAATTAAATGCCCAAAATACATATAACAATTGTGAAAACAATAAGTCACTCTTAAAACAACATTCTAGGAATCACCAGTACTTAAATGAATGTTAAAACTACATATAGCAGCTTTATGCGAGAACAATACGTAGTTCTGTCCTGTGTGAAACGATGGCAAATTGACGGAATACAGTTAAACATGGAAGAATATATATAAAACTAAATATCTTACTGGGGTGGTTAAGATAGTATGCTCAACTATAAAATCATCCACAAAAGTTATGCGTCTAAATATATTGTTTCAAAATTTGACAGCTCCGTGTAACAGTTGCAAAATAAAAACTGATATCGTTCATATATTCATACATTTCACAAATGCAAAGTTATGTTGGACTATAATTTTAATTTAAATGAATTTGCCTTTGACACAAGGAAAAAGATACTTGGATTAGTAAAGAGTGATTGTATTGAAAAAGACCTTCGTTCGCTTTTGACTGTCTTGTTACAGGCACGTATATTCATACATAGATGCCATTGTAAAAATCGGGAAATCATTTTTACTGAATGCTTAATATTTCTAAAATCTAAACTGCAAATTGAAAAACTATTAAGAAAAAAAATTAAAATAAAACGTATCCGATACTTTAAATAAAATTGATTCCTTGTTATGACGAATGAGATACATGTATATTTTATGACTGTTAGAAAAACATTTTCTTAGTACGTGATTACTGCAACGTGCAACAACAAAAAATGTCAATTTCAGTAATTATCAGTAACTATCAGTTTGACTGAGTATTGTTAAATATGTACCGGTTATATCTGAAATGACAATAAAAAACATAGGCATCGCAGATGCATAGCCCTCAGCCAATAGCCGTGACATCTCTGTGCGCGAGTTACCTTTTTGAGATATGGCCCGGAGAAAAGCAACATTTAGGTGTCACGCACGGATTTGGGAGACGGACGGATGATAGAATAAACCTCAAATTGCACAACTACTGTTCATCTGCTGTTTGACTTTGAGGTTTGGTGACGTAGCAATTAATATTTAATTTCTTGCAATGCAATTAACATGGGATTCATCGTCTGAGAAGCTCTTACAATATAATCCGATACTCAGTTCAGATACTCATTGTCATTTACACAGCCGAAAGCAAAAGTCAGACTTGTCAAATACACATATGTTACCCATGAGCCCAACGGAAAGGGCCAAATCAAATTCTTTCACTTACTGGATGTCAAAGATAACAAAATCTCAAATATTTCAAATTTTCACAAAAATTTTAATAAAAATGCAGCACCAATATTTCTCCTTGTAAAGTTGTAGAAGCTCCGATGATAAAAACTTTAAGCGTTGCACATCTACACTATATATACTTTCTTCCTGTAAGGTTTGGTGAAGATCCGATCAATAGTTTATGAGATATCATCCGGACAATTGCAACGGACGGACATACGGACGGACATGTGACAGATTAAACCTTTTGGCTAACATCGGCATTACCTATTCTTTCTTTCTGTCAGGTTTGATAGGGATCCAATAAATGGTTTTTGAGATATCGTCTTGACAAAAAAGTGCACGGATAGACAGAGTGACGGACAATTAACAAATTGAACCCCACAGTGTACGCCTACACTACATACACTTTCTTTCTGTAAGATTTAATGAAGATCCGATGAATAGCTGTTGAGATATCGCCCGGACAACAAAAAGTTTAAAGTGTGACTGATGGACAGACGGACTGACACAGGACAAATTGAATCCTCCCGTTGCACATCTGTACTATATATGCTTTCTTCCTCTAAGATTTGGTGAATTTTCTATATGTAGTTTTTGAGATATCGCCTGGACAATAAAAAAGCTTAAAAACGACTGACAGACGGACAGACATTTGACAGATTAAACTCCCTTTGCAAATCAGCACTATATATATACTTTCTTCCTGTAAGGTTTGGTGAAGATCCGATGAATAGTTTTTGAGAAGTCGCCCAGACAAAAAACATTTACCGACAGACAGACGGATGGACAGACGGACGGAAGGACGGACAGATCGCTAGCAATAGCCTTCAGCCAATATTGGCTGAGGGCTAAAACAAGTTAAACAATGTAACAAAGTACAAAATGGCCCACTTAACAATTGAAGGGTTCCGTGCACAAACCTGTTATGTTGAGATAACATGTTTGTGCACTGAGGTATATTTGAGTTCCTGGAGTCCAAATCTATCATCTGTAAAGTTTCCACCGATGAAATATGATTAGAAATGGTCATCAAAACATGTTAAGTCTTGTTTGAAATGAGAAATCGGGTGCACAATAATGACATGCCGAGATAACAGGTCTTTACCATTAAAATTTTGAAATTTTCCCGGTTGCACAATCCTGTTAAGTTGTGTTAACATGTGAATAACATCAGAGATAAAATGTAAACAATGCAGAATTCTCGGGTGCACAAAAATGTTATCCCTTGTTGAAATGTAAATATTTACATATAATACTTCAGCTGCTGATAGGTTTCTGTTAAAAATTATCGCGCATTACACGTGTAACTATGACCTCCTCCGTCATGGTCAAGGTCAAAAACAGGAAGTTAACCATAAACACGTAAACGGTTAGAGAAAGAGCGATTTTGAGCTTATTTTCGACCCTTTGAGCCTAAAAAACGTTATATAAGAGGTACCTCGGTGACCTTGACCTCCTCCGTCATGGTCAAGGTCAAAAACCGGAAGTTGACCAGTATCTCGTAAACGGTTAGAGATAGGACGATTCTGAGATTATTTTCGACCCGTTGGGCCTAACAGACGTTATATGAGATGTACCTCGGTGACTTTGGCCTCCTCCGTCATGGTCAAGGTCAACAAGCATGTCCAAGGACATGACCCAGCCGAGTTACCAAACAAGCATTGGAGAAAAACCCTGAAACGAATACTGTTAGGCCGTAAAATGAAGAACTTTGTTTCTGAGCGTAACTTTTCCATACTTTTAATACACAAAAACGAGTTTTCCCGGGTGGAAGCTACCCGAAAGGGGATGTTGGACAGGTTGGGTTTTGACGATTCACGTATTTACCGACATTTAGACAATTTCACAAATTTTTCAAATTTCCACCATTTCGGCATTTTTTGTCCTTTGCGAAAAAAGTCCAGGTGGAGAAACACCTAAGAAACGTTCAATTAAAAATTTATAACTATTTGAAATTGACTGAGAATGGTATGACAATTCAGTTATTTACTACCATTTATTCCATTTTTTGCCAAACTTCAAAGTTCCGCCATTTCGGCAGCTTTTGGCGAATCGCGAAAAAAATAATAGCCTGGTAGGCGAAACCCTGGGGAACATCCCTGCGTAACATTTAAACGATTGGAGTAAAACTGTAGGATGAGTAGTATTTTAAAAATGGGCAAAAAAAGTGCCGCCATTTTGTCAGTTTTTCGTCAATCGTCAAAAAAGTAATAGGCAAGTGGGGGACCACCCAGGGAACATTCCTGCGTAATATCAAAACGATTGGAGCAAAACTGTAGGAGGAGTAGCATTTTAAAGAAACAGTTTACGATACGCACATACATTCAAGCCCCCTATAGTGATACGACTAACCCAGTCCGACCGAGTCGGCTGGGTTAAAAACCGAGAGTTGACCATTATCTCGAAAACGGTTAGAAAACTGAATTTGATTATTTGTACCCAAAACAGATTACATTATATTTGCTTCGATGTACTCGTTCAAGATAATAATTCGGCAGCTGATAATTATGTCGAAAAACGAAAAATGTGTCTTTGACCAGATATATTGTACCATTTTAAGTGGGTGCCATTGCCGTTGAAGCTAGAAAAGCCAAACTTGGCACATATATAAACGACGATGTGATCTGAGGCACCTGTTAAAAATTTTTGACCTTCACTTTGATGGTCAAGGTCAAATCGCGAAAAACGCTATTTAAGAAAAACAATGATTTATCTCGAAAAGGGTAAGAGATAGAGCAATTTTGACCTCATTTTCGACCTCCACCCCCTATACGACGTTACGTAAGGTATAACTTCCGGTTTCCTTGACCTCCAGGTCACTTTTGAGCCCCAAACCGGAAGTTGGCCTTTATCTCGAAAACGGTAAGAGATAGAGCAATCGGTTTCCAGACATATCCTCCAAGACTGCTGAAGCTAGACCAATCAAACTTGGCACATGTATGGAGGGTCATCTGAAGTGGTGTACCTGACAAAAATTTTTTACTTTGACCTTACCGGTATAGTTGGCAGTATTTAGTAGGATGTTCTACATTCAGACATGTGAAAATTGTTAACAAAAATAGCAATATCATCTACCTTCCGTTTTAAGTTATCATTCCAAGTGGGGTCTAATTCGCTGTGCAAATTTCCGTCTAGTTTTGCATTAAAATTATTTTGGATAAACCGACGTAAAATGATCCTTCCTACAATGTCGGCTTAGAGGGTTCCACTTTATTAGAATTAACTATAAGAATTAACTGTTTGTCGGTCCTTGATTCTGGTCAGTGATGGGAGGGGGGGGGGGAGTACGCATTAAAACTCCGGGAAACAAATATAACAAGCCATCGTCGAAGGCGCAGACCCCAACCGGACACAACAACTTCAATATATATATTTTTACTGTGCAAGGTATCAAATGCCAAGGATTAATAGTATCGGAGATCTCGCGTGGGAAGCACCCAAGTCTTAAATTGCAGTTATCTCAAAAGATCACAATTTTTGACAAGTCACCATTTTGGTAATTTTTGGCCGATTTGAAAAATAACATGACGTTGTACAACTTCAATATATATATATATATATATATATATATATATATATATATATATATATATATATATATATATATATATATATATATATATATATATATATATATATATATATATATATATTCACTGTGCAAGGTTGTATATGCCTAGGGTAAATAGTTTCGGAGAACTTGCGTGGAAACAAAATAGCAGCCAAAGTGTGACAGACGGACGGACAGACAGACGGACAGAGGGCAATCCTATAGACCCCCTGCCCCTGGCCTCTCCGGTTCGGGTCTAAAAATTTACTTAAACTTGTTTGGTTGCGATGGAGATTAGGGGGTGGTAGTGAAATAACGTTAATATAGAGTAAATGTGATTATTTTCTCAAAACATGCTTTTTAAATGTCTAAAACCAACGAATACGTATCTAACGTGTTTTCCAGTAACTGGAAATCATTATTTTTATCATTTGTGGGGCGACTCACGTAAAACAGCGTTACTTTTGGTCATGCATACAAATATGCATGTTTTTGCACCCTAAGTAAAACCGACTTTTTACATGTTATCTGGACATTTGTTTACATGTTAAGTCGGAATAACAGGATTGTGCACCCTAAACGACATTTTCACTGTGAATGCTATGCCGTAATACCATGTTGATTTTTAAAGTTTTTCTTAGTTTTCTGGCACATTTACACATAAAAATTGCTTTTTTATAGCTTATCGTGTTTCTCAAGCAGTGACAAATCTGGAGATACCTCATTTATTAAAATCGGTCAGACAATAACAATCACAGACTTAAAATTCAGATTTTGCAGTTTTCCGAACTTTAAGAGCGATTTTCTCGAGTGCTGTTAACCCTACATAACAGGTTTGTGCACGGAACCCTTCAATTATGACGTTTGCATTACAGCGTCCACGAAAGAGAGCTCGAAAATGAGTCCAAATCGTCTCTCTTTCAATGATCATAATATATATCTTCTATTAACAGTTGTATTGTGTGGAGTACGAAAATAAGGTCTCAATGGTCGAATCTTAAACCGGTTCTCAGGTGAGTCACGCTTACAAATTTTGACAAGATGTAGGTATAAGACGATATTTCTGGATAAGACCCCCCCCCCCCTAGCGATAATTTGTGATCATAGGATAGTTTTACATTTTAGAGAATTCTGATCATTTTCCCTCTTCAGACCCTCCCCCTCCTCTCCATCCCCTAGGCGACAATAGCGATTTGGTGACAAAACGATCTCTGAAAGTTGTTTATTGTGGCGCTGTTCACTCTGAGTTGTATGTGAAGTGATGCTGGGAAAGTTGGTGCGGAGTGATTATGTAGGCCTGTCAATCATCCCACGTTCCTACGATTGATGTTGCCAGTATTCACACAGTAGAACAGAGTAGGTTGCCTCACGTTCCCACTAAGAGTGTGACTGTATATACCTTTCAATTTTTGACCCTTGGATCCCCCCTTCCTTGGCGGGAATTTCAGGTTTTAGCATATTTACATATTTCAGACGATTCTGAGTAACTTTCCTATTTTGACCCTCGGATCCATCCCCCTTAGACAGAAATTTTATACTTTAGCATATTTATACGGTTTAAGAAGTTTTGAGCAACTTTCATTTTTTATCCTCGGATCTCCCCCTCCCCTCGACCCACCCTCTTCCCCCCACCCCAGGCTTGTATTTTAGATTTTAGCATGTTCACACGTTTCACACGGTTTTGAGCAGCTTTCATTTTTGACCTTGGGTTCCCAGAGCGATAATAGGCGTTTTTGCATATTTACACATTTCAGACGATTCTGAACATTGTTTTACTCTCGAACTGCCCCCTTCTCCCATGGCTATATGTCTATACAGTATATAAAGCAGACATGTCAACTTCAACAGCTCATAACTTCGAAACTACTAGTCTGATTTAAACCATTCTTTCACCAAAGTGTTCAGCAAGACTTTATCTTTCTTTCTGAAATATAGACAACTTGTGGATGAATTCAAGATGACTGATACCTTAACCGTGCAGGTAAACGAGTGACACATTGTTCGATTTATTAGAATCGAAAAAAGAAACCAAACGAAACGAAACGAAAAAATAAATGGATTGGAATATCTGCTTTCCTCTGGAAGTAAGTCATAGGGTATACTCCTTTTTTCAAAAGCAACTTTTGCTGCGGATTGTCGAGCACATGAGCAGTCACATTCTGAAGCTTATCTTTGCCTTCAGCTGCTAGGTTTGCTACTAATTTTTGCAAGAATGCTCCTATGAATTGGTAGGAGTCGATGAATTTCAGACTACCCATGGCAAACGCAATGTACTTTTCAGAATTGTTATGAATGACTGACAGCCTAAACATTTTGAATTTTCCTATACTCTAAGAAGAAGATGACTGTCATATCCTGGTAGGTTGTGGAATATGATAGAGATGACGATGACTCTCACTTTCTCTTTGCTGATATTTTCTTAAGCGAAACTGTAGGTTGCATTCACTATGAGCTGTTCTACGGTATTTTCCACTGATGTGATCATGATCTCGCACACGATCCACTCCCAACAAATCATGGCAAATGCAGCAATGAGCAAACTGTTTCTTATCCTCATCAGTCATTTCAATGGGTTTTGGATTGCATAATAGATACGCAATATCATCCCGTTCATGCAAGATTTTCTTTAAAAATGTGTGAACAGCATTGTGTCCACAGGGTCACGCTTTTCATATTCGCTGACGACAACATAGGCAAAACTATTAGCATTTGCTGTTGGTAACGATCACCTTACAGTTTTTCTGTACAACATTCAAAGTCAGCATAAATGATAAAGGATGCCTTTTGTTGTTTTGTAATGCCCTTGAATCGAATAAGTGTATCCTCTGGAAATGGCAATCGCTGTGGTCTATGCTTCCCCAAACTTCACGATGTTTGTCCACAATGTCTTGTCGTATAAATCCATGCATACAATTGAAGAAGTAAAACGTTTTACCGTTATGTTCTGTACGCCACTTCATGAGTCGGCTAAAGTTCTTAATCAGACAATAATGTCTCTTCTCATTGCCACTGATAAGCAGTAAGTTGATTTCAGTGCCACTCTCATGTTAACTCATGCGATTTATGTGAATGGGTACCACAACTTGATTTTCCCAACCAATACGTCATTCGGATAAAGATGAGCTATTGTAGATTATAGGAAGCACTTGTTGTCTGTCTTCTTGATGTTGATAACATCCTTAGTATTCTTTAACTTCTTTGGCGACTCAGTGTAGCTGTATGAACTTCAATCTGAAGAATCTTATCCAACACCCATCCAGATCCTTGACGTTCATGC
This sequence comes from Protula sp. h YS-2021, assembly GCA_949752745.1. Classification (NCBI taxonomy): domain Eukaryota; kingdom Metazoa; phylum Annelida; class Polychaeta; order Sabellida; family Serpulidae; genus Protula; species Protula sp. h YS-2021. The sequence continues at coordinate 51,124,030 of OX457029.1, read as the reverse complement.
CCATCAAACTTGTTGAATGAATCCTTAAATGCTTTTGGCAAGTCGTTATCAATATCTCTTTCACTGAATGCTCTAAAAGTCTGAGTGCTCACATGAGTGTTATCCACACGTTCTTCCAACACTCCCTGCTCATTTTTTGTTATTTTCTTGAATCGAGCTAAAAAACGAGAATGTATATTTCATTCCATTGTCTAATCTACCTTTAAAGTGTCGTGTGATGCGATTTTCTTGCTGTCGCATTTCCATTAGCAAGTCAGATTCATTTTCAAGTTCAAACACTTCTTGATGTGCATGTCCACCAAGGCTTATTTTTTCACCTTTACCCACTTGCATTACATGCTTCTTTGTTTGAGTCTCAGGTTTTGTCTTCTTTCGTCTCTTTGCAGGAGGTTGATCTGACTCATTAGCTAATCCTTTTATACGTATGTTCTGCATTGGATTTTGCATGAGTATCATCAGATCTATGATCTGCATATTGTTCAGCATTATTGAAGACATCGAAGCATACGCGACAAGTAATAAGTCCTATTTCGTTACGAAAGGTAATCAGCTTTTTACACAAATATTTTTCAAATTCATCCAAGTTTGGTAGTAATGCATGACACCATCTACATTTCACTTCTTCATTTGAGGTATTTGAAAACCAAAAATTTCAGAATCGTCTGAAACGTGTTAATATGCAAAATCCCTATTAGCGCCCAGGGGACCCAGGGTCAAAAATGAAAGCTGCTCAGAATTGTGTGAAACGTGTAAATATGCTAAAATCTAAAATTCCTATCTGGCGTTGGGGTTCCGAGGATCAAAAATATAAGTTGCTCAGAATTATTTGAAACGTGTAAATATGCTAAAATCTGAAATTTCCGCCAGGAGGTGGGGGAGGGGGGGGGGTCTGGTCCGAGGGTCAAAAAATGAAAGTTGTTCAGAATTACTTGAAACTTGTAAATATGCTAAAATCTGAGGGGGGGGGGGGGGGGTTCCGAGGGTCAAATATTAAAGTTGCTCAGAATTACTTGAAACGTGTTACTATGTTCTACCGTGTGAATACTGGCAACATCAATCGCGGGAACGTGGGTTGATTGACAGGCCTACATAACCGCTCCATACCGACTTTCCCAGCATCACTGCCCATACAGCTCACAGTGAACAGCGCCACAATAAACATCTATTATCGTCGGGGTGGGGAGGGGTCTTATCCAGAAATCTCGTCATATTTATACCTGCCACGATATTAGCCAGTTCATATTTTACGTTCCCTATTGTGTGAATTTAGTGAGATCGCGAGTTCGGAAATGAGCTTGAAATCTCCATCTCTGTTACGGTTTTCGAGATAAGCCAATTTCATTTCAAAATTTGGCCACATTAGCCAATCTGGTGAAATTGTTGAAGATCAAATATGTATATCTTATAGTACTAGCTGTACCATGGGGATACTGCAAATGAGCCACAAAACGCTCTAATCGTTACTGAAATAAGTGAAAAAATTGACCAAACTTGCCAAAATGAACAGCATTTAAATTTTGCATTTATATTACAACGTGTACGGCAAACATAAATGAGGTCCTCTTCCAGTTTCCAGAAATAAACCTTATAAACCATTTCCCCGAAATTTGGCCACATTCGCCAATTTAGCGAATTTTCTTAAGATCAGAATTTACTTTTTGCGGTATAGTGTCTTGATGACGAGTTTGAAAATGAGGTCCAAACCATTGTCTCTCTTGCAATTTCTAATGTAAACCAGTTCTTACTAAATTCGCCAAATTTCAAGGTTTTCTGGCGTAAATCCAGGGAGGAGAAAGGGTTTTGAAACGTCTTATAACTATATCAAAACAATCAGAGAGAAAAAAAGAAATCATAGCACTTTCCACGGACGAGAGCTGACCCCCTTTCTATCACACCAGACATGCCTTGGAAAGTGACGAATACAGATGCAGCAGGAAGCGAAACAAGAGTGCAACATCCAGCTAACCCCCTCTCAACTCCCCCCTCCCCCCCTTCAAACCCCCTCAACTCAGTTTAGAAAATAATCATAGACAATAAACTTGCCTGTGGCGGGGTACCAATATATGCACTCATTAAGTTTTTTTAAGAAAACAAAACATGCATGGTTGCGTCATACTCTACTCTGACGAATATATTTGCCTTTCTTATGGTAGAAAATACAGAAGTGCCACTTAAATTTTCTTCTATTTATAATTTTACATCCGTGTGCATGTCAATTAGAACGGAGGATTCGAGTGTCGCATAGTCATTTGTTATATATAGACTTGTTAAACCGTAAGATGCACGAATCGAAACAAGGCAGGCAGGGGGGAAGGGGGAGGGGGTGAGGGGGAAGGGACGAGGAGAGGAAAGGTTTGGAGAAACCGTATTCCTCCCGTTGTGCTTGGTTTCATTACCATATTGTGTGCTGAGTCTGGAAAGTCGTGAATTGATGCGGTCAAAGGAATCAATCAACCAGAAATGTGTCCGTCGGAACACGAATGCCCCAACCATTGCAAAAATCACTGAAATGTCAGCTTAACAGTGATGCTGGTATTTATAAAAGAATAAACAGTAAACGACAAAGCTAGAATTTGAAGTTCAAAATGTAGCAGTGACTTTCAGTGTCATCAAAATGTAATTATAAATACACATGCCAAGTGAAAACTCACTCATACGACAGTGACGACGGTAAATATTCGAAGTTCAGCTGTAACGTGGAATTACTATTAAGATAGGAAGAAAAGTAGTCTTGTTTCTCATCTCATGTTTTAATGACCCGGCAGACCAGTGACCCCCCCCCCCCCCTTTTTATTTTTTCTCGAAACAATGTACAATATATTCAGGAGGGGCGTGAACTTTTTTTAAACTTAGGTAACCAAGCATTGGCTGAAATCTTGTTTCCTTCTTTCCGCATGCAACTTACATTTAATGGTTAAATAAAACGCTTAAATCACATAACACTTCTATTATAAATTCATAAGTGCGATTTTGGAGTTTTTGAAATGTTCCCTGTATGGAAAGGCGAGCTCTGAATGCTCGTCATAGAACAAACGCCTCCTGTGAAAGACCATTTTAGTACTGTACTGCCTTACGAGTAAAGCTTTTTTATTTTTTCCTTTTTTTACGGCTGGTCGATTTCTTTTTTTTTTTTTAACTGAAAATTTCTTAACCCAACCGCGTCATTTCTTCTTTTTTTTATTTGAGACTTAAGTGACTCGGTTGGGGATGAGAAACAATGTTATTGTTTCCTCGCCTTAGAGTCACCAAGTTCTAACCGGTCCGAGAGGTCACCAGTATCAATAGAAACGTCATAAAAAGCAAAATCCTCACGATAGTATCAAAGGTAAATATTCAGCCGTGATCTTGAATGACCACTCAAGGTCACAAAGTGTAATCAGCGAGGATGAACAAAAGAGCCATTGAAAAAATTTGTTGAGTTTGAAAGATCATTTTTTAAAATAAAAATGCAACTTATTATTATTATCATCATGGTTATTATCACTATAATTGTCATTATTATTAGGGTGTGGTTTTTTCCTCTATGACACTAATTGCTAATCAGGAGAAACTTCTATCAACGTGCACTTACGTAAAGAAATCGCGGGTTAAAAGTGACGTCACAGGAATCCAGCCACAGCGAATGAAACTGAGAGACGCCGTGAGGCCACGGAAATAAAACAACACTAAAATGTCAAGATGTTTATTATAGCCCTTTTTAGGTGCTGTTAAGCATATAAGACATTCACGTAGCGTTCCCATGCGTATACAAAATTTTGTGTACCATCCCTTATCTAAAATTATTAAAGGAAGTACTATGTCTATGTAGCTCTTTAATTCTAAAATCACAGTGCCGTATTATCTTTTTTTGTTCAAAAGTGATATCAGTATGTCTGTGAAAACGAACGTTCAGATAAATACCATTAGACAAACTACAACCCGTCACCCCCCCCCCCCCCTCCCCACCCCGCACAGTACCCAGTAAACGGAAAGTGGTATTATGATTATAGCCACATCAATTTTGAATGCATTGCTGTTTTCAAATTTATTGTCAATATTTTACATATAATTTGTTTGAGGTGAAAAAGAGGTAAAACTGAACACAAACACATAGAAAATAGTTCTAATTTTTAAACGTATTTTTAATTTCGATTGTAATACTCATACGGTAACCCGGCTTCTCATTGGCTACTTTTTAGTACTCAACTGAGCTGTGCATTCATTGTATCTTGAAAGACCACAGCTCCGGGGTATTTTCATAAGTCAACCAGTCTGTACATGTAATCACACCCCCCCCCCCATCTAGTCTGTACAGGTAAACACAATCCGCCCCCCCCCCATCCCCACCCTTGGAAAAAAACAACAAAACACAGAAAAACAAACAAACAAATAAACAAACAAAACATGATCACAAAAGCTTTGTTCTGCATCCCCCATCCGCAACCCCCCCCCACCCCCCGGGCGGAAAGAACTATCAAATTTTAACCACGTATATTGCACACATATCCCTAAACATGAAGTCGTTGTACGTGGTACACACACAGAGCGTGCCGGGAGACGCCTGGCCTCAGAGCAATACACTTAACGACATTCACGTCGAAGGTTAAAAGGTAATTATTTTTTATATTTTTTCTGTTTTAAAGACAACCCCCGTAAAAAAGAACATTTGACAATAGAGTACATCTTTGTTGTTTACACAAAGCTGTACAATTAACTGTGCACAGTGCAGCAAAAGAAAAAGCATTTGATAATTAAATCAGATTACAGTTTCACTTGACACACTTGAAGGCATGGTGTGTCTACATCAACTTTAAAAATTTTGATTATGAACCGTATAACCGTAGGAGTACCAAGTCTGACCGCTGTGGGTCCTGATTGAATTAGGTCATCTACAGTCTGGCATTTCTCATGCTAACAATAGATAGTCTGGTTCCAGCCGTGGCCTGTCACATATGCACAGCGCTCAACTTGACTTCACACCATAGTTGTGACGTCACGCACTGTCGTCGCCTGTAGACAATCAGCCACGAAACCTCTTCTAAAGACGTCAATTTCAATTTGAAAAACAGACATATTACGCCACGTTCTCCTGATCGTCTTTAAGTTCATTGGGTCGTAGGTCTGTCTTAAGTGTTCAGAGGATGAAAAGCCCCTTTTTTCAAAGAAGAAGCACTTAAGTGTACCCGTATTAATCTGTAATAACAATTCATCATTGCAAATTGCCAAATTGCAGTTCGATGAGATCCTAATTGAGAATCCGATATTGATTCCCCTCGGGTTTAATCAATAATTAAAATGTTCTTCTATTCTGAATTTTTGGATTGTCTACTCACAAATATGCCCTCAAAACGTCATCAGAAGGAGTGTCTCCCTTTCAGACATTTTTATTTCATTGGTGTCATGAAACTGGACATAGTATGTACAGATTCTATCGCGCAGCTACAATATAAACAGACAAACTTCTTGCACAGATGGTTTTCTGGAAAGAAACAAACTTTTGAAAATAGTCACTCGCAATTTTTCAGCCAGGAAACCATACGCACTTGAAGTTTCTCAGCCAAGAAACAATATGCACTTGAAGTTTCCCAGCCAAGAAACCATATGCACATGAAGTTTCTCAGTTTTATTCACATACAATCTGTTATATTTTGGGAAGTTTCAGCTACACAGCAAAGCACGACAGCTACATTGCGTAGTTAGAACTATTAACCCCTATATTTACACGTAACACAAAGAACTTTCTACTTCATGATATTTTACAGCGGTTATAATAACACGATAGTATAATACAGACTTAGGTCAAAAATAATCCATCAGTAGAAAAACAGAAGATAAACAACGTGAAAGAAGAAAAACAAAGTGAAAGAAGAAAAACAAAGTGAAAGAAGAAAAACAGAGTGAAAGAACTGACAAAAGAGGCCCGTTTTGTTGTTCACGAGCGAACGCCACTTCTCTTTAACGAGTGTAAATGCCTTTAGTAGACCCGTTAATGACGTTTTCTTATGTACATGTTTAAGGAACAATGTACAGTGGATTCCCGGAAATACGACCACAAGTGAAACTGAGCCAAAGTAGGTCAATCTACGGGCTGGCCCGAGAGGTGGGGGTCCTCAAAACGGAAGGCACCCGAAACGCGACCAATGACAAGTGGTCCAATTTACGGGCAGGACCGAGTGGTTGGGGTCTTCAAAACGGTAAGGCACCCGTACTTGTGACTGATCAGGAAATGAAATGAACAACGTAAGGCGTGAGTGTCACGGTACTATTTCGAGAATTCCACCCCTTCCATTGATAAATTTCCGTCAACGCCGTGCTTCATTTGCTTAAAAACAACAAAGCTTCACGAAAACAGAGAACACCAACTAAAAAAAGTGCGCTTTATCACAAAAAAGTCACCTTTTTTCTGTCATTTTATTCTCAGGTATAACTTTTATGCCTTCACAAATTAACGCGCAAAAAGGCTATGAAAGCTATTTTTGTAATCACGAACCAAGCCATAATGACTGTGCACATATGTACAATGATTTAAAATATCACGCCACACTAAAGGCAGTGCAAATCATAGTTTAAAACTTTTGTAATGTTTTATTCCGACGTTCACATGGTACATTTTCACTAAATAATATTGAACCCAAAATACACTTCAAGTATAGCGATGCAACTTTAAAAAGTTCACAGCATTTCGAATTATGCAGTTCTCTAATACTGATTTCAGTCATTAGATAACGAGCGTGTAAGAAAAAAAAAACAAAAATCCCTTCGTTGGAGAGTAAGAGAGAACTGACCTTTAAGTCTCTACTGAAAATAGACACTTTTCGCAGAAAATTTACTTCCTGGTGTCAGCCAGTGACTACACAGAACTGAGAAATGTTTAAGTCTCCTGATCTGTCAAAACCGATTAGTAAAACGGGAAGTAAAATTTTTCCTCAGGCTGTATAATAATTCTTAATATTAAACATCGCATTATTTAAAATAAGAATTCTGAAGCAAATAAGAAACTAAATAATTTTGGTAGGTTATTCCGGAAAAGACTACCGATAACTCCGGAAAAGAGTAGCGATAACTGTATTTTTTTTGCACCAACATGTGAAAAAATGTTGACCAATGTAAACTAAACTGGCCAGTGTTTTTGTTAAAACAAAAACGGATATGTCTCCCCCGACCTCCAATCAGTCACGTGGAAAAAATTCCTTGCTTAAAACATTGGCGAGCCCAAAAAATTGAAAAAGTCGCCAAAAATACATTTTTACATTAGATGAAGAAAAATTTCGCACTATGCATTTGCACTAAATGTGTGTTCTTCTTGCCACGTTTCAGCCTAATCGAACAAACTGTTTTGGAGATATCGGCACAATATGGAGAAAAAACTTAAAAATCAAAAATTAAAAAAATCGCCAAATATACATTTTCAACGAAAATGAAGAAAAACTCCGTGGTACACATTTGCACTATATGTGGGTTCTTCTTGCCACGTTTCAGCCTAATCCAACAAACTGTTTCGGAGATATCGCAACAATATGGCCCAAAAAAGTTGAAAATCAAAAATTAAAAAATTCGATAAAAATACATTTTCAGTATACATTTAGGCTATATGTGTGTTCTTCTTGCGACGTCTGAGTCTTATCCAACGAGCTGTTTTGGAGATATAGCCTGCCAAAGTGAAAAAAAAGCACGACCCCCCCCCCCCCTATGTTCAAAAATTTGCCAAAAATAGAATTTTTGAAGGAACGAAAAAAAATAATAACACGGGCACCATCTAGACATGTACCTCAATACGTATGTATGTTTTGAGAAAAATCGACTCATTAATTTCATAAGAACTCACTGCGGACAGACGGACGGACGGCTCGACAGACGGACACACCAAATGCTATATATGTCTCCCATATAATTCTTCGTTTGGCGAAAGGAAATTAAAAATATTCGAAAACTGAATTCAAATTATAAGCTATTTTTTCAAATGTCGGTAGTTCAGTATTGGATAACCTATCGAAATTTTGAAGTTTTAAAAATTACTTTTATTTTTCTACTTATAAGGCAAGAAGATAAATTGTTTAGGTATTTCCAACCTAAACTGCTGAAATATTGAAAAAGTTTCGATTCCTGTTACATTCTTTTTATCGGTAATCCATTTCGAAACAGCCTACGAAAAAAATATTTCGTTTCTTATTTGCTTTAGAGTTCTAATGTTAAATAATGAGGCGTGATTGTCTGTTCACTTAAAACCGTCAACAATACAGTATTTAATAACGACGGACCCAATATTCAATTTCTAAAGCCGGCTGCAGTTAGCACTGAGTACTTATATCAATATTCTAAACTAAAAAAAATAATAAAAATTTGCATAAAAAGTATCTGATTACGCCTGCACTGTTATTCCCTATATTTTTTTTAAGTGTCAGTCTATTTAATTACCAAATTGCCTAACAGTTTGACTTTTTACTAAATTTAAGAGGATTTTAACATGTGCACTAAAGCAAACAGGTACAGTTTAAACAAGTAGATTAAATGCGTTTTTAATGCTTTTCCTTTATTAAGCTTGTGTAAGCTTTTTATACATGTTGCTAGGCAACAAACAAGAGCTATTGCACAGAAGTCAATTACGTCATCAGATATTGTATATTTATCTAGCAACTGACGGCAACACACAAAATACGTGCACATGAGCACGCATAACATTGAAAACCAGTAAACAATACAGCGTCATTCAGTGAACAAATCTAATAGCCAAACATTAATCTCAGCCGATTTCTGTCCATCAGAAATTTCACCTTTTCTTAGTGAAGAATTCTGTGTGAGGAAACCTTTTCCACCGAATTTATCCAATACATAGAGGTAAGACAGTACTTATAACAACCGTACCTAGGTACACAATTCGCATAAAATTCAGTACACAGGTACACAGAGTAGCAGTTAATATATATCACATTTTTCAATATGTATCCTAATAACAGAATACTTTTGGCAATATTGGAAAAATCGAAACCGAAAACCTAAATAAATAAGTTCACCAAAATCACCAAAACCATTCACCAAAATATATGTGTTAAAACTATAATCCGTCGAAAAAAAAATGTACAAACTTTTACCCTATCACCAAAATGAAGGTTTGTCCCTCTTAACAAACATACAAAACATATTTGTGGCTAACACAGAATTATAAAGAATAAGTCGCTCAAGTAAAATACACATCTGTCCGTTACCTGTATAAATTAATCAAAACACTGCCCAGCTCATTGGCTGTTCGAAAAATAAATGAAAAGTTCCAACTTAAAACTTTCATTTTGCTACAAAAACGACCTTCCAAAGTAAAATGTAACTATTCGGAGCGCGTTAATCCGCTAATTCATACAATGGTTATCATGCAACCAGCGACTGGCAGTCGGGGGGGGGGGGGGGAGGGGGGAGGAGGGTCAAACTATGGCATTGCACTCCACATATCATCCAAGTAAATAACTCTTACATACACATAACCCTACCATTCCCCAAAACAATCATCAACAAGTATTGTCAATGAGACTGACCCCCCCCCCCCCTTCCCCGAAATACGCGGCGGAGGGGCAGTAACAAAGCCAAGTCTTGGCTCAAATAATAAATTCACTCGATTTCTTAAAAAAAAAAAAAAGAATATGTAACAAAGCAATTTTGACAACGCAGGTTAAAAGATTTCTTTATTTAGATGTCTAAGCACCGAAATGGAAAACAATGACGTGTTCAGGAATTATGCGCTAGAATAATTCTCCAAATTATGATCGTCAAATGCTTGTGTTATATCGTGAAATCTCGGACTACACTTCAGATCTATTTTATCACTGAAATCTATAAAATAATTGAGAATTGAAAAAAAAAAACCAACACAGGATAAAAAAAGTTCTGCGAAAAACTGTTCTGCAAAAATATATCTCAGCTTACCGAGTCGTAAATATTTTATATAAAACTAGGAAGCCGTGCTAAATGCAATAAGCAACGCTTAAAAAGTAGCGTAAAGTTCAAAACTGAATTAGCGAATCTCAACTTCATATATAAGCGAGGGTTCTTCTGTTACGCCGGCCAAACACATACGTCTTACAATGTCTAGTCAGCTAAAACTTAAGTCTTCCAAGGCAACACTTTATTCCTATAGCAACCTTAACTTATATGAAATACTGAATTCCAAGTAGATATGTATGTTTTTTGTTTTGTTTTTTAGAATCGGTGAGGTCAAACTTTTCACGTCAGTTTCCTTCAGTTGTGATAAACCCGGCTACCATATACATTATAACCCGTATATACTGACAGAGGAAGAGAACGTGTGCAATTCTTGCCAAACAGCAACCAACTTCTGTCTATAAACTGGACAGTACACCACTCAGATAACTGACCTTGTAAACAATATTGTGTCGTTACAGCCCATGCCGGAATCATGAGGTTCTACTGTACTGAGTACACAACAGCCACGCTCTACAAGGTCGCAATATTTGAAAGCCCGTTACGTTGCTCAAAAGCTTGCGAGTTCATAACGCATCGTACCAACTGTATAATTTCCGAGTCGAACTCTGAGAGAAAAAAAAACAGCGTAAGGATAAAAAATAACAAATAACCAATAAAACCTTTAAGCAAACGTTCTTGTCATACCAGTTATTACGTAATAGAATCAAAATGACGCTTCAGAGCCCAGGTCATGAGCATACAATTCAACGCTGTGATCGACACAAAAATATGCATAAATATCGAAAATATACATGTGTAGAATAGGAGGAAATAAGCTGCAAAAACCACTGACCGTTCGACACTCACTCGACAAAGCGCTTTGAGCATCTGCAAAACGAGCCAGTTAAAATTTTAAAAATACATTTCAAATATCAGATACCAGGTATACAATTAAGGTTTACACATGCTCTAATATCCATACTATAATTAACCTTTTTTTAATTTTTGGAACATTTTACTTTAGAACTAGGAATCTTCGACAGTATTTTCATTTCGGGGTTATTCTTCGACCCTCCAAATAAACATAACACAAACTCTTTCACCAGTCGTGCCTCGGTTGTGGATTCGTCACTCAAGAAGATAATCTTTGTACCCTTTGATGGCTTTCAACCTCTTTTTGAATTCATGAATAAGGTTTGTGGGGTGAACAACCAATGAAATTTCACGCCCAACAGCTGACAAAAGGCGTTCAATCTGAAACAGAGACATTTATACGTACCCATAGCAATTCGTTTTTCCTTTTTTCTGTCATAGAGTGACCTGTGGACAGATGGGATGATGATTTTCTTTGTGTCAACGTGCCCAATGCTTGATTTAATTTCATATTATATTTACCACAATATATGTGAGATTTGTACGAAAACAAGTTCAACAATACGCAGCATTAGGCTGCTCAAGCAAGTGATTCGCAATTGGCCAATTAGAACCCTCGTAACCGGAACAGAAATTCATTTGTTTTCATTTCGTTGTAGTTCGAACGGCACTTTTTAGTTGCACCATTAGTTATCAACAGGCGTGACGACAACACCCCTCCCCCCTCCCCCCCCCCACAGCCCCTGTATTCGCACCAAAACGGAGCTCAGAATGGTATTTTCATTCAATTACCCTGTGCATTACACATAAACTACAGCCAGGACTAATAGAACCATTTATTTACCTCATTGTCCTTATAGAAGAGATTCAGGGGCCGGTTATTGATCTCGGTAATGTAGGGGTGACACATGGCATCTGAGTGTACCGCGGGTACCGCAGCGAATAACCCGTGCTTCACAGACAGACTATTCGGCTCCACCCCTTTGATCTATAATAATAATCAGCGAATAAAAATACAGTGGAAAGACTGAGATTATTTTAATCTCTACTGTTTTTATTCAAATTGTATGAAAAGATAGGACACAACATATTTCGATTTGTTTTTCCTTTTTAGGGGGGGGGGGGGAGTGGGCGTGTAATTGCTTATCTGAAGAAATCAAGATAAGAATCGAGGGGAAAAAAGAAAGCTAATTACAGGTTCATTGGGTCAAGCGGCAGAAATAAAGACATGTATCTGACATTCAATGTCAGACATTGTCTGGGGTTAGGATTTCCAGTGTCGCTGTCGCTCCGTACTGTGTTGTGCAAAATATGAGGCTTAGCATAAGCTCAATCAGACTGCCGTGCTTCTCGATACCGTAGAAACCAATCAAAGCATGACTTAAATCGGTCAGGTCAGGAATTCCCCAAATAATCTAGGCCAACCGGGATAATTTTTCACACTTTATACAGGAAAATACACTGACACTGAACCACTGCGATGTCCATGTACACTGACCTCAAGAGGAGTTGAAAGTCGGCTTTAGCTTATTGCGTAGATATGCTGTTTCTGCGGCAAAACGCAAAGGGGCGGGGGTGGGGGTGGGGAGGGGGAAGACCAGAGCAATGAGGCGTCCTTAAGCGCAACCCGACACAGCTTTGGCAAAACGCCAGCTCTCGGCATCGCGACTTCACATAAAACTACTGTTTCTCATGTTTTTTTTAAAGGATTATACCCATATTGGGCGATGTCGTGATTACGTACCTCGCCTGTACCGCCCTCACGCTGAATACCAAGGCTCTGTGACTCACGGGCCCGCCGAAATAAAAACACTTTGCCTGTGGGAATACGCTTCATGACAAACGTCATCTTATCGTTGTCTTTGCACTGCTTGATAAGCTTGTAGGCGAGCTTGGCACTATCTACGACTTGGCCGTTGATTGAAATGATCCGGTCACCTATATGGAACGCGTTGCTAAGATACGGCCGAGCTGTTTGATTCCAGCCTGCTATCCTGCATTAGTGGCATAAAAACGAATACACAGTACAGTCATTCATTTGCGACAACATGTCGACTTTTATGTCATGTAAATATGGAGTTCGAACACACTTTAGATCTTTGAGGTAACAATTCTGAAGCATCTGGCTGTCAGTTTATGATGTATGTGACGCTACCTGAGGAAGAAAATCAGCTTCGTGACAGGATGTCTCAGTAACAAATTCTATTACAAGTCATATGATATACACGTCACACAGAACGGGAAAACAGGCAACAGCAAAACAAGTATTTAATTGAATTTTTATACAGTGTTATCAATAAAACTTTCAACATTTCATGCACATATTGTGACTGTGAATATCCTAAGACTTACCACACGCAATCAAAACATTCAATGAAGGCAACATTCTGGTAGCAATACTTTTTCTGGAGCACAATTTTCACACCGCCTGCACACATTTGTTGCCGCTTCAAGTCCTCCACTTGCGTCTCTTTCAATGATTTATTTGCCCCTTTTTCCAAGACACCCTTCGGCATGTAAGGGGGCGGCGCGTCGCCTCCAACAGGTGGCGCTATATTCCATCCATCCACTTGCGCGTTAGCAGCGGCCATTTCCGCTTGCAGTTTATCTCCAGTGGGCGATAATGGAGGAGTTAACGCATCACTCACTACAGGCGGTATAAAAGTATCAGAGCTGGCCGCACATGCTTCTGGGGAGAGATCAGAGCTGTCCGCAGTGGCTGCACGCTCTTCGTCACCACTGGCGGTAGTTGAACCGAAGGCGTTGCTGTAGTCGCGATTTGGTGAGAACACGTTTGGGTTCGGTGTATTTGGCGAGACGGGGGAATAGGAAGAATAGCCAGACACAGGCGAAACTCGAGCCGTAGCCCCGAGCTCATCTTGAGTAGAATTCGTGTAGACAGCACGAGTATGTGATTGACTTCCCTCCGCTGGCGTGCCCGTTTCCGGTGAGTTTGCGTACATATGTTGCGCAGCTGTGTTCGTGCTAAATGGAGCACAGCTAAGCTGGTTTTCTTGTCCCGTATCCTGCACGCTACTTTGTGGCGAGGTTTGAGTATTTGCTACAGAATCGAAAGTACTGCTGTTTGCATATTCCGGGGCGTTGTCTCCTCTCACATCCACAGCTTTGCTTTGATTGATTTTATTCAGATTTTGATTAAAATCAGTGGAAATTGGAGCAGTACTGTCAGTTTGATTCGTGCCTTGAGCATCCTCAGAGTCAATCTCACTCACTGTACCACTCATAGGATTTCTCGAACCCGTCCCCACATTAGCATATAAACTTTGTTGTCCAACAGTTGTACCAGAAAGACTTGGCGTGTTTGCATATAGTTTTATAGCAGAATTGGTATTATCTCCTCGTCTGTTTCCATCGGTGGGTGGAATCTGACTGGCTGAACGACCAGGTTCAACAGCTTGCGTAGACAGCACAGGCAAGGGACGAGATTGAACGACAATGGCGGCATTTTGTGGGGAGTCCTGCAGCTCTTGTTGACGTGACCGCCTCGTATTATTTGTTGTACTGGGTACGGCGTACAGACTCTGGTCGTCCTGTGTCTCCCACAAAGTCTCGTACGTCTCCTCATTATAGCCCTCCTCTGTCACGCCTAAGCCAATCACAGTCGCTCTATTTCCTTCAGCGGAAGTACTCGAGTCGCTTCTGTTTCTGGAGCGTCGCATAATCACGCCATTAGCATGTACGTCCGGTGAGCCAGCGGGGTCACCCGGGACGACCACAGTCTGACGGTCACGGGACGCCGCTGACCTCTCTCCATGGCGCTTCACTTTGGGCCTTGTCACATTTGGTATATCAACATAATCATTTTCTCCTCGTAACTGAAAACCACAATGAAACCGATTCTGAAAATTCGGAAATATTTATCTCAATGACTACACCGACTGTTCAAGCCTTACTTCAGAGTTAAGCTTCAGACCAATTTTTATTATGTAAACACATGTACAGAAATTTACAAATTAAAACGAAAAATGTAATAACATGCTCTTTTATATTTATGTTTTCATTTAGAAATATACACATTTCAATGTAATATCGATATTTTCCTACTGCGTAAACTGTGAGCACTAAATACTTTGTTTTGCCAATGTTGCAAAATACGTTGTGATTACAATATTTTCTACTTCTTTAAACACCTAACTTGCTTCAGAAATAGTTTTCTTGCACCTTGAAAGGCGTTTTGAGTAAACTTCTGTGTCACACACAAAGCGGTTTCATTTATTCAAGCCTTAATTTTATATCAAAGCGGAAAGTAACCTACATTTAGATGAAGGATACCAAGTGTGGTTAGTTGCACTTCAAAGGTTCTGCACCAGTCCGACATCGCGTCTCTGCAATGAAAAATCTCATATTGAGCTTCAGCCACATTTGCGGCCTAATCAAGTGGCCAAATAGCAATTTTAACTCAAAGTCAACTCTGAAATGAGGGTAAAATTTTTACAATGCGAGTAAAATTTTTACAATGCAAGTGAGTAGCTCTCTTTTTCCCCCTGTTTATGCACCTAAACGCAACAGTAAACAGCTACAGTTGTGCATTACAATGTGAAATAAATAAAAAGAACCTTGAAGGGGCGACCAGGGTGAGGTATCTATCACGTAGCACCAGGGTAAAGGCGTTGGCGTGACGCTGGCGACTGTGTTCCCGCACCACGCCTAGGCAGTTGTCCAGGAAGATGATGTTCATTGGTGTATTTCGTATCATGGCTTCCTCGCTGATGTAATATTCCAAGTACGGGTCATTGCCATTCATTACTCCGAACACAAACCAGCGCGTCTCCGGTTTCTAAAAGCAGCAACAATAACCATTCGTGATCGCGACGTGGAAATAATTTATTCAGCATCTGCTTAAATCAGTCTCATGAACCAGCGACCACTTTCCATTGTACATAGTGCAGAACATATTTTATTTTAATTGATTATTTTAAGTGATTTATTTTGCTTACTTCTCACTTACTTTTCCTATTTGAAATATTTATTTCAACCTTTGAATCTCTTTATATGTCAGTAGAATACCCACTCAGTGAACATACACTCACTAAAATTGTACAAGTTTTCTTTTTGTCGTTATTTATGACATTTTGTTATTGTTTTTATCCCCTTTTAACTTTTTTTTTTTTTGATGACTGAAAAGACAGCGTCTAAGATTGGAATAAAACACTGCACCTTAATTCTTGATCCAAATTTGGCAGCATTTGGAAGCTTTTTAAGGTAGCCTTGTCTGTGGATGATCCTTCTCATTGATTGGCGGGCACTGCCCCTCCCCCTTGTTATCGGCATTGTTGTTTAACATTTGCTATGGCTATTCCAAATAAAACAAATGATATTATTATTTATAAAAAAATAATTTACCAGTCTTCCGTATATACGGTACACAACTTCTGTGTTACACTTTCCTTAAAACAAAGAATATGGAAATGACTGCAAATCTCTAGCTATAACTGACATTTGTTTAAGCACGGGGAGGATGGTTGGTTGCATAAAAAAGTAAAAATATTTTCGTATTTTTTTTACACCCAAAATGTTTGAATTCACACGTCAAAAACATGGAAAAAATTCTATATATCAATTTTACGGTGGTACAGAATAAATTTATACCTAATTCAGCATCAGTCAATTATTTAAGTACAGTCGGACCCGCGTAATATGAAGTCGTCGGGACCGAGCACATTACTTCATATTACGCGAACTTCATATTACACGAACTTTACAATGCAATACCCGAGTGTTTTATTACGGTATTGGCACGCAATAGTTTTGAATCAAACGACTGTTTTATCTTCTTAGACTGCCGAAGTGCAATTGCGACCCTTTTGTGATCGCCCCACAATAATGCCTTTTATAAACAACAGCATTCAGTGTTGACACTTACTCAAAGTCTACTGTGTATTTGGTTCTTTGTGTTTTTGTTCTTGGCCTTTTATGCAGTTCATATTACGCGAACACATTCTGCAGTAAATGTAGCCCATGGGATCTTATGCTTTACTTCATATTACGTGAACTTCATATTAGACCTGTTCATGTTATGTGAACTTCTGTCCATAGAAACCAAGGCATTCTACATTGGGACCAAGCAAATCACTTCATATTACGCCAACTTCATATTAACCGTGTTCATATTAAGTGGGTCCGACTGTATATCTTTTACTATCCCAGCGGACCCTTTCTATCTTCGTAGGACAGTTCTCGTAAGAGAAATGGCCACTGATCTCAACTTTGGACGGTATGGATCTTTCAGCACACGTTCAAGGACACCGATGTTCGAACTAGAAGTATCCAGGAACATAATTTTGCACCTCGACTAAATTCCCAACTCGTGTACATAATCTGTGTAATAATCTATGTAATAATCTGTGTAATGTAAATAAAACTGGTGTAAATTTGGGCAATCTCGGGCCAATGGCATTACTTTAGAAAAAGCGCCTCTTATAAATGGCCCAATGATCGGTGAAACCGAAGGGATTTCGTGGTCCCAACCCTTTTTTTTCTCTATGTTTCCTTTGTAAAAATTCAGCTTAACTGGTAATCGGTTAAACCGAGGTGATTTTGCATTACAAACATCAACAGGATTTGTCAAGCACTACCGAGTACTATCTGCCATATTGGAATTACAATTAACACATGAAGCCACACGCAATGCAATTCCAATGTTTCACAATAACGCCAACAGGATTTGTTTTGTTTCTATTGTGTGGATTCCCTGTCATCAATAGATGTATGAAGAGGTACGTAAAATCAGTACAAACCATACATTGCGATATGACAACAAAGAGAAAACACGCAGGTTATAGTCTAGATCTAAAATACAAAGCGATTCTAGAAGTCGAAAAAGGTGCGAAATCAGAATCAACAAGTTATCAGTGAAACTGATGAATGTTCCCCGCCACAAACTCGTTGGAGAGGAAAAATAACGCGACGTCGCACAACTTCAAAATATATATTTTCACTGTAGCAACAATCAAAAGCCAGGGTTGAATAGTGGCTGAGATTTCGCGTGCACAAAGTTGCACTGTAGGCAATAGAAAAACTAAAAAATTGCCTATTTTCAACAAGTTGCCATTTCGTAACTTTTTGGTCGAATCGAAAAATAATATGACGTCGCACAAATTCAATATATTATTTTCACTGTAGCAAAAATAAAAAGCCCGGACTGAATAGTAACTGGGATATCTGCATCTATCAACTGTCTGAGTATACAGTCTAAAGAAAATATCTAACCCCCTTTAAATTTTCGGTCATTTCACTTTGGTCACATGACACTTTTAAAGCCAGGAAAGTAAACAAACATTTGACAGATGAGTGCGGAAGCTAACTTCTTTGCAATTAAATGAAGCTATAAAAGATGTAAAGCCCGTTAATATTGTGCTTGTTTTACAAAAGGGGTATACTGGGCATGAATTTCCTGTAAATGTTTGAATAATAGGGACTGGTACACAGGATTCATGCCTCAGATCAAATGAAGTTGATCCCTATTAGGGGAACAGTAGAAGGCGTCATAGCTCTGAAAGAGAGAAATGCTGAGCTCAAAGAAGCAGCCAGCTGTGAGGTTCGACGTACCGCTTCAACTCCTCGCTATATAATAATATACAAGTAAACTGCTCTATAGGTTTGAGGCACCTATGTGGAGATGTTGAGCAAATTGAACGACCCATATTATTCTTAATTGGCATTTGCTAAAGGCCCTCAAAATACAACGGCAATGATATTCAACTTATGCTTTACACTTTCTTTAAAAGGAAAAAAATACGGAAACAACCACAAATCTCCCGAAGTAAATGCAGTCTACATCCAGGGAGCATGGCGTATTACAGTACGTGAAAAAGTGACAGTAAATATGGTAATTAATCACCAGAAACTTTTGGACTGGTATTTCAAAAAAGCATGAAAAAAATTAAAATTTAAATATTGTGGGTGTACAGTCTGCATCTATCAATTATCTGAGTCTGTATTTTACAGGCAATCATTAATCCCTTTATTTAAATTTTCGTCACTTGACTTTGTTCAAATGAGAATTAAAGCCCAGTATGTAAACATTTCACACAAGAATGAGCAAGCTGACTTCGGTATTTTAATAAAGAAATTAAAGATATGCAGCCCATTAAAGATTGTACCTATTTTGCAAAAAGGATATTTTGCGCATGAAGTTTCAGTAAATGTTTGAATAACAGGGACCGGCATGCAGGGTTCGTGACTCAGAACGTGTGAGCTCGACCCTTATTCTTGAGGACGAGTTCACGTCACAACCTTACATCCACCATTGAGAATTAACATTTTCATCACGTGATCAAAAAGTTCCAGTACTTGCGTCGGGGCAAAACGCATATTTTCTCACTGTTTTATGCCAAATATAACGGGGTATTTTTCTTGTTCTGTCCCGATTGCAGCCATTTTGGCCTACTTGTGCACATGCCAGGAAGTTAGTTCTTTACAAGTAAATAGTTTTCACCGTTTAGAAAAAAATTATTATTTAACTTAAATATAAAAGAATTTGTATTGGTATTAAACAGTGCGATAAACTCCAAATATCGCCCATCATGCCCTCAGTTACCCACAATGCATTGCATGAAGTTGTCCGCAAGGTTCCGAGTACTGTTACCAATAGGTTACTGGTAGAGGTTTTTGTCAGCGGAGTCCCAATGAGCGAATGAGGGGGCTCTAAGCGTATCTAACTGGTAATTTGATTTTGCAATGATCGCTATCTTTTGCTAAAACTTCACCTGCAAACTTTGCTTGCAAACATTTTTTAAACGAAAAGTTGAGCCTTTTAGCTTCCGGGTTGATTTTTTTGTTTACAAACTTTCGAAAATGCAAATAGCAATACATACAACAATGCCAGTCACCAGTATCATGAAATTAGCTCCTATTGTCGCCACCCTCGAAATACTGCCAATTAGAGACCCGAAAGTACGACGACGGAGTCGCTTGGGGAGGTCGATGATGGGTTGATGTACTGCGTGTAGCTACCCCAATTTGCAACACAACCCGATTTCTCTTGCTATCCGAAGAGTGGCAAAGATGCGCTTTTTAGCTCGTGAAAAGCGCGACTCTTCCGGCCTTCAATGAAATGTACACACATACTATGCCTTTGTCAAGAATTTGTCGAAAAGTTGTCGAACGGACAAGAGACTGACTTGTCCATTTGACGATGCCCAATTCAATGAATTCCAATCAAACATTTGTCAACACTTTGTCATAAATTTGTCATTAATTCTGCAGTTTACAGCTTGTCATTAATTCGTCATGCTGATAATTCGTCAATAATTCGTCAGGAACTCGTCATCTCGAACTTGTCAATTTGTCACAAGTTCGTCAAAACTTCGTCAAATTGATTGACGACCGTAAACTCGTCAACCTGATGATGCCTAACTCAACAATGTAAATTTGTTAAAAATTTGTCTTTGTCAATGGCTTGTCATTTTCTTGTCATGTATTTATCAAATCCTAATTTGCAGTTTGTCAATATCTTGTCACAAATTCGTCAAAATATCTTTGACAAGTGATTGACGAACTATCCGAATGAAGAATATTAGACAAAATAATTCCGATTTGAAAATATTTAAATTAACACGATTGTCTAAGAACATTGTGACCAGCCAAATTCAAGTTAATCAAGTATAATAAGAATGCTCAGGGACATTATTACCAGCCCAAAACATTAATATCTAATTACACTAGAGTGGCCAGTACACACCAACATCAAAATACCCGAACATGTCAAACTCTTTTGTTAGACAGTCATTGCCTTTTGTTTTTGTCAACAAAAACAAATGTTAGTTCAACCCCACCTCCTCCCCTGTCATCCTTTTCCACCGCTTGCCTCTCTTGTTTACAAAGTTTTACTTTGACAATTTTGTACTATTTCAGAATTAAGACTATTATCTTATATAAACATGAATGAATATATATATATGGGATATATGGATATATACATATGTGCATGGGAACATGTTTAGCCATGTGGAATGTGCGACTATAATCTGAGGTTATACTATTTTTTATCCGGATCTCGAGGACGGTCGCTGTAAAGGTTTTACTGTAAGTCTTTTTCATCCGAGTTATGACAAGTAGGTCTTACTGTTTGTCTTTTCATCTGATTCCAGAAGGAGGTGACTTAAAACAGGTTTTTCTGTACGTCTTTTTATCCAGATCTTGAAGGTTGTCGCTCGTAATGAGTTATGGAATTCTATTTTTATTCAATGCGTCTGAAAGGTAGTCGGCACATCGACAATTCCCTATTTCATTGTTTTGATAACCGCCCCCCCACTTGCATCTAATGTCGGCACGGATCTCAACACAACACTAACCCCTTTACCTCTTTCACTGTATGGGACCGTACCCAAAGTGTACTTACATCAGTGGTATATACCTTGTCTTTGAACTTCCTACCCGTCGAAAAAGCACAGAAAGGCATCCTTCTTACTGAGGATCTATTGCGCCAACTTTTTGTGACAATTATCTAATTACTCAACAAGTATTTTTAAACAAAGATTCACATGAGAACGATTCGGATTAAAATAGAAGGCAAAACAAAATTATGGGAGGGGGAATGCCTCGAAAAAAGTTAAAGAAGATCAAAATCCATATTTTCAACATTCATAAACAATTGAAAGCAGTCCGACGAAAATAATAGAAGTGTTTTGAAAACTAGCGGCAAAAAATTTGAATGTCCTATTTGATAATTTTGATAACGTCACGAATAACATAACGATATTGTGAGAAAGAAGCTTTTTTTACTCCTTTCGCTAGCTGATTTTTGATGTGATATTATATCAATAAAATTCTTATATTTTTCATTTATTAACTGATATTATTTTCCATTTGGTATTGAAAATACCAAATGGGGATGGATTGCCTCGAATTCTTCACCCTTTTTTCCCCTCCCTTTTTTTCTTCTTCCGCCGAATCGGTTTCCAGACATCTCCTCCAAGGCCGTTGAAGGTAGACCAACTAAACTTGGCGTATGTATAGAGGGTCATCTGAGGTGGTGCACCTGATACAATTTTTGATTTTGACCTTACTGGTCAAGGTGAAATCACGAAAATGGTCAATCGGTTTCCAGACATCTACTGCAAGGTCGTTGAAGCTATAAAAGCCAAACTTGGCACATATATAAAGGACGATTGATCTGAGGCACCCGCTAAAATTTTTGGCCGTGATCTTGATGGTCAAGGTGAAATCGCGAAAAACATTATTTATGAAAAACAATGAGTTATCTCGTAACGGTAAGAGATAGAGCGATTTTGACCTTATTTTCGACCTCCACCCCTATACGACGTTACGTAAGGTATAACTATCGATGTTCTTGATCTCCAGGTCACTTTCGAGCCCCAAACTGGAAGCTGGCCTTTATCTCGAAAACGGTAAGATATAGAGCAATCGATTTCCAGACATCTCCTCCAAGACCGCCAAAGCTAGACCAATCAAACTTGGCACATGTATGTAGGGTTATCTGAAGTGGTGCGCCTTATAAAAATATTTTTGACTTTACCTTACCAGAAAATTTGTTAGTATTTAGGAGAATGTTCTACATTCAGACATGTGAAAATTGTTAACAAATAGCAATATCATCTACCTTTCGTTTTAAATTATCATTCCAAGTGGGGTCTAATTCGATTTGCGAATTTCGGTCTAGTTTATTTACTGATTTCTGAAATGATGACTGAATTGGGTTTCTTTCTAAAAGATTAGGTTTGAGAGGAGGAAGCATCGTAAGGCATGAAATTCCCAGGTCAGTCCTTTTACATCAAATTAGTCAGGTTGACGAACTAGTGACAAGTTTTCGACAATTTTATGACAAGTTGATGACAAGTTTTGCAGTATTGTAATATATAATATATTGCACATGGCGGTTTACTTATGAAAACATAAGCTGCAGATTTTGATATTTATATCATCAGGTTTTGTTATTTTGATAGTTATACCATCTGGTTTTGTTATATTAAACATTAACATGATCGAATCCATTCACCATGTTTGATTACATACCAGTAAGTACACAATACACATTATTCATTGTGACAGTGAGCGATAACACAATTTTCACAAATTTCCGAAGCATTTTACAAACATCACAACTTATTTCAAAACATGCAGAGAATATGGTGTGTGCACTTACTTCATGGTTAAATATGTCTTTAAGACGTGATCAATTGAAACTTCTAGTAATATTCATTAAAACCTAAGAAATCTCAAAAAGAATGTCCGCGTGTTTTCACTTGTTTTTGAAAAGGATGTGACGTCATGGTGACGCAATACTTGACAAAATTGTGACAAGTTTCTGACAAGATAGCGACAAGTGTTTGTCATTATGTGACGAGGCGTTGGTCAGAAACTCGTCAAGACCCTTTCGAGGTCAAACTTGTCAAACTGACAATCAACTGACAAATTCTTGACAAACTACTGACAAAGTGTGACGAGGCAAAATTATGTGTGTAGAAGACTTGGAAAAGGTGTATTTTTTACCAGGTTGAAAAGGGCGACTCTTCTGGGCTGTTTCTTTTAGAATCAGCCTGTCTTATCCAGAACAAACTTCAATAAAATGGCTTAACTTTATCTATGATTTATAATTTATTATACTATTTTTTTTAGCAGATTTTTTCCCAATTCTACTTTGCTATTTTTAACGCTAGCCTCGGTTCTTTCAATGGCTATTAGGTCTCTCAATCTGTAAATCTATCTCTGCCCTCTTCTAGCATCGCCGGGAAGCTTTTATTCCCCGGCTATCAAGAGAGGGACTTCCAGACAGCCAATGACAGGAATCTGGACACAACATCATCGCTTATATCGCTTATAAAGAAATAATAAGAAAATATTCAAAACACAAAGAAGGTGGCGGGGCTTTTTCTGAAAAACATTGCCTAAAATGGGAATGAATATCGGGTCGTTGGAAGCAGAGGGAGTGGGGGAGGGGGCACTTTTATTCTGCCAAGCAAATGGGACCGTATTTTTCGAGGGTCACATCCAGAAACCTAGCCTGCTGGGACCGTTTTCTACAGTCTTGCAATATTTACCAAAATATCTTTTAAAAAGAAAGAGGGTGATATCCCTAGGGTTCTAACAGTATAAATTTAAGTGCTTAGCGAATTATTAATGTAACCTGGAACATTACATATCATTACCTTGCGATTTAACATGCACCCTTTTGGTATAAGGAAAAAATACCGCCCTGTAAATAGACATTCAGTTCACATAGCCTTCAGTTTTACTCATAATATATTTTATGGAAGATATGTTTTAGAAAAGAAGAAATAGAGAAATCTGAAAATTTAAAGTGAATAGATGAATATGAATATGAATATGAATACTATCTTCGCACAAAATATTTCACAAATCAGCTAAAGAAAAATTTTAATTCGCTATAATCTGGCATTTTCTAAGAGCCTCATAACTGAAGAAATAATTTTTATAAAAATTGTGATTTTGCTTATCACTTAGCTATTTTCTCTGTGCAATAAAATATTTTTATCGATATATTTTGCCGTTATCAAGGTGTTGTATGATGGTTTTTATTGGTTAATGAAGGTCCGTTTTAGTGTTGATATTTTATCCATATAACTCAAGCATGCAGCAATCAAGCCTCATTTGGATTTAATTTCATCAGACGATTTGATTGATTGATTTCACCTGACCCAACGGTTCCAAGGACTCTCAGGGCGGTAACGCTGCGAAAAGACAACACTTTATTTAATCTGCGCCATTCCACTAATTTACCATCTGAGTCGATCTCTTCTCATCGAAAAAAACTGGTCCCGCCACTCGCTCTCATCTCCAGTGCACACCCTCCTGTGTTGTCTGTCCAAATTCACCCTTATGTGTTCCTACTGGTTTAGCGGATACTTCAGTTCGCGTGTCTCGGCCTCCTCTCCTTTTTCCAGCAGTCTGATGGTCTTCCGCTTGAATTGTTTCAATATAAGCTATCTATTCCTCTATTTTTTCAATGATCCAGAATGGCTTCCCTGAAATCCCCACCCCTTCACATTCTACAATTAAGTGTTCTATTGTTTCCTTCTGTACTTATTCACAGCATAAGCACTGATATGCCATTGACCCACCCCCCCCCTCCAATGTTTCCTCTTGCTAGATGTGTTTATGTCCCTTATCTGCATGTCAGCTGCATAAGAACAATGGTATAAAGATAAAAAGATGAAGATGAAAAGTTTAACCTTGAGGAGAATCGCAATCGTACTTTGTCAGTCTATCATTGCTTTCACAAAATGCGGGCTAGGAGATAAAGTTTTTAGTGTGTAATTTTATAATATAAGTCAAGTTTTACTTTTTTGTGTAGATAAATATTTGTGAATCGAAAACTGCAGTTGAATTGGAAAACCATTCCATAACTTACAATGACTGGCAAGTTGTAAAGAAATACTATAACTAGATTCCGACTTACCAATAACTCCTGTGAAAATCCCTGTAACAAAGAAAACTAGACCATTTTTGCTAACGAGTAGCGAAATTACACTAGAGGGTGAGAAGAAATACGATTCTAAACTCTTAACCTCTTACATATCGTCTTTTAGGCCCAAAAGTCTCAAAATAGCTCAAAATAGTTCATCTCTAGCCGTTTTCAAGATAATGGTCAACTCCCGGTTTTCAGCTTTAACCATGGCCAAGCAGGTCAAGGTCACCGAGGTATCTCTTACATATCATCTTTTAGGCCCAAAGAGTCGAAAATGAGCCCAAAATCGCTCTATCTCTAAGCGTTTTCAAAATAATAGTAAACTTTGGGTTTTTTACTTTGACCATATCCGAGAAGGTCAAGGTCACCGAGGTACCTCTTACCTATTGTTTTTAGGCTCAAAGGGTTGAAAATAAGCTTAGAATTGATATATCTCTAACTGCTTTCGAGATAATGGCCCACTTCCTGTTTTTACATTGACCATGGCCGAGGATGTCAATCGTTCTCTAAGGTCATGGTTAAAAAATGCGGATTTCACGGCGTCTAATCACCCTCTATCAGTGAGCTAAATTTCATCACTCTTTAGCAATTGGGAAACTAGAACCGCACTTCGCAAGCGAAATCTTCAACACTTGACAAACATTAAAAGTTAAAAAGCAAAACTCATTTTGGCATGCGCTCCTCAATGACTCTAAAGCCCACCCCCTCCCGCGGAAACCACCTGGCCGCGCCCCATCCACCGCCCCCTCCCCGCCCGTTTTCAAATAACATTAATATTTTTTGACTTATTAGTATGTCAATTGTTTTATTTGGACAATTTTTTTCTAATGCAATTGTCATGCCATTGATATATTAGCTATATCACAGCTTGAATTCCCTTAATAAACGATGTACATCTGCTTGGTTATGTTGACTCAACGGCTTTATTGATTGAGCGGACTAGCACTTTTTCTCTATGCAGTCAGAGCTCGCGTAACGCCCATAGGCTGTGTTGTTTTGCTCAACCGTTACTTTGCCTTTAAATGCGCTGTATTTAACCCTTGTTATTTATTGTAAAATCAGCTGTGTTCGCATGGCATTTTGAGCATGAGAACGAAATCGTAGACGATAATGGTGGGATGCACACTCTGAGATCAAGTTCTACATATGTACAAAGTTTTGTAATCACAAATCCACATAAGCCTTGATCAAGTCAAAGACTTGTCAAGTGTTAAAAATCCAAACGCTGCAGCCAACTTAAACTTGCACACGCATGCTGTGATGGCTTTATTGAGAGTTGGGCAATCAATACACCGAAACTGATATCATGCCAGTTTAAACTACTGCTCTCAGCTTCTTACCGCCTGTATCGCAAATTTGTTTTGTTGTTTTTTGTCTTCGGACAAAATTGTGGAACCGGAGGCAATCCACGGTTTGCTCGAGTTTTTAATCCCACGGTAGTAGCGTCTTCCGATTTATTTAAGCTGCATGCTTCCCTGCTTGCATTTTTGGTGTACTACTGCGTACCAAACGTTGCCACATTGAACTATCAGTGCAGAAGATGCTCGTAAGCTTCGATTTGCACCAATAATCAGACATTTGTCGAAGGAAGCAATCGAGGCAGGTAGGGTGAAGTCACAAGACACACTTATGCGTAGTGCTTTGATCCCGCAGCACAACAGTCCAAAGCAGTGACAGTCTTCCATGTCGTCAACGCCAGCGAGTAAGAAGCGACTTGACTCCAGCGGCATCTACTCCCCAGACCAAGAAGCCAATTTGGACACTGGAATGCCGGCTGCTCCTTCAAAGCAGAGGTAATAACTAATCAAAATATCCGGTCGCGCAGCGATACTTTAATATATTTGAAGTTCTTACGAAGAACTGGTTTCATCATCAATCAGATCGATTGCAAAGCTGCCCGTAGATTGGAGATTGAAGATTTTTTTGCACGCTTGCGATCACTCGGCGCTACCAACCAACTAGTCCGTTGGTTGCGTTGGGGATACCCTTTTAAAGTTTGCAAGGGGCCGATCAGGCCACCAATTCTTTAGCCCCTACTCACAGACTTGTCATAGTTCAATCAGTATTTATATCTATAATGGTTTAAGATGTACACTCCACATCTTATCAAATCCATACTAACTGACGGCATATGGGTCGTCTCAGTTAATCTCTCCAATCACAACTTAATATTCCGATGTGCAAAACCTCTCGCCGCTATTTATTCTTCAGGAGAGGTGAGCTATTGGTTTCTCGCCCTATCTTTCGGGTCTTCGAAAAGCACCGTTGGTGTTCACCCATTGTTTATGGCCACTTTACTCAAACGATGCGGTGACCTCGGTCTGTTGGTCTATTCCAAGAGGTCGGAGTTGATTCTGGTTCAACGGATACAGTTTATGGGCAACCTCTTAGATTTTGGAAGGGCCAAAGCGTTTCCCTATCAAAATGAGATTAAAAAATTGCTAACGCTGATTGTTCAAGCCGTGTCTACTGAAAAACCTTGGTCTCTCTGTTGGAGTCACTTCTCGGTTTGTTAGTTGCCATGGAGAAGACAAGACAGGTGTCATTTTCGCCAGTTTCAGCGTGAGGTTTTGGAGGCGCTGTGTCGTGGCTGGTCGCCACATCGTTGACTACGGCTCTCCTTGTTAGTGACGAGAGATCTAGAGTGGTGGTCCTGAAAGGTGTGCGTTTTCTCTCTTCCATCCCTATCAAGACAGGCCCAGACCTATATGCGTCCAGTAGTCTGCTCACCACCGCACATTGCATATCAATGTGTTGGAAATGGAGGCAGTGTATTGGTTGCTTGTCAACCCCTCTCTACGTTTTACAAGGGTCACGTGGTTGAATTTCTGGTGAGCATTCAGACAGTAATCCAAGCAGGGCGGAATGCGTTCACCGACGTTGTCTCGACTCACTAAGCAATCCTCTTGCATGCTCGGGACAATGGTTTTATCATTCACCCGTCACACATCTTCCTCTGGTTATGATGTGTCTGCCTGTGATGTATTGAGGCCCTTTCAGCTGGAGTGTCCTCTCTCCGACAGGTCAGTGGTGCCTGGAATTTGTCCCTGGTTTTGAAATATCCCATTTCTTCACTCCTCCATCACTCTATTATTTCAGGCAAAGTACTTACATTGAAGTGCGTATTCCTAGTCGCCCTGGCGTTGGAAAAGCACCGCTGAGAAAAACACGCATTGCAAAACTCTACCAGTCAAGTTAATGGTTCATTGGAGGCGGTGGCCCTACAACAACTACCGTCTTTTCTGAGCAAGACGCACATCGCATAGGTAAGCTTAAGCACATTGTGATGTCAGCCTTCCCGGCTGTTAGGTCACCTGGCAGTATCTACACCTCGTCCTTATCTCAATCTCCCTGCTACGCGCATATACTAAACGATCAATTACTTACTGTAGCACATTACAGTGTCGTCCATTTATATCTTTCATGAGTAGCATCACAGTAAATGTTTCTAAAGCATCTACATCTACAAAAATCATATTGTTAGCATACGCTGAAAGGAACCTGACGATGTAATGCAAAAGACGTTATCAATTAAAGCTCATCAGGTCAGACATGTAGCCACTCTATGCGCAGCGCTAATGGTGTCAATGTGTGATTTATTAGGAACTGGCTGTTGGGCTTCTCCAAATACGTTTATTAAACACTATTTGCAAGAATACACAACTGATATGTTAACTAATTTGCATAGTTTTAGTCCGTTCGTTACTGCTGAATCAATGATTCATAATAGTCCTTCTTGCAGGACTTGTCAGCAATCTGGCGAAAGAAAAGTTTCAAGAATCATTGTATCATGGTTCAGTTTTATGAGAGTGCGCATGGTATAACACGACACTGTGGCGGGTTGATGCATATGGTTACGAAGCATTGGGCTAATGATGTTATATGTCACCTCTTTTTGGAAAAAAACATGGGCTTAGATCAGTCTGTCAGTACTTGTGTTCGAGCATGTAACGTTGTTAATAATGGGCAACTGGAGGTAAAGCCCTAATTAACGAAATGGCACTTTGCGGTAAGACGCCACTATATTAAAAGATGATTCTGTATTCAGTTTCTTTCGTTTCTGCTTTCCGACACAATGTCCTGTAGACAACCTGCCAACCAGTTCGTATGCATTTAGTGTTCAATTTCCACCACCAGTCCAGTTTCCCATAGTCATGGTTTCGTAGTCTACAAGCGGATATTTTCGAAATTAAAACTGAAGTATTTAATTTCTTAATGCTCATTTTTATGAGTAAAACATCTTCGTCTAGCTTTCCTGCACAAAGCTTTAACTTTTAGTCATTCTGGTAGCGTGCATCCATTCTCAACTCTTGTATCTTCCGCCACGTTGCCTGAGTTAAGTGGTAGAAACAACCACGTACGCATAGTTCTGGACCACATACGTCCCCACAGCTGTTATTAAAGTCGCAATTCATAGTTGTCGGACCAAGTACTAAATCCCAGCTTTCCGCATAATTTAGCACTGGCTGGAAAAGATCTTCATAAACTGCTTAACTCTAATACCGTGGCCACAGTGGGCTACCCAGCCGCACGCTTATGACGTACAGCAACGGAGGGAGAAATTTCCAAGTTATTCTCTTAGTCGTCCATTGCAAGCTGTGAACTGGATCTCCTACCCACTTCTATTATCAAACAATATAAAGACGGAATAGTTTCCATTGCGACAAAACTTGTAAACCTTTCACTGACAGAAGCTGAATAAGCCTCTCTTGACCCATAAAATTTCAAAAATTATAGATCAGTTTCAAATCTTTCGTTTATCTCAAAAATTGCAAAAAAGTGGTAGCTTTGCGTTTTTATTCATATCTACAATCTAATAACCTACTAAAGCCTTTTGAGCTATCTTCACTAGTGTCCCTAGATACGGCATGCCACAAGGAAGTGTTCTGGGACCTATTTTAGTTACCTTTCATGTTGGTCCTCTGTATGATATAACACAAAAGCACGGACTTCGAGCCCATTTTAAGCATGTGATACACAGCTATATATCTCGTTTGAAAAGTCGAGCAATGTTTCCTCATCTCTTTCATTCAGTGACTCCTGTATTAACGATATTAAGTGCTGGAGGAAATCAAATTAATTTGAGTTAAATGACGAAAAGACAGAAGTTTTGCTTTTAGAACTCGCCATGCATTCACTCAGTTTCCATCTATTGTTGTAAAAGTTGGCGACTTGCGGATTCAAAGCAAAAAGTATGAAGAAACTAGGTGCAATTTTTGACTTTGAGCTGTCGATGGAAAGTTTTGTATCTGCTAAATGTTCGTCTGCTTTTTACCTCCTCAGATGTATTTCGCGAATTATGAAATTCCTGGACACTGATCGAACAAAAGTACCATTAGATGCATTAGTAAATCCCTTCTAGACTATGCTAACGGTTTATTCATCAGCGCTAATAAAACGTCGCTTGCTCGCCATCAAGTTATCCAAAAATCAGCTACACGGCTTGTGTCCAGAAGCCCGTTATATGAACACATTACCACTGTAAGAAAACAATTACATTGGTTGCCGATTGAACACAGAGTGCAATACAAAATTCCAGTCATGCGTTTTAACTGCATCAATTATCTCTGTGATTTGATTAAATTCAACATTCCAATCCGCAAACTTCGCTCTAGTGATAGTAGATTGCTGTGGATACCACCAACAAAGTCAAAACTTGGAGAAAAGTGCTTCGAAATTAAAGATTCACAGTTGTGGAATACCCTCCCTGTGTCCCTGCGAACATGTGATCCATTGAATGCTTTAAAAAGGCTTAAAAACGTATTTTTTTATATGTGCTTACTGATGTGGTTGTAATTATTTTTAGTATTTCTCTAGTCTCAAACAGTTTATTAATATATCTAGTCATAATTTATATCTGTGTATTGTTTCAGTATCGTATGTATTGTGTGCAGTTTTAGCTGTTGTTAATTTTTTGACAATCATTAATATGTTTGTTAAGCACTTAGAGCTTGTATTAAGTATAAGTGCTATATAAGTTGATAATAATAATAATAATAATAATAATAATAATAATAATAATAATAATAATAATAATAATAATAATAATAATAATAATAATAATAATAATAGCAATAATAATAAAGCTGAGTAAATCCTTTGGGGCGCCATGGCAAAGTTACTGTCCATGTACCACGTTTCAGGGGAAGCTAGTAAGCACAAGGCTTCCTGGGATCCAAAGACTAATATTCTGCTCTCTGCATTCTGGCCGTTGTCGTAAAACAAGAAGGCCTGGGGACTGTCGCTGATTGTTTGTGCCCTTTCCCCCTCAATATGGAGATATTTTATGCGATTAGGAACTGGTGAGGCGTTGCCTGCATACTTGCGTCGAATCATCATATTCATTGCCTCTTCTTTACCCATTAGCGGTGGCGCCTCGTCCGGTGCATCAGTGCGCGCTGATGCCACCAGGACACTTGGCTTATTTTGTGAATTGTTTGCCATTTCTTTGAGAATTGCTTTTGCTCTGGCGGCTTCTACTTCGGCGATGCACACCTTGCACAAAACGATTTCAAATACGATAATGCTATAAAGAATTTAAATTCAATAGCATCTGTAGTGTAGTATCTGTAGGATTAAACCAGGTAATTCCACCGTATATTCTGAAGTAAATATCTGAGTAAACTGTGAGTATTTGCTTGTGTAAATATTTGAGTAAACTGTTTTCCCTGAGCAAATCACTAGCTGAAGTTTAAGTAATAATTTTTTATGTTTTGTTTAAAAGTATATTTTACTTTTGTGGGACACAAATGTGTGCCTAATCACTTATGGCCGTAATGTCCGGGTCCCAAATGGTTGGGGCCGTTATGTCCTGTTCCTTTTGGTGGGCCCTTTTGTCCGGATACCTCAGAGACGTGTCTAATTATTTACTGATGCAAAAATGAGGCATTCAATTTGAAAACGACATCCAAACAACCATGGACCACATTCAAAACCACAGCGTATTTTTTATGTCAGCCAGAAACGTCGCTGGTCTGAATTTCGTGTCCTAAATGTCGCTGGCCTATGCATCGCTGACCTATTTGTCGCTGGTCTATTTGTCGCTGACCTATGTGTCGCTGGCCTATATGTCACTGGCCTATATGTCGCTGGCCTATGTATCACTGGTCTTTTTGACTCTGGCTTATGTGTCGCTGGTCCGTGTGTCGCTGGCCTATGTGTCACTGGTCTATGTGTCGCTGACCTATGTGTCATCGGCCTATGTATCGCTGGTTTATGTTTCGCTGGTCTATTTGTCGCTGGTCTATGTGTCGCTGGCCTATTTGCCGCTGGTCTATGTGTCGCTGGTCTGTTTGTCACTGGCCCATGTGTCGCTGGTCTATTTGTCAGGCATTCGCTGTAGTTACACTTGCCATACCGTCGCCCGTGGCCTGCTTTATCCTGTTGAGATTGCCTATTGTTATACACCTATAAAAACCTGCATCGTTATCATTTGTCAGTTATCAGCTCCTTGTAGATAAAAAACAAGTCCTCATTATAACAAGATAACCTGCAGGAAACAATAAGCTGGATCGCAGTTATTTAGTGGCAGTCCAAAGTCTCCTTTTTGTTTTGTTTTCTGCGTTGTACAAACCTTGTTTTGACAGTGACACCATCACTGCTGGTTTCTTTGTTTCCAATATTTAAAATTTGGATACGCTGTAACAATAGAGCATCAATTACCAGGTTTGTATTTTCATATTTTTTGTATTTTTTATACTTGATTGATGGAAAATAAGAAACTCGGATTTTGGTTGTTTATGGAAGTCGAAACAAGGTCTATCGTTCGACGTTGCAAAGACATCTGGAAAGCGGTCAAAGCTAGACTCCGTGGCAATAATAACATGGCCTCGCCATCTTGACAACGACAATTCTAGTGTGATCACCCCTTAACCCACCCTTGGGTCATCTGGTAACGCAGGATACGAATGAAGCTTTAAAACGAAGTTCTAAAAGAAGGAAAACGGATTATGCATAACTGCAAACATAGTCGAAGTAAACTTTCGTAGTAGCAAAGGTCTGTCTTTAGGTTCTATTTCCACTCCTTCAAGCTAAGCCAAGAAAAAAGTAGTCTTGCTTATATCTCACTATTTTAAGATTATGACCAGTAATTTTTTCTCTAAAAAAAAATAAAAAAGACCCGTCTGGGTGTGAATTTGTTTTATATTTATGATAACGTCTTTTTACCTTAAAAGTCCTGTTTTTTTTTGCCCACAGAGCATAGTTAAAATGTTCATGTAATATTTATGTCACTGAACACTACGCTTATTTATGTGCTGTTAATTGTTGGATTTTAAATGTTTTCTGGTATCCAAATATAGACGGGAAAAGCAAGGAAGGCGCGAGCACGACATTTACAGCAAATTTGTACCCGGTGTAACAGTATCTCTTGCCCTGTGTATAGCTGGGGGGAGGGGGGGATAGGAGATAGACTGGTCTATCACTATCGAATAAAGGCTAAAAAGGACATTAAGAGAAAAACAAAGAACTTTCTGATCAAGGATGCCTTTTTGTATTTTTACTTGAATTATGCTGAATTTAATCAATTAAGTGGATCAAGTTACTTTTATACAGTTTAATTGAAACCATTTATTCACATGAACAAATATCATCAAAATAAATTTACACGCAAAAAGTTCGGGGCTGGGGGCTAAAAATACCAGAGGGGGATAGCCTAGCATAGCTCCCCCCTCCCCGGGGGGCAAGCCGAACAAGGGGTCGGAGGGGGTAAGATAGACTGATACACCAGGCGGAGGTATTTTTACCTACTGGATAACCATTTTACACTTCATTTTCGTTTTGACCCGACCATTCTTTTTTTTTTTCATTTTCAATATAGGCTTATAGCACAACAGCGGCTACTAGTTTCACATGCGTCTATCTGCTTTCAGAATTTGCGAAAAAGGAAAACAGCATGCTTGAATCAAGATCATTCCTGTTAGCTTTACTGATCAGCGTGGCGAGTGCGGAGATACAGAGCGTGAAGGTGGAGGAATGCGCTGGTCCGTGCAAATACAACGACACCAGCTACCACATGAACTGTACCAAAGCCGCGTGCACAAAACCACCTGTCTTTGACATATCAGGAGGTTTCTTCAACTCCTTATACGACATGAAAACACTTCTGCTGAAGGACAACAGCATTGGTAATCTCACGGCATTCGTTCATTATCCATATCTTGAAAGAATTGATTTATCAAACAGCCAGATCACAATCATAGAAGAAGGGGCTTTTGAGGACTGTGACATCCTCAAGGTCTTGTGTTTAGCACACAACAAGATAAGGCAATTGAGTCACGAATATTTCAGAGGTCTCCATAACTTAGAACAGCTCGACTTGAGGAACAACCAGATTGAAAGTGTTGAAGATAACGTGTTCCACTGGTATTTAGGAAATTTGCAGCGACTTGATTTAAGCAGAAACCGGATAAAAACCATAAGCGCGAATGCATTTACTGATCTCCCTGAGCTGAAATTCCTACACATTGAGGACAACTTGCTGTATAGCATTGATTCCCGGGACTTCTTGGGACTTCGCAGTCTTGAAGGACTGTATCTACGCGGTAATATCCTTAAGAGTCTCTCAAACTCAACTTTTATACAATGCAAACGTCTGGATGTTCTGGATCTTCGCTTGAACTATATATCAAACATGGAACCTAATGCCTTCATGGGACTGGATCATCTTCAAGTTCTCCATCTCAGTGGAAACCTAATTAAAAAGATTTCGGGCGGCGTTTTCTTACCATTATTGGCGTTAGAGGATGTTTACTTGGATGATAATCCTGTGGAAGTTATCATGCCGGAATCCTTCCCTAAAAGTCTTCAAAAATTAAGCATGCAGGTCAGTGTCCTTTTGTTTGATTATTTCAACCAAATAAACGTTTTACCGCTTTTTATTTTATTCACATACAGCAAGATCTGCCTCCGATCAAACCTGTGTATTGTGGACAACTCCCTAATTCAGACATAATCTTTCAGTCCTTTTTAATTTTCCAATAGTTTCTATACAATAAGAACCTGGATATTTAGCACACATCCCTACTTCGGACAAAGGATGCAGTTTTTCATACCCAATTTTAGGTTTTACTGTGTGAATAACCCGTGTAATGGCGAAACCTTTCAGTAATGTTGGTATATCTCCCAGATAAAGTCAATAACAATGTGATGCAACAAACACAACTGTTCCTCTTTGCGAACTGTCTAATCCCGTAACGCTTGTTCTGTCTAGTCCCGAGTGGGTTGCGTGTTTAAGAATCACACCTGTTCATTCAAATCGTCAGAGAAATTAATTGAATAATATTGTTTATCAAAAGTGAAAATAGAAAGAAAAAAGGAAAACATTACTGTGAAAATCTTGTTGAAGGATATGTTGGCAAATTATGTGGTGTTTGGCCCCTCGCTCTGTTTGTATATCAGTTATCGGCTCATAATTTTTAGGCGTGGCGTGTTTGGGTTGATTTCTAAGCGAGAAATAGAATTTCCCTCTTTTTTGTTTTCATATAGAGTCTATTGAACTTTCAGTTCAAATAATTTTAATTGGCTGTAACTTCCAGATTCCGAGATAATTCTATATTTTCAGGTCAAGTTGACCAGTTTCATCGGCAGCAATTAATCATTCAGTTCAATTAAATGAGGACTGGAGATGGGGGGGGGGGGGGGGTCGAAATTATCTACGTTACATCAATGATATATTAGCTGACAAATGTAGCCATTGTTGCATAACCTGAGAAATAAGGACACAAATTTAGTCCCAAAGCTATCCGAATTAACCAGGTTTTACTGTATTGCAGCTTAATCCGGCTTAAATAAGAACAGCAACGAAAGCAGGCAACGTAAAATGATCAAACTGCTCCATGGTATGAAAAAGATATTAAATTATTTTTTTATTTAAAAATATAAAAGAAAAAATTGCACGTGAGGCTCGATGTGGAATATCACTTTTAAATATTCCAGTCATTTCTTACAGAATATGACAGAACTGAGGATAATTCACAATGACACATTTACGGGTTTGCTCGGCCTTCACACCGTAGAAATAACCGACAGCAAGAACTTCGTCTTACTGGACGCAGGGGCATTTGATCAGAAAAACAGCACCGTTTTTGTCCTCGATCTGTTTAACAACTCGCTGGGGACTCTGTATGAAAACCTTGTAAATTGGTCTATGATTAAAACAATGGATCTCGGTAAGAATCGTTGGACCTGCGACTGTGAAATGGCCTGGGTGAAACATTCAAAGGAGATCCCGAACGACGTGAAAGACACCATGAAGTAAGATTTAAGACATCGCTCATAAGAAGTTCATACTTATTAGATTAATAGCAGTCACAGCAATCATTTATGTCAATGTAGTTTCGATTCAAGTGTAAAAAAATCAAGATATTAAGATTTTAAAAAAAAAGTTACTGTGTGTTCGGATCTCTAACCCAGAAACGCATTCATTGGCTGCAACAGAATTGAAGTTTGTTATCTATCACTGTAGTATATGGACAAGTACATGGACAAATATATGGACAAGCATACGGATAAGTTTATGGGCAGGTATATGGACAAGTGTATGGACAAGTGTACGGAAAAGTATACAGACAAGTATATGGACAAGTATATGGGCAAGTGTAAGGAGAATTATACGGACAAGTTTATGGGCAAGTATACGGACAAGTATGCGGACAAGTGTATGGACATGTATACGGACAAGTATATGGAGAACTCTACGGACAAATTCCATAAGTGAGAACTTCCTTGCGCACTGATATTTTTGGGACAATAAGGGGTTAAACAGCCATTTGAGATCATGAATGCGACAGAGACCAAAGGTACAAAGTCTCCCATAAAAACGAAAACGCACGATCATCCCGGAGAAAAAAATACTTGCATGTGAACAAGTGTTTCACAAGTTTTATCTGCCTGCTAAGATCTTCCGGCTTTTTTTTTAGCTGAACAGCTTCTCAGTAACTATGGCCTTCTGTAATAACAGAATGACAAGCACACCGCGCCATTTTTCTGTAAGTGTTGAATAAATTTCTGAAAATATGTCAGATTTAATCATTTTTATTCCTCGCAAATTTCAGATGTTACGAGCCTTTTCATTTACACGGAAAGCGAATAAGTGACGTAGATTTTGAGCAGTTCTCGTGCTCTTTCTACGACGTACACCGAGGAGGGATCGAAGCCGCAATTATTTTCCTCGTCACGGTTATATTTATAGCACTGGCTGGTCTTCTCATATACAAATTCAGACACGTCGTGTTCATGTGTTTCTACAATAAGCCAGGTGAGCGTCTCTTACATGGTTATTCTAATTTAACCTTTAACCTTTGACTTCTTTATCGTCTAGGTTATCATTCACAAACGCCTGATTGCACCTCTACATGCCTTTTAAGGCAAACGGCCCGATAATATTTGCAGTTTTCGAAAGTAGGAAGAGGAACTTTTTAACCTCAAACATTTTAAACACCAAATACAGTTGGTAACATTTAATTTGAGCACGCTATTTTTGAGGTTCATCTAGTTACACTTGGGGATTGTCAATTTCCATTGTTTATTGAATTCGTGCAATGCGGTAAGGTGTTTCCGTATGATTCTTTTTTTTTATGTCATAACCTCTGAGATCTTCTCTGAGTTAAGGTTTCAGACGACCAAGTTTGGCAGAGACATATGGTAGCACATCTATTTGGTATAACTCAGTTCTTTTAGGAATTCATTAACATTTTATATACAAAAAGGGACATTAAAATGTTGCCATTTAAGCCATTGATAGCTAACACTACAGTATATTGAGATTTGCACTGTCGACAAGAAGTGAACAAATACTGTGTGTGTGTGCTGTATGTTGTATCTTGCCGTTAGGTGAGCAGCAAACATGTCTGCGGGGATGCTTATCTCCCACATTTCGGGAATGCTCACCGCCATACTTGCTATTAAGTTGTATTCACACTATAAATGAGTGCAAGTTATGATTTTTTGGTGTTCCAGCCGTCTATCTTTTGTCCTTTATTTATTAGTTTTATTTATTTATCTGTTGTTGGTATTATTTTATTTATTTGTTATTATTAGCTTTATTTGTAGAGGTCAAATATATTTCTAAATGCGAATTCTATGCTTTTTTTATTTCTTTCAATCTGCCATTTCGAGTTTCCTTAACTGTCCAAAAAAAACAAAAAAACAACAACAACAAACAATACCACCCCCCCCCCCCCAAAAAAAAAAACAAGCAAACTCGTTAAACAAATTAAGTTCCTATACGTAAAGAATGGTCCGTCAATTTGCTACAAGAATGTTGATTTTCCGATTGATTGACATTGCGTAAACGTTGATCAGTGGTCGCGATAAATCACAACCAAACTACAACCAGATTTAATGTTGTCATTTTTTTTTATAAAAATCGTTGTGTCAAAGACGTTGATCTATGGTCGCCACTAATGAAAACCAGATGCCAACCAGATTTAATGTTGCGATTTGGCCGAATCATTGATGCATTCTCAGATCGACATTTTAACGACCTCAGAATGTTTACTGGTATATAGCATGTAAAAGGATGTGTTGCGTAGAGCTTTAATACAACTGGCAATTTGGCACCGTTTTAAATAAGACCTTTTAAAGTGATTCTGAAATTTTAAACATTTATTTTATGTGGCGACAAGTGTAATTTTCGCTTCGCGGTAGCAAAAACGGTCTAGTTTATAACCAAAATATAGCCAAAGATTTAAACCACCCGGATATTGAAATGAACTCATGGCTTTGCTATTATTATTATTATTATTATTATTATTATTATTATTATTATTATTATTATTATTATTATTATTATTATTATTAGAGTCTTTTATATTGTACCCATTAAGAACTTGCAACTAAGCTCAATAAGGTTAACACGACATTCTACAATACTAATACTGACTAGGAGCAAATTTAAAATAGCTTAAATATATATTACCAACACAGATGAACACAGACACAATGTAATACTGCCAATACTAAGGGTGCAAATTTAAAATGTTGGAAATTGACAGGTTGATACTCGGAATATTTTGTTTTAAAATTAGCTTCTAATCAATGAGTCATTTGATCCATTGAATGCATTCAATTACATTTATGTTTTTTCGTATAAGACAGACTGAATGAAATACACTGTGAGGAGTGCTGATATTTTCAGGCTGTACACAAAATGCCGAATACGCTTGGCCAATTCGTTTCATTTCTGGTATATTAATACTATAATTGCGGATAAGAGCTAAGTGTGCGCGATGTTGAACGTGCATTTGAAATTCATTTTTTACAGTGCTCTTTACACTTAAACAATCTGCTGCTTTCTTGAACTGTAGGTAAATATTCAACAATGTACAACGCAGTAAACACAGAAGAAGACGAGACAGTGGAGATAAAGTGGAAGAAAGAAACCGATAAGACGGCTCCCGCCCCTGCATCGGTGTAAGAGAGAAGCCACAAGACGGTTCCCGCCCCTACATCGGTGTAAGAGAGAAGCCACAAGACGGCTTCCGCCCCTGCATCGGTGTGAGAGAGAAACTAAAAGACGGATCATAATCCTTCATCGATCTAAGGGGCAGACCGAGCGACGGTTCCCAGCCCTACGTCTGTGTGAAAACATAAAAAAACTGGCTAAGCAACAACTGGGAACAAATGTTTGTGGTGTAAAAATCTCAAATAGCTAACCAATATATATAAATCAATTAATATATAACAGTTGGATTGTTTGTTTATTGGATTTTACTCGAGATATTGTACAAGGAAATGCCTTTGGTTACCAAACTTTGAACCCTGAGTTTAACAATCAAAATGCGCAATTCGTATATTGAAACATTTAGAAAAAAACTATTTTTGATTTTTTTTTTTTATTTTTGTCAAGATACTTTTCCAGATTTCTCATTTAATCTTTAATATTTCTGGATTTCTTAAAAATATATTCTACATTTGTGAGGTGAGGTGACTGCTCTAGCTTTCACCGTGGGTTGTTGAAGATGTGCATGGGACAAGATAAAGTGTTGCATCGGAGATTCCTTGATTCCTATCAGTGCAAATGATTCAATATAGAATGTCACTATATTAAACATTGCTTACATGGGATTAAAAGGTCATAAATAACACTCAGGATGAAGCAGTATGTTTTAATTTTCGTTGATAATCACCAGACTAACCATACTTTCCCTGGAATACTATTTTTCACTCGTTATTAGATACCCGCTGGAACATATCTGATTCATTTTTTCACAAACCGATGAGGCTGCGTCAGTGAACCTCTCGGTATAAAAGGTCACTTTTCATCAACCAACACTGTATTATCAACAGAGCTGAACAATGAAGAACTAGAACCTCATAACATAACACGGGCATAGATCCTCTCCCCCTCCCCCAAATAACTGTCGCTTTTCGGTACAGAAAACAGTTTTATCACTTTACCGTGCCATATAGTGTCAAAAAGGAGTAGAAATGCGACGATTAAAATTATGAGAATTGACAAATGCTAAATTATATAAAACATGACTGTATGATTTTGAAGTACAGATATTTACAGAAAGTGCAGCACTGAAAAAAAATTTGAAAATTAATTCAAAGCACTCAGGTATATAAGTACATGAAAAGAAATAACTCAAACGACAATCGTTTTTTTTTTTCGTAAAAGCAAAACATCACACACTTAACAAAAAATAATATTAGTTGAACAATTGCTCCCCTCGAGTTAAAGTTTTAAAACTTCTCAATAACTGCTTGTGTTGGTTTTCGTTTACAGACACAATGATTTTAAAAGAAGGATTTTTGGACGCTGGACACCTTTCTAGAGAAAAACATAGCTTTCCAACTAGCTTTATGAAATGGCATTCCGACCTGCTCCGAACCCTTAACCTCACGGTATATGCATTAAGTTTTAAGATTTTATCTAAGACCTTTAATACGTTTGTGCCCTACCAATTTTCCACTTCATTCGAAAGAACTTCCAAGAATTGTGCGTAACCTGTGGTTGATAACTTGTATGCACATGTGAACACTGTATTAAATTTAGCCAGGTTAGATTATGCATCCTTTCTTATAAAGCCAACACACGTATTTTTACTATGCTTAGCATATCTGCAAGTACACAAGAAAAGCAAATAATGAAATTCAATGCATTAGTGTAGCTGATAATATGTGCAGCTTTGTTGACAAAGCTTCAATGCCCTGTTTTGCATTAGTGTAGCTGATAACATGTGCAGCTTTGTTGACAAAGCTTCAATGCCCTGTGTTTGTTAAAAATTCACTCGTTTTTCGACCATGACAATGAAAACAAAGGCTAAAACAATAAGCAGAGTGCATAACTTGACATGAAGGATTATGTGCACTATGTGGTGGTTCTAGAACGGGGTATGATCAGAGGAGAGGGAGGGAGTAAATGACGGATCATTCTCAAAGACTCAAAAAGTCAAACCAATTATTACACAAAGGACAGCGTTTTTTTCGTTGCAGCCACAGAAGCAAGCACTTGTTATGAAAGAAATGACCACAGGGCGTTTTTCTTGCCGACGACATGACTGACCTACAGACGCTGCAAACGTCGTCAAGTTCTGCCAGCTCTTTCTTTGTCGCTCTGTTGAAGTGGCTCATCACAATCCATGCCCAAAACACAAATCCAGCAGCATCTTTCACCTTCTCCTTCACCGGCGCCAACAATTCCGTGTAGAGAAAGGAATACAGTGCCAGAAGCATGAGGAGCACGACCGTTCTTTGAATGGGAATGACGTCCATGCAGAGTATCGCAAAGAAACCTATGATATAATGCTCGTTTGAAGCCTTGCAAAAATAAAACTTTGGATACTGTAAAAGCTTCGCTGTTTGTCTTTTAAAATATCCTCGAGAAATAATAAAATACGATGCAGTTACAAAAATGTACCTAAAATTAATGCAAATCACGTTATACCAAAATATAAAAACAATGAAACACGTTTTGAGCACCCAAAGAAGCACCTTAGTTCTTGATTCACGCTCCGAAAACAACTGTTGAAGATGCAAATTCGTGTGAGTCCAGTTTCTGTATCTCCTGGCTGAAGCTACTATTTCTTCTGTGAACGTATAGGCAAGCACTGAGTAGAGCCAAATTAAGTTATTTGTTGGTTCGAAGAAAGACTCAGCCATGAAAAATAACATAAGCACCAGCATAAGTTTTCGCCTGTTTGTTCTTTGAAGCTGTTGCAATACAAATTCAAAGTCATTCCTAAACGGACGGGACGCAAAATGAACATACTGCACATATTCAAGACCTATTACTCTTATGCAAATGACTGTTGTCTTGACATCTTTGAAACATTTATTCCATAAATGCCCCAGTGTGTACACAGAGATGATAAAGGTGGTCATAGCCAGGAGGAGGCTCACTCGCAGCAAGAAGTTAATCCAGTATATCACAAAAATTGTAGCTGTCACCAGACCTAAAATATGATTCACAATGTAAACTTAATCAGTTTAAAACGTACTTAAACCTAACATCAGTCCTGCAGTTGAGCATTGTTTGAATCTCATTGAAACAAGGTCCAGTTTTACTCAGGCTCTTTACAAGATGAGAGCAGGACATTGCATGACTGAAGATTCTTTTCATCCATAACAACTAGAAAACTTCTGACATGAACACAGTATTTTTTTTTTACAAAAGTGACGTGTTTTACACTTTGTGCTGACACAAACAGAAGTTGAAGATCAATAATAGTTTTGCTTTAGAATTAGTTGAATTGTTGCAGTTACCAAAAGCTCTATATACTGCTCGACAGGGATGAGAAGTGAGAGCTGTCGCCAAATCGTGCATCTTCGACTTGATACCTCTCATTTCTGTGTCCACCTCCATATCTGTCAGTATAGATAAATATTACTATGACAGACTTTTCAAATATACAGAAAAGGGTTTTCTAAACAAACATGATTGATTTCGAAAATACCTAAAATAATCTCAAGAAAAGAGAAAAGCATCGAGAAAATTGACAGCAGTTCTTTATGCCTTAATCGTGACAGTTAGTTGGTAACTTAGGGGCTTTTCGTGCTCAAACAGTACTTAATAACACACATTACTCAGTCTTTGTTAAAATCTTGTGTCATTTAAGTTTGATATTCGTCCATGGTCATTATCTACAACACACATATGCTAGTCTTTAAAATTTGTGGATTTGATGTACTTCTGAGGCAACGTCACAAAGACCGTATGTTTTCTTATATTCAAAGAGGAAGATGTGTTGCATATTTGAGCTAAACTTTTAATCTATGGTTGTTTAACACCTGAACATCGTACAGAAAGAACAGTTGTTCTATATGACTTGAATAATTTTAAAATATCACCAGAATATCAATTCAAATTTGCTAAAAATGCAAATTATTTTTTTTTGTTTATTTTTAAACGTAAACCATTAAATATCAAATTTGGACTAGAACCTCACGTCGCTAGCGAAATGTTAAACACTTGACAAAAATTAAAACGCAAAAATACTTCCTTCAATGGGTTATTTCTTGAATAATATAT
Organism: Protula sp. h YS-2021; assembly: GCA_949752745.1. Taxonomy (NCBI): domain Eukaryota; kingdom Metazoa; phylum Annelida; class Polychaeta; order Sabellida; family Serpulidae; genus Protula; species Protula sp. h YS-2021. The sequence goes on along the minus strand of OX457029.1, from coordinate 51,080,384 downwards.
TGCAAACAACACAGCTTGAATACGTCTTATAAGCCGAGTAGTGTTTGGTTTCTGTTGACTTAAGGTTTTATTGACTGATCTAGCATACGCCATGTTAGCTATTTACGCAGTGAGAGCTCGCACAAAGCTCACTGTGCAACTGTGTGCGATGTGGGTTAAATGCTACGCATTTACTTGCAAAAATACACTCTTTTCACATGGCGTTTTAACAAAGAAAACGAAATCAAAGACAAAAATAAAAAGTGACATGCAATGTTCAGATCAAGCTCTTCATAAGTCCCAAGTTTCATGGTCGTAGGGCACATAGTGTCAGAGACACAAAAAATCGGAAAAAGTGTCAAGAAGAAAAAAAGGACGAATTTTGCTCGCACAAATTCATATCACCCTTGCAAGCCAAAGGCTTGTCAAGTGTTGAATAGATTTTGCAATAGCGGTTTAGATGCGTTATGTGCATAACATGTGCCTAATGTTGAAAACTAACACACCACTTCTAAGAGCGTTAACGAAATATATGAGAATAATATTATTAACAATTCAGTCTTTTTTTCTATTATTGTTATCTATTCTAAAAAGAACAGGTGATGAAGTTACAGAACAATTGTGTGAAACAAGCAACATTTAGAACGAGTGTAGGAATAACTGGTGATAAGTACTTCGGAACTGAATGTTACTACGGCGAGTGCATTTTCTTGGTGGTGAATGGGCTGGATTTCGGTTGACGGTTTTCTACATTTTAACCGCAAACAAGTAATATGTTTGTGTCAAAAAGTTGTCGAAAACTATTTGCCTTGTCCAGTCCAGTAAGTCCAACTCAATTAATTTCGATTAAAAAGTCATTAATTTTCACAAAAATTGTCGTTAAGGCGTCAGTTTACAGCTTGTCATCACGCTAATAAATAGTCAATAGTTTTTAAGGGACTCACCAATTCTGTGACAAATCGACCTTGTAAATTTGTCATAACTTTGTCAAAAAATTGTCAAATTATTCAACGATCCGTAATTCGTCAACATTACGATGCCTGACTCAGCATTGTGAACTGGTTAATAGGTAGCCTTTGTCAATTCCTTGTGATTGTTTTGTTACATATTTGACAAACAATATATTACATTTTTGACAAGTAACTGAAGAACAATTCTAATAAGGAATATTAAATAAAATGGTGACGATTTTATACATATAAGAACAAAATTGATAAGGGATATTGTGATCTAGTGAACAAAGTATAAAAAGTGATAGGAAATATTCTTAACAATATTGATTCCTATCCTTTTTGTCAAAACACAGAAATGTTCAGGGACATCGCGCCCAGCCGCAACCCGGTTGGGGGATCATTTGTTCTAACCATTGCATTTCAGAGATGAGCTACTTCATCAAAATGTGATCAGAATGGATTATTTTTAGAACTGTTAACGCTATATTACAATGTGTATCATGCAGAATTCGAAAGTCGGGAGCAATGAAATACCATGTATCTTACAGTTTCCGAGAAAAACGATATTTTTCTGAAATGTGACAAAATTGATCATGATTAATCATTTGGATCCTGTATTGCTTATTATACTGTGGGTAATTAGTATCAATGAAGCTCAAATTCCGGCTGCAAAATATATTAGACTCTTACCGTTTTGAAAATCGGTATGAAAAAATGTCAATAGTTAAGTCTAAATTTAATATGAGACATCCATACGAAAGTTAAGGGCGATCGGATAAAATAAGCAGCAGGAGAAGGGTTTCTAAATCGGAAAATATCCTTAACGATTTCGCCAATTTCTGGTACAGATCTATTGGTGTAGGAAATGGAGTGAGAAACAAGACCCTTTTTACCTCCTGGCCTTAAAACTGGAATAGCAGATGCAGCGAAAAAAGTGTCCTATCTATTGCGCCAAAGAGCCAACGGATGTTAGATACATAGTATAGGATGGCACTAACTAGACTGAGAAATAACATAACTTAATTTTAGATATTGACATTTTTTATATATGACATCAAATAATGAATTTCTTTTAAACAATTTTGATGAAGTCGCGATGCCTCTTATTCCTGTTAGTAATCGTTTTTTTTAATCCAAATTTGTTTGAATTATACCATTAAATATCTTATATTTATTTATTTATCTATTCAACAACTGATATCATCAGTTTAAATAATATTATCAATATATGAAATGAGTTTTTGGTGTGGATTCATCACAACGCCATAGATCCACAGCTCAGTCGTTTCACATCAAAACATACGTTAGGTTGACGACAGAATCACAGGATCCAAACAAGTTTCTGGCATGTTCGTTTACCTATGTACGTGTATGCGGGTTTTTAGATTTACACTATCCAGTTTACTAATATCAAATATTAACATTATCAAATCAGTTTATTGTTTGTTGATTAAATGCCAATAAGTACACAATACACAGTCTAATTCAGAGTAGTGGGCGGTAATACAAAGTCCACAAATTTTACAATCATTTAAAAAAAAAAGATGCACAACTTATTTCAAAATATACACACAATATGATGTGAAGACTTTTATTTTTTTAGACGTAGACCTTGAATTCAGTAAGTGAAAAGTATCATGGCATTTTAGTGTATTTTTGCATTTTAAAAATAAATTTTGAAGCCTCAAAAGTCTTTCGGTTCAGATACGTGTTCAATAGTAATTGTTGGGGTGGGGCAATTTTGAAGTTAAGTTCTGATTCAGTGTCTCTTCAGCCTTCTAATCACTCATCATGTTTTCTAACGAACCCTTGAGAATGCATTTTAATGTCCACATACTTCTGCAGTCAAAGCGTCGAGGGGGCGGAGGGGGGAGGGTTGTTATTTAATTACAAAATTACAACATTGCGTTCAGTTAAAACTAATACTCCACCTCCCCCACCCCCAATTTTTGTTTTTACACACAGTCAGCAGCATGTATTCGGATTAGGCTAGATACTTTTTAACTTCTAACTTCTAATTTTTAACGACATTTTAACATCAGCCATTTCCGTTCATTTTTGAGTCATCTGTTCAGCTGCACACCTCACCACTTTTTATATCTAGCCCTCACCCTTCTCTCCCTGTCCAATTCGGCTCCCATATGAAAGCAGTAGTCACGTTTTTACTAGGGGGCAAACTTTCATAACGGGAGGGGCCGAGGGATACTATGGCTCCCACTATAAAAAGTGAGGGGGCTGAGCCTACCCCCCGCCCCCCCCCCCCCCCCCGGTGTCTACGCCTATGCATATACCTCCAGTTTATCACCATTTCGCACTTTTTTATTTCATTAAACAAATTTTCAATTGGGCTGTTGGTCGAATTTTGACAACGGGCTAATCATTAAGCACACACGCAAAATTTTTTCACTTCCCCCCGTACGCAAACCATTGACTTTTACATAGCGTATGCTCAACCTCAGACATTGCCTCCCGCAAACAGAACCATTCATGTTGTTGCGGGACGTTTTTTATTGACATTCTCTGGGGAACACACAAACAGCACTGAAAAGATGGCACCATTGCTTGACTGCATTACACGTGCTATTCAGACAGTAAAACCTGCAAATGGGTCTGAAAAATTGTTTCCGGTGTCCGGAATACGAAGGTGTCCAAAATATCCAGGTTCCTCTTGTATAGAAACCAATGGAAAATTAAAGGGGACTCAAATATTGTCTGAATTAGGGAGCTGTCTACATTATATACGTTTCTCCGGGGAAAGGTTTTACTGTTTAATTTTTGACAAGCAAAGACTGTGAAAAATTGTTACCTGATTTTTGAATGAAAAAAAATATACGTAAAATGCCAAATTTCTTTTTCAGTTACTGAATTAAATTGAAACTTCAAGCTCTATTCATTTAAATCTAAAAAATATTAAAAAACACTGTCCGTGTTTTTATACACAGTTTTAAAAATGATTTAAAGTCATATTGGCGCAATATTTGACAAATTGATGACAAACTTCTGACATGTTATGGACAATAGTTCATCATTGTGTAACCATGGTAGACACACCTTCAGGAAGCGACGTCGTACCGACACCGGTTGGTAGCAAAAAGAAAAGGGGTTAAACAGAGACGCCTAATCGACAATTTTAATTTGAATTTGAAGCTGCATTTCAAGCCAGAATTAGTAAAGAGAAAGTGATAACAGTCCGACACCGCACACATACGGTCTTTAAACGCGAAGCACCACTCCACCCCTTCCCCCACAAAAACTATTTAGAACAGAATAGGGACAACTGACTCAAGTTTAAAAGTTGCGGTCTATTAATTTTTAGGCAAAGGATCCTCTCTCTCTCTCTCTCTCTCTCTCTCTCTCTCTCTCTCTCTCTCTCTCTCTCTCTCTCTCTCTCTCTCTCTCTCTCTCTCTCTCTCGCTCTCTCTCTCTCTCTCTCTCTCTCTCGTTTCGAGGCAAGCTGACACCTAGTCCATCCTATTCCAGCTTAAAACCGATGCCTCATCAACATCAGAAAACGATCTTATTCCCGCGTCTGTATTTTTAAAAAATTTTATCAACCTTTGAATTTGAAATTGTATATTCAAGCCACAAAGCCGGCACACTTAACAAAGAACAAATAACGCCCAACACCATGATCACGTGGTCCTGAAAAAAAAACGCAGTTAAGAAAATAACTGAGACTACAACAGTTCAGCCGCACGGATGGTCTATTAGTAGGGTACCATTGTATAGTACTTTGTGCATTTGACTGTTTCTGATAACAAAATCAGTACCAAGTTCAAAACTAGACCGTTTGCGCTTACGAGTAGTGAAAATTACACTTGGGGGCCACAAAAAATACGATTCTGAACTCTTAAAATTCAAAACTGGCCATGAACGAGGAAGTGAGGGTCACCCAGATAGCTTTTCCCTAATCTTCTCTTTTAGGCCAGAAACTGTCAAAAAATAAGCTAAAAATAGCACTACTTCTAACCATTTTTGGAACTTCCGGTTTTTTTACATTGACCATGGACGAAATGGTCAAGATCACCGAGGTACCTCTTACATAACGCTTTCTGCCTGAAAGGGTCGAAATAGCCTCAAAATAGATCTGTCTCTACCCGTTTTCAAGATACTGGTCAGCTTCCGGTTTTCCACCATCACCATGACCGAGGTGGTCAAGATCACCGAGGCACCTCTTACATACAGTCTTTGAGGTCCAAAGGGTCGAAAATAAGCTCAAAATCGCTCCCTCTCTAATCTTTTCCGAGATAATGGTCAACTTCCGGGTTTTAACTTTGACCATGGCCGAGGAGGTCAAGGTCACCGAGGTATCTCTTACATATGATCTCTAAAGCCCAAAGGGTCGAAAATAAGGTCAAAATCGCTCTATCTCTAATTGTTTTCGATAGTGGTCAACTTCCGGTTTTTAATATTAACCATGACCGAGGAGGTCAGAGTTACCGAGGTATCTCTTACATATAGTCTTTTAGGCCCAAAGGATCGAAAATAAGCTCAAAATCGCTCTATCTCTAACCATATTCAAGATAATGGTCAACTTGCGGTTTCAGAATTCGACTCTTTGGCCAAGGAGGTCAAGGTCCCAGAGGTACCTCTTACATGTCGTCTATTAGGCCCAAAGGGTAAAAATTAGCTCTATATCTAACCGTTTTCGAGAAAATGGTCAACTTTGGCTTTTTGACCTTGACCATGACCGAGGAGGTCACGGTCACAGAGGTACCTCTTAAATAAAGTCTTTTAGGCCCAAAGGATCGAAAATAAGCTCAAAATCGCTCTGTCTCTAACAGTTTTCGAGATGATGGTCAACTTCCGGTTTTTTATTTTGACCATGGCCGAAGTCAAGGTCACCGAGGTACCTCTTACGTATAGCCTTTCAGGCCCAAGGGTCGAAGGTAAGCTCAAAATCTCTAACTGTTTTCGAGATAATGGTCAATCGTTTTCTAAGCTCATTGTAAAAAAACATGCTGATTTCACGATGTCTCATCACCCACTATCAGTGTGCCAAATTTCATCCCTCTTTAGCAATTGGGAAAAACCCAAACGCTGCATTCAGCTTCAGACGTTACTGGCCTAAGACCACAATTAATTTTACTTATATGTTTCTTTATAGAATTTCAAAATGTGACTTCTTCCACAACATTGCTGGGGAATCAAGCTTTATTAAATCCTTCAAACTAAACCTTGAGAAGGCAAAAAACACCAAAATATTTGGGGATTGACCAATTGGATTTTTTGCTTCTCGCATCAAATAGGGGCACCCATGGATCTCGAGGTCGCTCGATCACATGAATAAATTACTGAACTTTGACGTCATATTTCTCAAAAAGAATACGCTTGATTGCAAGGAGTTTAAGCATGTCTCTAGTACAACCCTTTGGGAACATAAGCATGCCACAAGTTTATTACTGATTGCCCGGAACAATCATAACATTATCGAAAAAGTACAGCTGCCATGCTAATAGTCTTCCTGTTATTGGGCAATGAAGGCGGAAGTAATTGTGGTCTTGTTCCTACTGTAATCGCTCTCATTGTAGAGAGTCGGGCGATCAATACACCGATGCTGATAGCATAACTGCGAAAGCAAAGCTTATGCCTGCCTTTTAATTGGCGTAAAAAATAGCAGCATTTAAATGTCAATTTTCGCATATTAAATGTTAATGAATTTCTTAAGAAATTAAGCTAGACCAACTGCACATCCTACATTATATCTCTGCCAAATTTGGTTGTCCTAGGCCTAGAAGTCTCAAAGAAGTTCGCGTGACAAGGTTTTCAAATTTTAAATTTCACTGTCCAGTTTTGCAGATAAAATGTTAATGAATTTCTAAATAAATTGAACCGGACCAACTAGACATGCTATACTATGTCTCTGCCAAATTTGGTCTTCCTAGCCCTAGCCGTCTCAGAAGAGTTCGCCTGACAACGTTTTGGCGAAAAAAAAAAAGGAAACACATGAAAACACTTTATCGAGTCGTACGAAAACAATAAACTAGGGGGATTGAAAATCATCAAGTGTAAATATCGATTTCTGCAGTATTTAGCGCTGTGTATGTATATATGCATGTGTGCGTTTGTACTTAAAGTAAAAAAAGCATCAAAGCCAGAGGCTTCAAATTGTTCCTCTCCGAACTTGTCCTTGGAGCTACCGGGTTCTCTCGACGAACTACTAAAGTTCCTATTTTTTTATGTCCTCAATTTAGTCGGACCTTCGGACGTCTTTTAGCGACGATGTGTCTACTGGCTATATACCGTTACCGCGTAACTTACTGACTGCTATTATTGCAGTCACCATTGCACGTACCAACATACCTTTAAGATATTCAAGTGATGACTTGCACGGTGGGGTCTACAAAAGCAAAAGGATAATACAGTGTTATCCAGAAGTGTGGGTGAAGTTGCATTACCGCATAAACAGAAAATTTGCACTTTCTGTTTAAACAGTTTCACTTTCTGATTATACTTCGTCAAAGGGAACATTCTTTTGGGTTCATCTGGAAACCGAGAATGTACTCTAATAATAGATCATACTGTCAATACGAATACGTCTAAAAACCAAAAATAAAAAATACTATCCAGCTGGTTTAAGCTTATTGGGGTTAAAATATATTTTTGTGACAAAAATAGAGTTATTAATAATAATTTAACATTGGTTTACATAAATCATATTTGAAATAAAGTTGTATCAGTATTTTGAAAAGGAAGTTGAAGAAGTAAACTGATTTACTTTACATTTCCCCCATTTTGTCACATGCGGTATCCGGAAATAATTTTCGAGACAATAACGAAACATGCACGAGAACGAATATCATAAGCCCGAGAAGTCCCTAGATAAAGCGACGATGCAAAAGAATGCGCCCATAAATGACTCACGTATCGTTGTTATGAAACAGCTGACCTCAGAGGAGATCTATCGGTTATGGAGCCTTATGAATATTTCTATCCAACTAGCCGTAATTTGCATCCCTCAGTGCTGAGTATTCTCGCTCATTGGTGAAAAAGGTGCAACCGACTGAGTGTCCAAGTCACTAAAATCTATATTTAGTGACTTTTGTAAAAAGTGGTTCCTCTCTTTTATGAGTACTATTTTGCGCGGAATCCGCTGCGGAGTAAAAAGGTGTTACACACAACAGTCCGAACCGCCGCAGAAGTTGGCTGTTAGACAACAACGACTCACACACACCTCTCGTTGTCGTCAGCGCACTATGAACCAAAATCGATCAAGTTGATCCAAAACTTTCATCAACTTTACCAATAATGTTAATAAATACAAACAAAATTTAGTAAAAAGGACAAACATAGTAAATACATATTATTTTATGTTGTGCTTATTATTTGAAGCCAATCATATATCAACAACCTGTGAAGTAACTCATGGCGATAAAGCATAAGGTAAAATCCGTGGTAGAAGCCTATAGTTCAGAGGGATGTGTACGCCTGCTTTAGGCTCACTTGATGCATTGAACAGATCCTCCCTGGTAGTGTTATAACCGGACCAATCCACTCTATTTCTGCTACACCCAAACTTGTCAACAACTAGCACTGCCTTGCTTTTATGCGCCAATAAACAAACCAGTCTGAAATATTTTATTTCTTATTACATATTTTTGGTAAAATAACTATTTGCAGTATTTCAACGGGGTACTTAATTCCTTGCATGCCCAGTCGTGATAGATAAAAAAGTTTCAACGAATAGCGTAGCTATCGGTAATTTGTTAATTTGCATAAGAAACAACGTGACACCTTCGACTAAGCATGTTTCCGGTATCCAGCCGTCATACTGTATTCATTCACGTATCCGTTTCCAGGTTCTTCAGTAGCTGATACGTGATTCACATATAGTCTCACGTTTTACTTCGTAACGGTTCCACTTATTCACTTATCTCCACTTCTGGGTTTCTGGGTTTCTCGTGTAACTCTAACAATCATGCAATTTGGAAACAAAATTTTCATTCAGTAGCTTGAAGGGTCCCGGCTTAGACATCGACCAGTCAGAATCTTTTGGTGCCTAGTACGAAGCCCTTTTCTCGTTTTGCATGCACTGCCAACCACGTGCGTTTTCCAGCAAGCGCAAATTTTTCTTTGTTTTCTTCAGCTAACAGGTGATTTTCTCCACTTTTGCTGGTTATTCTTTGGATAATATGTTCTATTATTTGGGATATTGATGTGACAATAATTTACTCCAAATTTTTTGAAATTTTCGCTTCGAAAGTTATCTGCTGGTAAATCTGAATTTGCATTACGGGGGTTGCTTTCCCCGATAAGTGTTACTCGCATGTTCTCCATCGTTTGCTAGTATGAGGCATGATGGCTGACGACCCATGGAGGAGTACAGATTATTTGAAATTGCCTATGACTGTCCTGATTTCAAGCTACATACTGCGTCTAGGTTACTTGTGGTTTAGCCGCGTTACTTGGTGCTTCCTAGCAGACTACTTGTAACTCCTCTAAAGCTGAATTAGGTTATTCGGCGGCGTCTGAACGCAAGAGAGTTGGTTCCGGATCCTCGACATTCATCGTCCCTCGAGTCCTGCAGACTCAAGTACCAACGGTCATATCAAGCCTTGGTTACGCTCGATACCAAACACGCACCTGGCTGGATTCCTAGGCCTGGGTACAAGGTACCCACTGCGTACCTGAGTCTTGGCTGGGGCTTGGTGCTGAGTCAGGACTGCGCACTCAATGCTAATCTTTAAAGATGACAAAAACCAGTTTGCATCACGGCAAATCAAAGTCTTTCATCCTGCGTCCGCTATCAAACCACATTCGGTAAGTGGTAGGTGCAGGAGTGATCGTGATATACCTTTGTTTGACTAACTACATGCTTATCGCCACAAGACTGGGCGCTTCAGAGAAACTTCTACTGAGAACGTTCAGCGTAAAATGCTTCGTAAAGTTCAGTCTGCTTCCCTGGATATGCCAAGAGCGAGCTCGCTCATCCATGGCCACGTTTCCCCTCGGGGTCGTCCTGATAGGTAATCTGACCGCCCAAGGAGGTAAAAAGCCCAAACCATCTGAAACTAAGGAAACAATGGCAAAGTTGGAATTACCGACTACTGGAGAGCGTGTAATAATTGACAAAGCTTGATCTACCTTGCCAGGAGACCAAGAAAATGCTTTCCGAAGAATCCGACTTTTTATCGCCGCTTTCTGTATCCTTGCCTATGGAAGGAGTGACGGTGACGTAACATAGTCAGGAGCATGTTTCACCAGCCGCGTGGGGAATTTGGTATTCCTCACGCCCTGACACTTCTCATTCGCAGCTATCTCAGTCAAACTCCCTGAATCTTCCCAAGAACAAAGAAAGGGCTATTTACACCCCTACGGGAGGCAGGCCTATACAGCTCAACCGAACCTGGCCTCCCACAGCTAGAGGATCGGAGCTCGGATGACCAAGACTCGGGCTCAGAGGGAGACGCAGAAGACGACTCACCTGATGACTTTTCTCCTGCCTATGGAAAGACTCACGCACTTCCCTTCAGACGCGACCCATAGGGTCACAACCCACCCTACCTCTTCTCGACTAAGCCCCAGGCAACCTATCTGCATCATACGGCCAAGACTCAGAGAAACACCAAGTCCTACCAGACATGATCGAAAACTTTGCGCGCAAGGGAGCGATAGAGATGCTAGAAATTCAGAAAAGCTTTTTCAGCAGGGTTTTTCTGGAACCCAAGAAATCAGATGGGGGAGGGTGTGGGGTGACGGTTTGTCAGAGACTTATCCTTCCTGAACCATTTCCTCCATGTGACTCCTTTTCACATGGACACAGCCCAGGTCATAAATGAGTCCCTGAGCAAGGGAATGTGGCTTATATCCATCGACCTGACAGACGTTTACTTACATGTGCCCTTTCATTCATCAGAGAAGGCACCTTTATCTTCACAAAAATCACGAGAGTTCTCAAGGAGTTGGCGTTCGGAAAGAAGGCAAAAAAACCATTGATTATTTCCCTTGTGATAAAGATCTGTCTAAACAGACAATTTCAAATGGCATAAGCTGCCTATAGTAAAGCTAAATCAAAGGCAGAATTTAGATTTCTGTAACGTCAAAGCCCACCATGTAAGACAAGTCGCCAACACAGTCAGGGCTCTGCGCACTGTATCCTTGTATGAATGGTTTCTGATTGCCGCCAAATTGATTTATTAAATATTATCTGAAGGACTATTCCCAATGTGAACCATCGGGCTTGTGTTCTTTGAGCTCTTTCGTCACAGCCGAATCAGTAGTCTCTAGCTAGCCTTTATCTGTTCTAATGAACCGGTGACCAAGGGTAAAGGCAAGCCCAAGCAGGAAACCTTCCGTCACTCCGGCAATGACTCTGGCAAGGGCAATAAGGGCTATAACCAAGGTCGTCCGCAGTTGTGTACGCCACTGCCAAGAGGACTCTGCGTGGACGTGGGTGTGTTCTCTGTCTCCTGCTTAGTCTCAGGATGGGGCACCGTCTACTCTAGTTATGGTTCAGTGACCCAGCGGTTGGTTCACTAGTGTGCGCACAGTCTGTCGTTAGTTGCAAGTAAGTCTTGGCACATCATTCTTGTGAATCTGGTGCTCCATCTTCCCTTGGTAAGAAGGGGGTTACGCACTGCGTTCGTACATCCTCCTCGGTGCGTCCGTATCGGCCGCTAGAGTCGGTCTCGCAAGGATTATGTACAAGGACCTGCCTCGGCTTGCTGATGTTATGGGCCTAATTGACCAAGCTTGGTCACTTTAAAACAGTGTGAGGCTCTCTTGTCTTGGTCAATCACCTTCACAAGTTTAATTCTTTATTTTTGTAAGTGGCTAAGCAGTGCTTAGAGTCATGGAGGTCTTGATCATAAACTGGTTGCGTGGACTTAATTCCACGATCACTTTTGTGACAAAAGTCAAATAAATAGAGATTATTATATATTTGAAGCTTTTACGAAGTAAAACTGACATTTTATTTTCGTGAAACGTTCTTTTAGAGTAAAAACGTAATTTGCGTTCTCCATTTTTATAATAGCTTCCCTCATGCGACCCCTCTTAACCCAGGTGTGGTTGATACTAGAAAGCAAAACTCGAAAGAGGCTTGGTAGTAGGGTGCCAACGATGGCCGATATCTAGGCTGGAACTATTTGAGTCACTATGAGAAAATTGTGTTTATAGATTGCGTGATTCTTAGAGTGACAGAGAAATCCATATAAAAGTGGAGAACGCGAATTACGCCTTTACTCGTAAAATAGTATTTTACGAAAATAAAACGTCAGGTTTGTCCGTTTTGACTCTATAACACACCATTACCCGTTAGGTGGTTATATTACATTCACATGACTTTCAAATTAACTATAGTGGTTCCATTGGTTCCATGTTGGTCTCTTTCTCCATTATTTTGGGAAAGGAAAGGATCTCTGTGGCCCAAGTGCTTTACCTGTCCATTTCTGTCATTTGATGTCTGCCACGTCCGAGATACAAATTTGCCTGGGCGCATGAGGTTGGTACCTCCAAGATAAAGTGGTCCCTGTTGCTAATGCGTGACACCCCTCTCTGAGCCATACCTAAAAATCTTATTTTGACATGTTTTGAAGCTAAAAAGCAACACAATGCTAGTAGTTCGCTAAGGTTGAGTGTGGCAAAAATACAATGGGTGGGAGCGGGGTTTGTAACAAAACCAAGAAGGATCTGTTCCGTCAAGTAAACCTTTAATAGATGGACACACTCCTCAGAACCATAGGCTCTAGCATTGAATTTTAACTTGTGCTTTTATAATTACATGGATTATATTATGTTATCTCTTTTAGTAACACGTGTTGTTTCTTGTTATTTTTGCTGTAAATTCCTTTACATCTGAGCAACCTTCTTTCCAAAAGTTTTTGTTTGTTTGCAAAACCCTGTTTTTTTTCTTAGCGAATAGTATCACAAGTGTAAAGAATTGACTTGAAATTCAATCGATTACGCACGCGTAATAACTTGGTTTCATAGTTAGATACCGAAAATGGTTCAGAGGTGTGTTGCTAGTATGGTGTATAAGAGACCTGACTGAAAGTTATAGTTCATTGATAATTATCACTCAAATCACCTCAAACTGCCGCAGTATGATGTAACATTATACATCGATACGTATCAAAGGCCATATTAGTGTATTCATACTCCGAGCACCACCCCCAACTTCCACCCTTTCAATTCTTCATTCCTTATCACGTACAGTTAATTTTTACACATTTGTAAATAAAGATCTAGATTTAGTGAAGTAATTTGCCAGAATGTTCTGTACAGCGGTGTCATCAGCAAATTGTAATCGCGAATGTGCCATTTTTTGGCCACACCAAGTATCTTGAGCTGCAAATTCTGTTTAAACAAGTATTCACTTAGGTTATAGAATTCAATATTGGTAAATTTTACCTTTTTTCTGTTACTTTGAGGTTAAAAAATTGTACTTATTTCTTACATTGAAATAAGTCTAGAAAATAATGAAAAACTGGCTGCCATGTTTGGAAAAGCTGCTTTATAAGACGATACCAGGTATAATAAGATTTTAGAGGATACTTGTTTTGAAAATAGTCTATGCCTCACAAAAATAGTGTTTAAAATAAAAGATATATATTTAAATAGAATTTTGTAATAACTAATTAGAAAAAGTGTCCGAATCTTAATTATACTTTCGCTCTAATGAACGACATGTATTTTTATAAATTTTCATGCTCAGAGTCCCCACGTTTTCAGTCAGTTATAATCGCAAAAATTCATTTTACATAAATAAACAGTTACAATTGCACCCAGATTATAAAATAATCCAAAACGTTATCATTTATTGTACATAAGTACAAAACTGCTAAACTTGTTTTTTTTTTTTTTTATTGTAAGGTGAAGCATATTTTTTATATTTCTAAATAAATGTAGCGCACTTAATGTGATTTATTTTTCATATCAACACATATTACACCACAAATTCTCCGTAAAGCCTAAACCTTGGACAATTTGGAATATTATAAAATCATAAAAGTATAAAAATTGACGCAAAAAATTCCAAAAAGTGCAAAATTTTTATTTTTTGCCGACATTGTCTTAAGTTCTTATGCAACTTGAAATTCACATGTACCCAATAGACAGGCGCAATACTTGATGTTTACATAAGACAGAAAAATCTTTATTTTACACATCATTGGGGAAAAAAAAGATTAAATTATTAGTGCCGATAAAGCGCGATTTTCTACAAAATAAGCAGGTTTAGTTCTACTAAAACTATTTTAAAAATATTGTTGTATTTGTTGGTTTTTAACTAAGTATTTAGGGGATGATGAAGTGTAGAAACATACTATTTTCTACCTTTTGAAGTTTTATCAAAGTAATGAAAATTTAAGTATGCTAAAAAAAATGAAGCAAAAATTTCAATTTTTTCATTTTTACCTTAAAAATTGATTTAAGAGGCGAGATGGGTTCTTTGCAAAATACTGCTGATTATATGTCATACTCCAGAATGATGCATACATTAATAAGTCAGTTTAGCAAACAATATTCATGGGCAGGCTCAAAATTTAAAAATTTTTGTTTTTAGGCATGTCGCTTTCGGAAGGTTGCCATAAGGGGAGTAATTATAAATGTAGCTAGCTCTTTTGTGACCAAGTCAATTTAATCTACCTTTCACTACAAGCTCTATAATAGATATGTCTACGATATGCTACACTGATTCTTGCGAATTCAAGATACTTCGCCTGAAAAAGGAATCGAACCGAAGTTGTTTACTTCCTCGTAGTTGAAAAATAAACGGGAGATGGGAAAACGGTAGTTGCGCAGTAATTGTCAATTTTTTGTCATTTTTTTTGTTCCCACAGAAGCTACACACCAAGTTTCATTAAAATCCTTGCAGCAGTTTTTAAGTTATCGTGTTAATAAGCTCTTGATGACAGACCGACTGATCGACCGACCGACACGCGGTCCATCGCATATATTCCCTACAGGTAGAACCAGGTAAACTAGCAACAGATAACTTTATTTACGCGATGAAGTCATACACGGTTTTCGTTTGTTCCGTAATTGAAGGAAGGGGGTGCGTAACTTGACTTGTGCTTATCTAAATTGTCTTTCTACACGGGTCCAGGTACAGGTGTTTTATCCGGGTCTAGAACATGGCTCCTTTCTTAATTTTATGTGAGTTTAATGTTTGACAAAAACTGCCCGACTTATCCAAGGAATAAGTAGAGTTTGAAGTCGATCCGACTCTTTGCTATCGAGATGTTTTTGCATCCAACTTTTTCACCTGAGTCATATGCCGTTTTCGTTCGTTCTACTCCGTGCAAAACTTGACAGAATCTTTCGGACCCATCAAGCAATATATCCACCAAATTTTAACGTTTTTCCTGGTCAGTCCATAAGTGCATCGACACAGGAAGTTAACGACTCACAAACAATGCAACACAGACAAGTCAGGTGGGTTAATGAATAACACTGACCAGGGACACATAGAAATATTAAAAAATACCGATATTTGTCCAATCTTTGACCTACATCGGTGCAAGAGAGAAGCCGAAGAACGGCTCCCGCCCCTACATCGTAGGAGAGAAGCCACAAGACGGCTCCCGCCCCAACATCGGTGCAAAAGAGAAGCCGAAGAACGGCTCCCGCCCCTACATCGGTGGAGAGAAGCCACAAGACGGCTCCCGCCCCAACATCGGTGTAAGAGAGAAGCCCAAGAACGGCTCCCGCCCCTACATCGGTAGAGAGAAGCCACATCGGTGTAAGGCAGAAACCAAAAGAAGGCTCCCATCCCTACATCGGTGGAGAGAAGCCACAAGACGGTTCCCGCCCCTACATCAGTGTAAGAGAGAAGCTAAAAGGCGGCTCCCGCCCCTACATCGATGGAGAGAAGCCACAAGACGGTTCCCGCCCCTACATCAGTGTAAGAGAGAAGCTAAAAGGCGGCTCCCGCCCCTACATCGGTGGAGAGAAGCCACAAGACGGCTCCCGCCCCAACATCGGTGTAAGAGAGAAGCCCAAGAACGGCTCCCGCCCCTACATCGGTAGAGAGAAGCCACATCGGTGTAAGGCAGAAACCAAAAGAAGGCTCCCATCCCTACATCGGTGGAGAGAAGCCACAAGACGGTTCCCGCCCCTACATCAGTGTAAGAGAGAAGCTAAAAGGCGGCTCCCGCCCCTACATCGATGGAGAGAAGCCACAAGACGGTTCCCGCCCCTACATCAGTGTAAGAGAGAAGCTAAAAGGCGGCTCCCGCCCCTACATCGATGGAGAGAAGCCACAAGACGGTTCCCGCCCCTACATCAGTGTAAGAGAGAAGCTAAAAGGCGGCTCCCGCCCCTACATCGATGGAGAGAAGCCACAAGGCGGCTCCCTCCCCTACATCGGTGTAAGAGAGAAGCCAAATGATGGCTCTCAGTCCTTCACCGGTCCACGAGAGTAACCGAAGAACGATTCCTAGTCCTACATCTACGTGAAAGCAATGAAAACACGGAGAACGCATCAACTGTGAACAAAAATTTATTTCGGTGTAAAAATTTCAAAAAACTGATCAATATCAATATACAGACTAAATACATAAGGTTATAATCATTTCTTCTGCAGAAAACTTTGCTGCGTACAATAGACCTGTTTTCCTCTTATAGATCAAACTTATCATTCTGAGTGAAGCAATTCCAATAAATATTTGTCGTACTCTTCTAGAGCAATTTTAAATCAAACACAATTTGATTTGAAAGGATAAAAATATATAAACAAGTCGAAATTTAAGCATTTATTTTGCAGCCAGAAATTTATGTGGGATCCAGTTCACCCGGAAGTTCATTCTGGAGAACATTACGATACTTGTGGTAGTGGGAGGAGAACAACAATCTTAAATCCTCATATATATCAACTCGTTTTAAAGATCAAAATTTACATCGCCAGTACTTTTTGGCTTTTAGTGAAATGTAACTACACACACTCAGGGACCAATTTCTTGACTAAACGCTATAAAAATTAACGATATCTTTGTTACGGTCCCGAAGGGATGGGGCCACTGGGTATTATAAGTGTTACCATGCGCTACCAAAAAAAAAAAAACGCGGAAAAAGGGGCAAATTTTGAGGCCAGACGCGGTCCCTCGGACTGCCAGTTACGTTAAAAAAGCACTCCGCGTTTCCAACAGAAAGTGGGGTTGTTTCGGAACTGCACTCCGCGTTTGACTAAAAAAAAAAGGGTATGATTTCAAAATTAGCACTCCGCGCCTAGTCAGATACACTTCTAGTTGAGCAACAGCCTCTAACAGCAGCCCTTTTTTTAGCCCCAAGCATGTCCACACCAAATCCACATCATTTTTCACACTTTCTTGTGTGTCCTCTCTTGTAACAGAATTGCGTTGTTTATTTGGGCCACACACAAAATCCACTGATTTGCATCTACAAGACAAAGATCGGCTGAGGAATGCCCGCGCTGTGAACTTCGCGTACAAACAAATGCAAATCTGCTGCATAGTCACCTGCTAAATGGACCACCGCCATTTTTAAAAACTTACCAACAGCGAAATACTGATGAATTGAACAAAAAAATTTACTTTAATAACAGGGACACACAAAGCACTTTCAAATCAATATCATTAAAACCGCGCCTAATATCGCGCCAGAAAACCAATCAACAACAAACAGTACACAAATGCATGTAAAATAGTTAATAAAAATAAATATGACTAGCATGGGCGGGAACAAAACTCGAAATTTAAAATCAGACGCATTTCATAACAGATGTTATTATAACAGTCTATATTTCAAGAAAAAATGCTTACACAACTTGACGCAAAGCATTAGCCATAAGCAAAAAGTCTTATGTATGTTTATCTTTTCCAATAAAATAACAATGAAAGTGAAAGGAGCCACGACGACGTGTCTTTACCTTTTTTTAATATGTATTATTTGGGGTGCAGGTGAAAGCATCTCTTGTTTTTTATTCGCAGTAACACGCGTTATTTGGGGGTAGCTGGAAGCATCTATATTGTTTTTTATTCGCAGCAACACGTATTATTCGGATGGTTGGAAATTCCCATGTTGATTGTCTGGCTAGTGAATGCTAGATATGCAAGCAAATAAAATAATGCAAACTTTTATTGCTCACCGTGGCCGAAAGTAAGGAGAGGGAGTTATAGCGGGAGGGGGGGGGGCGAAATGCATATCAAACGCATTGTATAAGAGATATCTATAGCATTCACAATCTGCGAACTACACACTCTGGAAGACAGTCGATTTGTTAAGTTAACAATGAGCAAGTCATATATACCAATGCACAGCACTGTCTTTATGCACTAAATGTTTTCCTCAGACGGAAAATCGCTTATTGCACATTGGACAAGATTTCTTTTGCTGCAGGCACCGCCTTAGACAATGCCCGTGAAAGAAATGACCGCAGGGCGTTTTTCTTGCCGAGCGCATGACGGACAGACAGACGGCACAGACGTCATCGTGTTCTCTTAGCTCCTCCTTCGTCGCTCGTTCGAAGTGCGCCATTGTGGACAATTCGGAGAGCGCTAACTCGACAGTACTGTTCACTAGCTCCCGACCACCGGTGTACATGTTGGTATACAAAGCTAGAAGCATGAGGAACTGCTTTCTCCGCATCAGAGCGCCGACCATCAAGAACGCAGCATAAAGCATGCAAAGTATAGCGAAGAAACCCATGACGTAATGCTGCTCTAAACCCTCGAAGAAATCAAACTGCAGGCGCTCTAAAAGCTTTGTGGTTTGTCTTTCAAGATACCCTTGAGAGATCAAAAAATACGACGCAGTTACTGCGGTATACCAGAAATCAATGCAGGTCACGTGATACCAAAATAAGAACAAAATGAAGCACATTTTGAGCACCAACACAAGTGCTTTAGTTCTAGATTCACGCCCCGAAAAGAGTAGCCGAAAATCTGAATCTGTTTGGTTCCAGTTTCTGTATCCAGTAATGACCGAAACTACTACTTCTTCTGTAAACGTATAAGCCAGCAGCGAGTAGAGCCAAAGTAAATTCTTTGTTGGCTCAAAGAAAGACTCCGCCATGAGAAATAAAACAACCACCCGCGGTAACTTTCTCTGGTTTTCCCTCTGAAGCTGTTGTGATACGGACTCGAAGTCAGTCGAAAACGAAAGGAACGCCAAATGAACATACTGTACATATTCAACACTTATTAATATTACGCGAATGGCTGTCGAGTTGACATCTTTCGAGTATTTCTTCCATAAGCGCCCCACCGTGTAGACGGAGACGATGACGACGACCATGGCTAAGAGCGGGCTCACACGCAGCGATAGGTTGATCCAGTGTGTCAGATTGGTCGCCACAAACACTGTGGCGATGACCAGACCTACAACATGACGTGGCAATGACGACACTCTCAGTCTGAACGCAAGGCATCGTCCGAACAGCAACTCAAACTTGCTCATTTCACCACATTCAAGTACGAACAATATTATCATACGCTGAAAAACAGAATATTATCTTTTCCTACGCAGTAATTGTAAAACATCTGAAACGTTTTTTCAAGCAATATTAAAAACATATTACAGCACGAAAATAGAAATAATCATTCTACTATGCATTAATTTGAATTGCTTGCGTTACCAAAGGCTCTGTATGCCGCTCGACAGGGACCAGACGTCAGAGCCGTCCCTAGACGATGCAGCCGCCTCTCCACATCCCTCACCTCCATCCCTGTCTTTACAGCTAGCAACACCACATTGGTGTGACAGGTATTCTGAAACATATACCTATATTACTAAAAGTGCTTTTTTTCTCTCAAACCCCAATTTCTAATGCAGAATTACAAACAATTACACACTGTCTATAAATATCTGTAATACTATTTCCTTATGTTTTGGTATTCGAAGACAAAAAGTATAATGCGGCATAACGTAGAGTAAGGAAGTGGATTTGATGTACAACTGAGGTGACAAAAACCCAAGAATTGGTGTTAAAGCAGAAACATGCTACAGTGTCTGTTTCTGAGCTAGAACTTCGATATCTCTCTGAACTTTTTTGTGATCTTGTGATCTTTTCTGATCAACTGAAGTACAGACCCAACAGTGATTGAAGGTAACCACCACCAGAATAACATAACTGAAATTTCTGAAAAAAGCATCTCTTTTTCCCTTTAAAAAAAAGTAAACTCCAGAATGGCTCATATGCATGTTATGGCCATTTCGAGGTAGGCAAAGACTTCCTTATAATCAGCAATTTCCGGACCGGGCAAATTTGTCTTTGTACTAAGGTGTTCATTAAAGAGGGGGGAGTTTCATTATAAAATATATATTTTACAATTTGTAAGGAACGGCCGTTTGACTCACTAAATAATTTTGTATTTCGTCATGGGGATCCAACTCGTTGCATTCGCTTATCTGAGGCAACTGTAGCGAACGTCACCCGGCACAAAAGTTAATCACCCCGCCTTCTAGTAATCACCTTAAAATATTTGGAAAAAAATAGTCGCCACCTGGCTGCCCAACACTAAAACATTGGTAGACCGAGCGAAAAGTTGGTCGCACGGGACGGCGAAACAGCAACCCGGAGTAACAGAATGAGATTAACAGACAACACTGTCTTTTCTTTTTTTATTAGTAGAATGTGTTTTCAAACTATAACTCGATTTCCCAACCATAGTTCGAACCTTGCACCTCCCTCCCCCAACGACCTATGAAGAAGTCGGATGGAAAATCTTGGAAAAATAGTTAACAGAATGGGGTGTTAATTGGCAGCACTTAATTTCAGGATAAATGATACTGGCAAGCACCAGTAGGATACAGCAAAGGCCACATACGACAGCATTCTACCAAAATTATACCGAAAATCAACAAGCATAGCGCAATAAAACACACACACAAAATCAAGAAGGCCTATCGGGACACCAAAATTCAATACAGGTGAAGCAGAAATATTTGAAATATTCGGATTCGTGCTTTGAAATTTACCGGAAAGATGTGTGGGTTTGACACATCACAGATCACATAACGGAGCACAGAAAAAACAAGACTCTTACTCTACCAGGAAACATTCACAAGCAGGCTATAAAAGTGATCCGTACAATCAAACATCACTCCCATGCAAACAAATCCCCTCTCGGTGTGTAATTCTGCTGTATGTCTGTTTAGTAACTGACATGTTAATTTCAAAATTTCAACCGAATTATTCAACAGCTGTTAATATTTCCAATTTAATCGATTTAGGCAATACTCTTTATTGAAAGTAAAATGCATCAACGAAATTAGAATTAATATATATTTGCGAAAGAATGCACCATAGTCAAAGTATATTTCAGAAATATACCAATGCCGATTAAGGACAGTGGAATATGTGCATCGACATAAAAAACAGATGCCATTCTGATTTTTTTTTAAATTCTGTTAAATTGCAATCCTTTTCACATTAACCAATGCTATTACGAATGCATAGCAACAAATTATCTGTTTTGGGTCTTCCAAGCCATAATACCTCTCAAATCGATTAAGGTATACAGCAACAGGAACGACCATATCACAGGTAATTTTATTGGTCGGTTTGAGTAACAAGACGTTTCCCTCAATAAGTCGCCCCTACCATGCAGTTCGCCCTTGAAACCATGGAGGGACGTACTATTCCGCCCCTCTCCCAAACCATTCCAGTGGTATTATACCCGCTTAAGATGCGAAAGGTGGCAAGCTCAACACCAGCTTCGAGTGCAACAGTTGCATTTCTGAGCCAGGGACAAACACTGCCATGGACTCGATGTGTGTATGCAATACTTCATTAACTGATAATTGCAATTAATATGTGTCAGTATGAGATTATTGTCAAGAGCATCGTATGGCTTCGATGGAGAGGGCTAGTAATAATGTGTGTGTGAAACCTTGCATCGACGCTTCGGACTATAATAAACTTGGGTTAATGTAACTGATTGTAATTTATGTGCTTATCTTTATATTACGCGGTTTGAACAGTTGTTGCAAACTGAAAATCGATATATAAACACATTTCATGCAGATAATCAAGATTATTATTACTGCCTTTATTGTTACGCACACAATTTTATACCGCACACCTGATGTAAAATTCGGGCAGCTAAATAATCCTGTATCAAGTCGCAACTGAAGGCCAGTTGTTTGGCCCCATTCATCATCTGATGCGAGTATTTTAGGGCGGGCAAACATCAATGTATGAACTGCAGTTATCACTTGGTTTGCATCATGCGCTAGCATGAAAATTAAAGGTATACAAAAGATACTTCAGTGGTCAATCCGAGTAGGAAACGTCAGATGAACATCCCATACTCTGGATTCACAATTTCGTCTGCGAGATTTACGCAAAAAAAAAAAAAAAAAACACGACGCCAGCTTTTGGGGGATAAATGTAGAAGCAGAGAAGCTTAGAACCATAGAAATCAATGGAGAAATACATCAAAATCACTTTGAAACAGACATAGCGCTTTTTTTGTGTTAGCAACCCATTATAACAAACAATGCAACAAATAAATTTCCCCACATTCCAATGAAGTTTTGACACCTTATAGATATGCCATGGTAGAGAAAATCAACTTTTAACGTTTTTTTTATTTAATTCATTATGCTTTTTTCATACTGGAATCCTGTGGGTATCTTCTACTGAGCATGCGCACTCGAGAATTGGCTTATTTCTTTTCGCTATAAGGGATTGGCTCCAAGAAGCGGTACGCTACACGGTTTCCACGTACCGCTTCAATTCCTCGTTATATAAACATATGCAAGTCAACTGCGCTCGCTTTGAGGCACTTCTGTGGCTACTTTGTGCGAGATTCAGCGACCCAGAAGTTCTTACTGGCATTTGCCGAAGGTCCTTAAAGTATAGCGGTAACCCCATACAAATTCTGTGTCATGGTTTCTTTAAAACAAAGGAACACGGAAATAACCACAAATTTCCTGCAATAATTGACATTTATCTGCATTCAGGGATCAGCTTATTATGCGAAAAAGTGACAATAAATTTTGCAATTATCCACCCAAACTTTTGAATTGGTATTTGAAAAAGAATAAAAACTGCACTTTATGTACTGTGGGTGTACAGACTAAATTTATGCGTAATTCTGCTTCTATCAATTATTTGAGTATACATTTTACAGATAATCTTAGCTTCAAGAAACACTAACCTGTGTAGGCACTCGGGTCTACAGATAATCTATAATCCCTTTATTTAAATTCTTGGTCATTTTGATCACATGAAATTTAAAGGTCAGAACGTAAACAAACATTTGGCAGGTAAGTGCGGAAGCTTCTTTTCCTGTGCTTTAATGAAGAAATAAAAGACATACAGACTGTATGATACAGTCCATTACAAGGTCAGACATGCCTGTTTTACAAAAATGGGTATAAACGAGGGGAGGAGAACGAATAGTCTTCTTATGGCAGCAAGAGTCATAGTTCCTATAATAGAACTTGTTATTGATGTCAATCTTGCTAATCTCGGCGCACGACTCTGGCCTATGGCGTTATTTTAGAACGAGTGCATCACATAAATAGCCCAGTTATAAATTACGGTCCACAATGATTATGGTCACAAAACAATTTTGTACTCGAAAAAAAAATAGATGTTTTCTTATGATTAGGATATAGCATCCCCCATCATCAACCACAATGATTCTACAACTGCAAAACAGCTTTTTACTCAAGTTTGGTAGTTTCGCTGTGGTCGAAAATAGCGCGCCAGGATACTTCTCAGTGTGTTTTTTTTTAAAGAAAAAGCCTACTAGTTCGAAGCTCAGGTCTTGGAACGTGCGCCGAAAGATCCAGCAGAGCCTAAAAAACTGAGATCAATGGTCATTTCTATTACTGGAACTGTGACCCTTTATGTCCGAGGAAGATAGAAAGGGTCCGCTGTGACTAAGTTACAATAGATCCAAATTGGTGAAATGAAAAAGAACATCTTCCGTGGTTCAAAAAAAATTTATTTTGTCAAATGTTACAAAATGATGTGTATTTAAGTCGATAGGGTTGGAAAACTTGCAACTGGCGTATTTAGTTGAGTTGGAGTTCAGCATTTTGTTGTCACCAATTACGATATTCTCTAGGCAAGTCTATCTCCTCTCCCTCGTAGGGCATGAACATCTGTATATGTTTGAATAATAGAGACTGGTATGCAGGATTCATGCCAATGTCTCAGATCAAATAAATTGGCTCCGATTAGCGGAAAGATGGAAAGCGTTGTGGCTCTGACAGAGATACATACCGAGTAAGTGTAAGAAAGAGCTCTCTTGGAGCTACAAACAACCTTGTAATTGGATAATACTCGACACTCTTTCGAGGTGTATACTTTAATGAGACGCGAGAATTTTTTTCACATAAAATGGTTTTCTAATCCAAACAGAACTCCACACCCATTTCAAAGTGATTTTTATATTTTCTGCATTCACTGAGGTCTGAGAGCTTCAGCCTACAAGGAACACAGAAACTGGTGCAAAATTATGGGTTTTTAATGATTTTTAGGGAAATATCCCTCAAATTACACAAAACAAATATATACCAGACAGAGGAGGTCAAACCGAACATTAATAATACAAAACACAGCAACTCCCTAATTTACAGACAATAAAATACACAAAAGTATAAATTGTGTTTCTAAGGTAAACAATACACAAGTTTGAGAAATAAAATATCGGTCTGAACATTAACCAATCAACAGTGTTACAAACAATGTCACAGAACCAAGATGGCGACGGTCTGCACGTGAATTAATGACCAACAGCGATACAAACGATGTCGCAGGACCAAAATGGCGAGGTCAACAAAACACAGCTGATCAATCTGGCTTATCTTATTAATTTTTCTCTTGAACAAAAAATGATACTTTTAATTTTGTTACAATATTATGAGATACACTTTCTCAAGTATGTGGTTCTAACTATATCCATTTGTAAAATGAGTAAAGCAGGCTTTAGCCTATCTGTGTCAAATGTAATATTCAACCATCCATTCCATTCTACGGTCTGGGCCTTGTAGTGGTTAGAAGGGCGATAATAAGGGTTCTTCTAAAACATGATATTACATGTCACATGGTTGAGTGTTTTTATTACCGATGCAAAATAATTGATTTAATATACAGTAAGAGTATACAACAAGAAAGTATGGTATTCTGTAATGCTTTTTCTTTTTGACATTTACCTTTTGACAGAGTTGAGAACTGGCTATTTGTGGCGACCGCCGTATTCACAAACGCTAACTCTACAAGCGGAAACCAACCAGTCCAAGTAACTGTGCATTCATTCAAGCAGTTTGTTCCTGATAAGATCTAATTTATTGCATAACTTTCTAAATAACTTCCTTTTCTTAATATATTTAATAATATATTTAATGCATAATGCTTGTTAATCTTTTTATGTTACTTTTTTTTATTAACTGGTCAGGTTTGGTTATTCAATAATATGTTGTGACTAACGTTAAAAAGGTAGGCCAATTCTTATAAGTGAAAACTTTAATGGCGTACCGTTTCCAAGATGAGATGCAACAATTTTTATGTATGTATTTGTGTAATAAATTCTATGTTGTATCTTTTTTTAAAATAAACTATGCGTCCTAAGAGACAAGTTAACAGGAGCTGTTAACTGTGTAGTTAAATTTGTGAATACGGCAGCAGCCGTCTTATTATTATTATTTTGTTTTTGCATGGAATCGGATACTGTAGTGAGCTAACAATAGATTTAAAAATTAACACAACACTTAGAAACAATAAACTGAAAACAAATACTTTAACAAGTTTTATGTTTTTCTAATGACTGTTTTTTAGACACTTTTGTATTGGTCTGGGAACGTTCATTTATTGTATTCTTTTCATGCTTATACCCTTGTTAACTGATTCGTATTAAAGTAAAGATTCAACCAATCAAATCAGGGTCAATAGAACACTAGTTCAAAAATTAACCTTTCATTCTAGGCCCCTTTATACAAAGAACACTGTATAAATATCTCCAAAAAACATAGTAACTCATTATCAATTAATAACATTACTGCAATTGTCCAAAATATAATAAACTTGTAACATCAGACTTGCGTGCACTGCTATTAGGCATGCACCGTGACAATTTTTAATCGTCTCCATGTGCAAAATATTGTCCCTCCAGTAAAACTTGTGTTATGTTGGCTAATTCGAACAATCTTATGAATATAAACAGAATACAGAGTATGATTACTACTTAATTGTTTATAATTTTTATTAGTTCATACGATCAACCGCAGGACAACCAGGTGAAGTCGAACACAATGATTTGGTGACCTACCACAGAACAACGCGTGTTGAAAGTAGCACATGCTTAATTCGAAGGTTTTTCCTGTTGCCGCCAGCAGAAGCAGAGGGAATACCAACAGAGCCACCAGAGACTTATAAACTACAAGGATGATAAGGTTTTATTACATGTCGATCCACAATTGAGGTAGAAAAGATTTGCCTTGCCAAAAATCCAGGAGATCGCCAATAAAATACATCTCATGAACTTGGAAAAGCGTCTGTTCTTGAAATTTTAAAGAGAACGAAAGCAAGGCATTGCCTAAGTATCAAGACCAATTAGATTTGACCAAGATCGGGAGACTTAATTATTTAGAAGTCATTTCCTGAACCTTTTGATCTGTTACAAAGGACAGTGGATTACACCATCGTCACCACAGACACACTTGATTGGGAGCCACACGGACCACCCAAGCTTCCCTTTAATTCCTTAGTCTTCCTGCTATAGCACATTTATTTTGAATTTGACCAGACCTACACAAAACTGGTAAGTTTCTAGACGGGATCGATTTACAATCGCGAGAGGATACATTGGTTGGCTGCTATCTTGACTTAAATGAAGGAGTCGCTGTCTTAGTGTTCACTTCAAGTTTCTTCGCGGGAGGACGCGACGAAGTCGATGCCTTTGATCTTTTCTTCGTTGGTGAAGCAGTTGGAATGGATTGCTTGTGCCATCTGTTGTGGTTATACCTTCGGAATGAAAGCATCCTGTGACTGGACGCGCTCCAAATCTATGACTTCTTTCAATTGCACCGGATGGAACGGTTCTGACTTTTTATCAATAGACCCGTAACGTAGATGTCGTTCGTCTTTAGGACTAATGCTTGAGTGTTACAGCTAGATACGGCAGCATGTAGGTGTTCAACTTACACAGTCTCACGTAGCTGCAATAACGGTGTTATTTATCGTCATAATGAACTTGCGTATTGATAAATGCTATACATTGAAACTAAAGCGTACGTAAGCTCTTGTGAGCTATTTCCTTTGAAAAGATGAAGTATCTGTCTGAGAGCGGAACACTTTTGGTTGTTGTTTTTTTTTGCATCTCAGATTCATGTTGCGAGGACAGCAACGGTTGTGTTTGTAACAAATCCTCAATGGACTATTAGGCTGATTCGTTAACATCAACAGTCTAGTAACTGTGATAAGGCCCCTGGCTTTGTTGACTGAAGTGCTTGCGTCTTCTCCTTGCTTGCATATAAGGCGTTTACTACGCCAGGGATTGTTGGCCCCAAGATCCCAAAGTTTCCTCGTGGCTACTGTTGTGATTGTGCTGTGACACACAAAGATGATATGCCTGTTAGCACCTCAAGAGTTTTCTAAGATCTGAGGTCTGAGGTCTGGTGTCGTATTAATAGGTATGGGGTCAATCAGGATAAACTCATTATGCCCGGCCCTGTTGATGCATTACTAGTGCAGAGTGGGCTCGACCACATGACTACATGAAAGAGTGATATGGCGACTGCTGTGTTTGTTGCGACGATAAGATAGGCAGTTTTTTAATACTGATTTCCCCATAGGTGGTATCTGACTAAGAGGAGTATTTCGAAGAGAAAGAAGACGACAGGCTACATACTGCTGTATCATGCAATTGTTGCTTATACAAAGTTGATAACTGTAAATGGTTACTTTGACAGACATGGCCTCACGAAGGTGTGAGATGCCAGTCCCTAGAGCACTTTATGAAACCTGACGTGAAGTTCCTATTTCTTCTTTATCGACAATTAATTAGTGTATAATCTTTTTGCAAGGTAATCAAACCTTTAGGCGAGATAAATTACAACCTACAACTTAAACTTACAACCTGAGAGCCTTTATGTCCCTTGGCACGTATCAGAACTGTTTCTTTCTGCAGTAGTAGAAAGAAAAAGAAGGACTGTTCGAAATGCACACATTATTCGATGCGGTTATCCAGTGTGCAGAGTTGAATATCCCAGCGGCTAGGTAGTCTGGGGTGATGATCATCGGCTCTCTTGATATGAGAGCACAAATCCAAAATCAGTTGCTGCTGTGCAACCAGAACGCAAATGACACAAAAATGCAACAACATTGGTTATATGAGGAATTAACATAGGTATGGAAGGCATTAATATGTGAGCAATAGTTAAATACCACAGTCATCGATGCCAGCTTGATACGCTGAGTGCACGGCCGGACAATTGAGCAACAGACTCCTTCTGCACCCAGTGCTTGGATGAGCCATCACATGCACGAACCCTCACATGATCGATCTGATACATCAGCGGTCCAATACATAGACGTGGTACATCGTGGCGTGCTGGAAACGATGCATGTACGTTACTCCATATGAAGCACCTGTGACGTGACCATTGGTCACAATGTCGAAACGTGAGGTGCACGAGTCGCGATAGACACGATTAGTTGACAAAGTGAGTCGCATATGGGGCAATCTGTGGCTGTAGTAATCAATGACAGAAGCGCATCGGGAACACAATGCACTCTTTTGTATTGTGAAGGGATTACTAGTGTCATAAAGGTAACTTAGCTGAAACTGATGAAAAAACTCGTCGAGTGTAGATTTCACAGACATCTCCCAGATATCACCTCACTGTAATTACTCATAACCCACATTGCAGTTCTTGATGACCGAGAAGCAGTGTGCAATTCACTTTGTGTGTGATAAGTCATAACAGAGACATTGTACAGGACCAGAGTTTTCCTGCTTATCGGCTCGCGAAAGTTAGAAATAGCTCCGTGTCATGTGGCTGAGAAAGCAGCGAAATTGACCGGTCGATTGATTGCGCTTTGTAAACACAGCAATAAGGGACAGCTATTCAAGGTTTTTCATTTGCGGTATTTATTCAATTTAATTATGGATCGTGACATTAATGTTATTAACCTTAAATCGATAGTGACGGCTTCGAAGTCTATAATTCGATATTTGCAAAATTGAAAGAAAGCTTAACCATATCTATCTCTAAATTAATTCGTTAAATTGCATTTAAATTCCTCAGAAAAAATAGTGAAATGTGGGTGGAGGGGTGCGTTTATACAGATATTAGGTCGGAGAGTTACGGTAACAAGCAGCGACGCACTAATAAGTAAACCATGTTTCGTTTCATATAAAGTGAAATGTTACGCAAATGCGTGTCACATTTAGTTTCATTTTATTAATCCCCCCGAGTGATGTAAAGTGGTTGTTGAAAAATATATTATATCGTGACCTTCAGAATACTTGACATTTCAAATGTAATAATAATAATAAGATTAAAATGAGTACCCAATTGTATATGTACACTCCTGGGTATGGACAGGCGGAGGTTGTTGTTTGCAGTAACCATTTGTATACCACTTCTGTCGCGCTGACCACTGGGCTATTATAACTGAAAATACTTATGCAGTTTGTTATATATGCTTTCCGTGGAGCACAAAGAAAATCCGCTGACATTTTTTCCTGAACAAAAGGCAAAGGAAGGAAAGAGTTACTAATTTAAAGTCATTTTTCAAAAACGCTAAAAATAATTAAATTGAATTTTATTAATTTAGAAAATATGGTTATCATACAAGGTTTAATGCGCAAGCAAATAAGTGTGGATTTTTGGGATAAATTAGTGACAATTAGTGAAGTGTTACATACAACTAAACCTGCCTCCGGACAAACCTGCACAATGTGGACAACTCCCTTATCCAAACAAAATATTTCAGTCCCTTTTAATTTTCCATTGGTTTCTATCTAGGAAGAACCTGGGTAGTTTGGACACCTCCCTATTTATGACATCAATCATGGCGTGATCTTTGAGCATTATTTGTGTCTCTCGAATATTAACAACAAGAGTTTACCGCAACAAATATGAATACTTGTGTTTGCGACCTGCCTGATCCCACGGTGCTGTCCAGGACTTAGTGGGTTGTATGCAAAAGTGGCTGATGTCCTGCATCTAGATTTTGCAGAGAAATTAACTACATGATATTATCAATCGAATTGAAAGTGGAAACAAAACGAGTAGCATAATTGCTTCAGTCTTGTTAAAGGAATTTCCTGTTAGCAAATTATGGTGCATACCCAGATAGCAGTCCCACATGGGGACTATGCATAATATATGTGGGTATTCCCACGTACCCACGCATAAATAATGTGTATTTTGTTGGGGAATTCCCACGTAGTTACGTGGGATTTAGGAGAATTTGAGACTCTTTCCGATGTGTATTATGCACATGTGAACCCATGCATTTTATACAGATATATTTCAATGCATTTTATATGTAGGAATTCCCACGCATATTAAGCATGGAATTTTAAAGGGACGACCCACCCTGGACATACACGATAACTCCATCGAATACACAGACATATGTACCTTTATAACTATAGTTCACTTATAAAGTACTCCTTAAAGGAATTTTAAGCATAAAAATTTTAGTCTAACTTTCCATTATACTTAGAAAAAAGGCAGCCCTCCACCAAAATATGCAGAATGTAGCAAAATTTAAATATATTATCGCTCAATGGCGGCTGTTTCCGGTCTGCGATAATAAGCCCACATTGCCAGACTGCGCATAATATACGTGTATTTTACATGGGAATGCCCATGTGGGAATTCCCACCTAAAATATACGTGTAATATACAAATGACTTCTAATGAAATTTTACGTGGGAATTCAAAAGTATAATATACATATAATATGCGTTAATTACCCACGCATTTTAGAAGTGGGCAATTCTACGTATATTATACAGTGGAATGCCCACGTGGGCATTACGCAGGAAAAACCATGCTGTTTACGCGTGTATCTACCCGTGCATTTTATACGTGTTGAAGCCTATGTATATTATATGTAGAGTTTACACGGAAATCACACCGTGGGAATGTCCACGTATATTACACATGTTTTCTATGTGGCCCTGCCAACGTCCCACATTCCCACGTAAATCCCACCTAAAAACAATGCGCTTTATACGTGGGACGAAAAATTATGCTAACTGGGTTAAATACGTCTTATAAGCCGAGTAGTGTTTGGTTTTTGCTGACTTAAGGTTTGATTGAGTGATCAGGCATATGCCGTGTTATCTATTTCCGCAGTGAGAGCTCGCACAAAGCTAAGCAACTATGTGTTCTGTGCTGTGCCTTAAATGCTCCTCATTTACTTGCTAAAAATACACTCTATTTACATGGCGTTTTAAGCAAAAAAAAAAAACAACAAAAAACGAAATTGAAGGCGAAAATAAAAAGTGTCATGTACACGTTCATATAAGGTTCTACCTAATTCCCAAGTTTCGTGGCCCTAGGGCCCGTAATGCCAGTGGAGATGACACAGGAAATCCTGTCAATGTCGAGAAAAAAGGATACCAACGGCTGCTCGCACAAATTCATATAGCCCTTGCAAGCCAAAGGCTTGTCAAGTGTTAAAAATCAGGCGAATGGTCGCACGTAACAGTTCAGGACAATGGTCGCGAGGTGCATCGCAAAAAGTTAGACCAATTGCCGCCAGGCCTATTTTCGAAAGACGCATTGTTTGGACACCAGAAACCATCACACCTTCGCCAGTATCTGGTGATTCCCAATTCCTTATCTGACATTCTGTGAAGTAGCCTAGTGCCCCTTGCATCGCTTTTCAAATCTGCTACAAAGCTGTTCGAAAATACAAATAAATCTAATTCCAGGAATGTTGGCTGACACAATTGTTAAAAGATACAGAAGTAGCATTTTTATAACCAAAGATAACGAGAACCATTTCCTGTAGCAAAATATTATCGTTTTGTGAGAAAATAATGTTTGAATAGGTTTACTGTTTATGACGGCAGTTTGTTTTAAATCTTTAAAACAATTATTAAATGAAATGATTAAAACTCTCTGAGAGTATACTGTTATTTTCTTGATGGACCCAATTTTTATAATTTTGCGGAATCCAGATATTCGGTAATGAATGATTTTGACATAAACAACCTGTAACTGCGATTGCAATTTCATTACGACTTTGTGGATTTATCAGGAGTGGCATTCTGCTCTGTCCTTATTTTTAAGGATGTCCTTTTTTTTGTAAAAATAAGGATTAAAAAGCTATTCTGCTCTATCCTCAAACCTAACAAGTCTTTTAAAAATAAGGATAAAAAGTTAAGGATGAGCCATCTAATCTCAAGAATAAGGACGACCTTAAATATAAGGACAGAGCAGAATACCACTCCAGATCATTATGGGAAAAATATAATGCGGTAAAACGATTCGTGTGGATACAACAAATTATTTGTGTAATTTAACGCAGATTATCTTTAACAATCTAAACTCTATTATATTTCAAAAGCTGAAGTTAGCTTGTACTTCTTAATATTACTTTTTTATGTTACTTTCACTTATAGTTGCTTAAGTGGCAATGTTAACATAAAAACTCATCGAAACTAAGCACTGAACAACCACTGGGATCTACTGCCAGTAAAATTATTTAACTCAAACTATCCCACTTCCTCCATCTTTATTGAATGAAATGGCTATTGCTCACACTTCCAAGTCGACAAGTACAACCTATGTGGTAATCAGTCTTTTTTTTTCCACATGTAGCATATAGAGATGAACGGGTCTTATTAAAGTTCTGTTTTGATAGAATTTAAGCTAAAAATACACATCAAATAGGATATTTTATGTCCTGTGACGGAATTCGTTATAATAAATGCAATTCGAAAATACAAAAAATGTATGAGGTTTAGAAATATACAAACTATCACAGTGACAATGATCATTTGTCTTTATCATGAACTGGCTTTGTCCAGCATTCTCTTGAGTGAACGCACCTCACCTTGTAACTCTTTAACCTCTTTTTTGACTTCATTTTGATTCTGCCCACCACCCTCTTTTGAAAAATCCTCAAGGAATTTTTTCACACCAGTCACATCGTCCTGTAATAGGGTCAGTTCTCTGGATAATGTGTCTGGTGACTGTTTTCCGTCATTGAAATCCGTCTGGATATTGGCTGTTGTTACCCATTTTGGCAAGGGGGGTTTGTTGCCAACTGATGCTTGTCTCGCGGATAAGAAAGGCTTTGTGTGGCTTCTTTTGTCATTCTGAGAATTGAAGCAGTTTCTTGCCCAGTTTGGATTCATTTTACGCGGGCTAATGTTTCGCTGGTCGGTGATGTCCAGGCTTGCCCCGTGAGAAATCAACAGCTTTGCTTTAGCGAAATGTTTTTGTTTCAGAGATAGATGCAGGGCTGTTTGTCCGTTGTTATTCTGCGCGTCTAAATCAGCCCCATTCGCAATTAAGTATTCCAGAATTGGATCAGAGGTCTCAGAAACATTTTGTTCGCATATAAGGCCTTGATTATTTTTCACATTTGCTTTTGTATATCCATTTAGGGACACTAAATGCAAAGGAGTCATTCCATTTTTGTCCACCGCGTTAATAAAGTTATACTCTCCACCAAATAGTTTTACTGTTTCTAAGCAGGGACATGAGTGGGTCATCGCAGAGTGTAAAGGAATACGTCCCTGTTTGTCTCTGGCGGTTTTGTCTGCCTTTTGATTGATAAGATAGTTGGCTGTTTCAAAGTTATCGGAATGGATATGGAGCAGAGAACGTCCGTCCGCTGCCAGACCGTCTACGCTAGCACCCAGTGACAGAAGCGCCTTTAGCGCCTGTTGAGATTTACATAAATGTGCCGGCGAGAACCCACGTCTGTTTTCTTTGCCAAGTACATTGGAATTTTTCAACTGAAGGGCAAGGAGTTTAATAATAGTCACGTCGACGTCGGCTTTTAAAGCACAATGCAATGGTGTGTCCCCATCTTTGTTTGAAATGCACGCATCAGCACCTTTTCTGATGAGAAAATCAACGATTTCTCGTGTGTGTCGTGAAGTACATTCGTTGAGAGCTATAGTGTTTTTGTCAACGGCATAATGCAGAGGAGTCATCCCTGCATCATCTTGGACATTTAAGCTCGCATCATTACACACTAAACTTGCGACAATGTACCTCAATCCACGCTGTACAGCGATGTGCAATGGAGTCTTATTATCCTTCGCCCGTGCGTCCACATACGCCAGACGTCTTATTAATAATTTCAAGATGGAGACATGTCCGCTATATGCCGCGTAATGAAGGGGCGACCACCAGAGAATAGCTGAAGGTACATCGATATCCAATCTCAGCTTCCCGATACCCTCATGATGAAGCATTTCTTTTAGAATATGTGTTCTCCCCTTTTTGGCTACGTAATGAAGGCAGCTAATGCCATCCCGCAAGTAGTTTTCCTTCGTCCATACTATGATGTTTACAATTTGTTCCAATGTTACCTTTACTTCATCGTGACTTTGTTCCAGCAGTTCGTGTTTTATGTCTTCCAAAGCATTAATTTGTATATAGTAGTAGATTTTGTCAGCAGCCATTACTCAAATATGTGAAAGAAATATGCGTCATTTTTTCATACTATTCCGTGATTTTGAAGTACTTCATCTTCACATCTTTGACTTCTATGAAGCTCGCCATTCCAGATCTGCAAAAACAAACATTATCTAGTTCAATAATGAGCTTTAAATGATAAGCTTAAGTCTTCTGCGTTGGGGGAAATTCTTGTTTTACATTTTTAAATTTTTCTTCATCAAATTTAATTAATGGTGTTAAAAATTGATTTCTGAATTAAAACTAAACCCAATATTCTAACTCTTTTAGGTTAGTGTAAACTAAGCTATTTTATGCAAATGTCCTATGATGAGAGCAATGATTTAAATATTATATTTATTGATATTTTTTTTTATATTTTATTTGAAATATTGATATTTTCATCTAATGTTTACATATTCAGTTAAGTTTCATAACAAAATTTCAGCTGATTACTCAATTAATTCCAATAAATGCGAAAAAGTCAATTCAAACTAATTATCACATTATTTTTAAAAAGTCTCTAATCTCGAAAAAGCTTGGCACATCCTGATTTCTGTTACAGTTTGAATTTCTGCCCAGGTCGCTTGTTTTTGTTGTGACTGATGACGCTGGTTCGGAGAAAAGGAAAAGCACAAGAATATAAACAAGTCATCGGGTTAGAATTTTCATGCCCAAAAACTATATATGTTGTGTCATAGAATTCTAGGCCATTTTTTTTTCATTTACCCGGGAGCTCCATTTGTATGACCACTTTCATGGCTAACCTAGCTCTTCCGTAAATAATATTTTTAACTTTCGTTTTATGTGTGATTCGCAAGAATGACAATTAGACCGCAGATCTGGGTGGAAATAATAAAGATCTCGGACCAGAGCCCAGATCACGTGTTTGCTCATAGACTTTCTCTGACTTGTTCTTCTTTTAATTAGCCCTCGTGGGTGGATTGTTGCACTTGTCTGACGAGTCCCCCAAATAAGTGCTGTTTGTCTGGGAATCGCTTTTAAAATTGTTTGATCAACCGCTTAATACTCTCCAAAATAATTTTTTTTCTGTAATGCACAGCAGGACCCATTTGATTGGCGCACACACGACCATTGAAATCCCACAAACAAATTAACTATTTGGGATATAAGAACTACAAATTCTACACAACAGATCTTGACCCCACATTTAGTCGGGATCATATAAACTTTTATTAAGGGACTTATCTGTGGCTCAGGATACTGCATATAAGAAGCTGAGCAAAAAGTTCGCACCACTTTCAAGGAATTAACCTTTTGCATTGGTTATCTAAAATCAGCAAGAGGACTGAGTGGATTGTGGGTGGGTGGTTGGGTGGGGGGGGGGGGGGAGGGGGCATGAACTTGAAGGCATTTGTTGACCAGTCGTTTGCTCACCAATAAATGAAACAAGGGTCATTTGCTCACCTTTCGTTTGTTTTTTCTGTTTTGTTTTGTTTTGTTTTGTTTTTTTTTGTAGTTTGTTATAAGGTTTCGGAATATATTCACTCTCAGCTTTAAAATTGTTACGTTCATAATTATGCAATTAAAGGTTTGCAAGACATGTAATAATTCGATATGTATGTTTTGCATATCTATTTTATTTAGATCTTTTGAGTATGCTAAAAGAATTAGAGACTGTCACATTTACTTTCTTTTAATCAATAAAAAATACATACTGCGATTAAAAGTGCAGTATAAGGAAAAGAGTCACGAAAATGGAGAAAATATGAATAGATTTTAAGTGACATTTCCCCTGACCAAGGACGTTACTGCCAGCTATTCAGCTGGATCCTTACGAAACTCGCCTCAAAATAATGATATAAGATAAAAAATATCGACCTCATTTCCCAGTACACTAGTAAAAATGACTAAATGACAAATAATATCAAAATGAATCCCTTAATGGTATGTCTGTTGAAAGATGTTTATTTCAGAATCAGCCATCTGAGGGTTCTCAAATGGATTCTTCACATTTATGTCACGTTGTTTTGTATTTATTAATTCTCGCAGTCGACTGGTCAGCCTAATAAATGACTAGGATGGCTTACCTTCCAGATGCATACACACAGGTCTTTTGTTGTAGAAGTTTGTTTATTAACAAGCCCAGATGAACTTCCAAACAGCTGATGTAAAATGCCTGGAGCAATAAATAAGCAGAAACTTTGAAGTTCTGTGATTCTGATTTTGTCGCCTCTGTTTAGGATATTTGAAGATTCCTTTTTACAACAAATTAATTTCAAAGAATTATGTTTCTAACTGAAGTTAAACGTCTTTGAAGACTGAAATCCAACGCATGTTTATTCCACTCTGCACAAACACAAGTCATTGACACAGACTGAATTGAATCCCGAGATATGTTTGTTGGTCTTAAGGGGCTGGGGGAGGGGGGAAGGGAGGGGTGGTGGTGGGATTAGAAGATAAAGCAGAGATAACAATGCACACAGTGTCAATGATTTTATGTATGCAACAAAATCCTGTCAAACAGAAACGATAGAAAGGTAGTTCAGTACAAAAGAGCGTGGATTGGTGGTGTGTTTTGATCCGTAAAAACTGATCATTATGATGGCCTCAAGACAGATCTTTTGCCTGATTACCTGATTACATATGGATAGGATGCCAATTAAACAAAGGGGAAAATCAAACTTACAATCAACACAGTAACTAAGTGGTATTATTAAAGTAAATATTTGCAAAGCAATGTGAATAAGAATTGCGCTGTTTTCCAAATCTTAGATAAGCTTGGATACTTTAGGTTGTCCATGTATATAACTCACATGCTAGTTAAAGAACTTATGCTTCACACCAGTGGTATGCAAAACAGTTTCTAGTTTTCAGATTGCTGGCCACTTTGAGAGGTAGTTCTACGGTGTTTGGCATTTAGTGTTTTTCTGACCGTAGCACGTACATAAAGAACGTCAAAGAAAATCCTTGTATGCAATTCCTCGACTACACACAGGCGATCCCAATTAGGGGACCCGTTTAGAATTATTTGCAGGTGATCCGAATTAGGGGGACCCGTTTAGAATTATTTGCAGGTGATCCGAATTAGGGGACCCGTTTAGAATTATTTGCAGGTGATCCGAATTAGGGGACCCGTTTAGAATTATTTGCAGTTGATCCGAATTAGGGGACCCGTTTAGAATTATTTGGGAAGACAATTAGCTGTTTTGATAACTGGCTAACCGCCAGCAAAAGTCCCGCTCGGGTGCAGGTCAATTCGCTACCGGTCGATTCGTCACCGGATGAATCGCCACCGGTCAATTTACCACCGCGTTATTTTTAGAAAAAGGTCATGTTCGCCATCACTTTTTAATTTTTTCATGGTTTTTTCTTCTTATTTTATTTATTTATTTATTTATTCATTGGAATGTTCAGTCACCGTAACATAAAAGGTCTACTGACTAAAGACCGCGTTCTATTGTTTAAGGATGACTGCCCAGCTGTCAATATCCTCGTTTGTTGTAGTCTGAACTCAAACAGGTACAGAGTCAAAATATTGCTTGATGCTAAAACCATGAGTTCGGCAGTCAGGAAAGGGGCTAAAAGATTGGTTAATTACTGAGAAATTTCCTAAATTTTCAGATTTTTTATTCAGGGAACATAAACATTAGTTATTGCACTTCATAACGTTGAACCGGTGGTCTTGCTAAGGTGACATGTTATTACAGCAGAAGTGAATTGTCCAACCCCGGACTAAGGTGTAATACATTTACGAAGCGCCCATGAATTCGGGTAAAGTAGCAATGAGGCAAGAAGCTGCAACAGGTATTGAATTCTGGTAGCCACTTCAACATTCTAATGGTAATGTTTTAACAAGCATTATAGAAAACGAGGAAAAAGGGGATAATTTTGGTACCAGACGCGGTCCATGCGGGTTGCCAATTTCGTTTAAAATGGGGGGTGGGGGTGGGGGGGGGGGAGGGTGTGAGGGTGGGGTATCTTCATTGAGTAGTCCGCCAATGAGGTTTTAGCAATATTTCTTATACTTTTTGGAGAATCGCCAAAAAAAAAAAATAACAATCAGGTGGGTGCAGTAAGCTATATCCCATATATCAGTTCAACTTTTAATTTAAAAATAACGGTTACTCGCTACTATTTCCTCCAATTTTTGGGGAATTCGTCAAAAAAAAAGTAATAGCCAGGTGGATAGCTCGTTACCTTCAATCAAACCTTAAGACGTGTTCAATGAATTCCGAGGGGGAGACACTTTTTTGGTCAATATTTTCGCCAGCTTTTTTTTTTTTTTTTGGCAAATCGCCAAGTAAAGTAAGATGAGATGCGTAATTTTTGTTTTAAAACTGGTTTTGATCAATGTTGTTTTGGTGAATCACCAAAAAAGTAACGGCCAGATAGGTACTAATCCTACCTTTGGCCTAAATTTCATGACAGAAAGTCGATTTTCCTGCCATCAATTAAGAATTTAATAAGAAACTATTTTTTTTTCAACAGAAACTATGCCAGTTTTGGAAAAAAAAACGTCAAATAAGTATTAGCAACAATTAAAAAATTTTCAAGCAAAGTTTTAAAACGTTGTCAATAAGATCCTAGAAGATACGTTTTTCGGAAAATTGGTTTTTGGTCAATGTTTCCGCCAAATTTTTGGTGAATCGTCAAAAAAGTAATGACCAGGTGGATGCTTATGCCTGCTACCGTTAACGAAAATTTCAAGACAATATTTAACTTTCGGCTAGTTAAGATTTTGCTTAAAATGTTCTTTCTTCAATTTTTTCAGCCAAATTTTGGCCAGGTTATTACTCTCTGCTATATTTAAACGACATTAGAGGAAAGAAGATTATTTCCCTGATGTCAGTTGACATTTTATCGTCAATATCGCCACAAAGTAACAGCGAGAAAAAGACTTATGTCCATTACTGTAAGTCAAAATATAGGAGGAGATACGTTTTTTTTAGGAAAACCAGTTTCGTCTCCCCTTCTCAATCCCGCAGCGTTTGGGTTTCTTTTTCTTTTCTTTCTTTCTTTCTTTTTTTTTTTTTTTTTTTTTTTTTTTTTTTTTGATTTTTTTTCTTGACTTCGTACAGTGTTTGTTAAGATTAAACTGAGGCATGAGTGGAAGATCATGTGGAGTAAAGTTTCAGTGTGGATAAGATTTATGTATGTTTAGTGTGTTTTTACCAAGCATGTGAAATACGTGCTTGGGAACATGGGCTAAGGGGCGGGGTGGTGGTGGTGATGTTGGAGGGGAGGGGGGCGGGTGGTCGGCTGTTGTACCTAAAGACTACTGAGATTGGTACGTGGGGTTGGAATTCGATCATTTATGCAGAACCTTGAACCACACAAATATTTTACTCAAAATAATTACATATTCTAAATGAAAGACTCCAACATATTCCCTGCGTTATAAGAATAATTTACTTGTTTTGATTGCAGGTTTCATCCGGTATTCACCAGTGGATATCCAGACGGCTAATACCATGATCCATGTTTGTTTTGCCAGCGTAATCTGAAGTGTATGTAAAGTGAGATTGTTTTGAATACAACGAAAAAAGTCTGCCCCTCCTCCCCACGCCCACCCCCACCGCAAACTTCTATATTATAAAAACTACTACGCGCGGTTTTGTTTATTCCATATTGCATTTGTGAAATCAATAACTGTTTTACATTATGGTTAGACTACAAGTTTGGATTTTCGCGCACATAATAATCTTTTCCTGTGAGATCACAATGTTTATTCAACGTTGCGACACATATGTTGCATAGACCTCTAAAACAATGGTAGTTTGGTCGGGACAGCTTTGCTTTTGGTCGTCACTGCTAAACAAACATCGAAAATTGGTCCATAGTTGACCCGATTCAAGGACAGAGGTCAGCAAGGTAACATAGTGTTTACTGAGATTATTCAATGAAAGAAGGCAAAATCTATTTATGAAAAGGTTTTCCTGCATTTTCCAACATATTTTCAAAATTTCACATTTACTTGTATCTATATACCTACGCAGTTTAAGAACACAGCAGCAGATGTAAATTGTTATAATATTTAAAGAAGTGTTCACATAACTTTCTGAAAATTTCACACACACAAAAAAACTACTATTTGCTACAATACATAAAAATTCAGTCCAGTACAAAACTTTACAGCAAAGGTAATGTCACAGAATTCCAAAGTCATGCTGCATCTTCCCGTTTTCAATATCTTGTGTGCCCTCCTCTGGCCTGGATCGATGATTGACACGTCGTGGCATCGACCACAATGAGCAGCTTTGCCCTCCATTGTGGAATCCTGTGCCATTCCGTCATCAATCCGTGTCTCCGCTCCTCATGGCTTTGTGGGCGCAGAGTAGGGGTTCGAACTCTACGACTGAGCACATCTCAAACCTGCTCAATTAGGTTCATGTCTGATCCGTGGAAAGGAGAGTTTAGGGTCTGAACCTGATTTACACGCAGCAGATTTGCACAAATTTCGAGGCGGGGTCACCGTCTGCTCGGGACCTCAGTACCACCAGTGGTAATGAGGTCCCGAAGTGGCACTGAGGACCCGGTGGCACTGAGGACCCAAAATATTTTTTACTTTTAAAATCCTAGATTAAGTTGTTTTAAGCTGAAAGAAACGTTCAAAACCAAAAATCAATGTTACTTTCCGAAAAAAGTGAAGATTTGGTACTGAGGGCCGGTGGTGGCACTGAGGACCCAAACTTTTTTTTGCTCCAAAATGCTAGATTAAGTTGTTTTAAGCTGAAAGAAACGTTCAAAACCAAAAATCAATGCTTACTTTCAGAAAAAAGTAAAGTGGTGGTATTGAGGACCCGGTGGTGGCACTGAGGCCCGGTGGTGGCACTGAGGACCCAAACTTTTTTTTTGCTTCAAAATGCTAGATTAAGTTGTTTTAAGCTGAAAGAAACGTTCAAAACCAAAAATCAATGCTTACTTTCAGAAAAAAGTAAAGTGGTGGTACTGAGGACCCGGTGGTGGTACTGAGGCCCAGTGGTGGCACTGAGGACCCAAACTTTTTTTTTTGCTTCAAAATGCTAGATTAAGTTGTTTTAAGCTGAAAGAAACGTTCAAAACCAAAAATCAATGCTTACTTTCAGAAAAAAGTAAAGTGGTGGTACTGAGGACCCGATGGTGGCACTGGGGTCCGGTGGTGGCACTGAGGACCCAAACTTTTTTTTGCTTCAAAATGCTAGATTAAGTTGTTTTAAGCTGAAAGAAACGTTCAAAACCAAAAATCAATGCTTACTTTCAGAAAAAAGTAAAGTGGTGGTACTGAGGACCCGGTGGTGGCACTGAGGCCCAGTGGTGGCACTGAGGACCCAAACTTTTTTTTTTGCTTCAAAATGCTAGATTAAGTTGTTTTAAGCTGAAAGAAACGTTCAAAACCAAAAATCAATGCTTACTTTCAGAAAAAAGTAAAGTGGTGGTACTGAGGACCCGATGGTGGCACTGGGGTCCGGTGGTGGCACTGAGGACCCAAACATTTTTTTTGCTTCAAAATGCTAGATTAAGTTGTTTTAAGCTGAAAGAAACGTTCAAAACCAAAAATCAATGCTTACTTTCAGAAAAAAGTAAAGTGGTGGTACTGAGGACCCGGTGGTGGCACTGGGGCCCGGTGGTGGCACTGAGGACCCAAACTTTTTTTTTTTTGCTTCAAAATGCTAGATTAAGTTGTGTTAAGCTGAAAGAAACGTTCAAAACCAAAAATCAATGCTTACTTTCAGAAAAAAGTAAAGTGGTGGTACTGAGGACCCGGTGGTGGCACTGGGGCCCGGTGGTGGCACTGAGGACCCAAACTTTTTTTTGCTTCAAAATGCTAGATTAAGTTGTTTTAAGCTGAAAGAAACGTTCAAAACCAAAAATCAATGCTTACTTTCAGAAAAAAGTAAAGTGGTGGTACTGAGGACCCGGTGGTGGCACTGGGGCCCGGTGGTGGCACTGAGGACCCAAACTTTTTTTTGCTTCAAAATGCTAGATTAAGTTGTTTTAAGCTGAAAGAAACGTTCAAAACCAAAAATCAATGCTTACTTTCAGAAAAAAGTAAAGTGGTGGTACTGAGGACCCGATGGTGGCACTGGGGTCCGGTGGTGGCACTGAGGACCCAAACTTTTTTTGCTTCAAAATGCTAGATTAAGTTGTTTTAAGCTGAAAGAAACGTTCAAAACCAAAAATCAATGCTTACTTTCAGAAAAAAGTAAAGTGGTGGTACTGAGGACCCGGTGGTGGCACTGAGGCCCGGTGGTGGCACTGAGGACCCAAACATTTTTTTTGCTTCAAAATGCTAGATTAAGTTGTTTTAAGCTGAAAGAAACGTTCAAAACCAAAAATCAATGCTTACTTTCAGAAAAAAGTAAAGTGGTGGTACTGAGGACCCGGTGGTGGCACTGGGGTCCGGTGGTGGCACTGAGGACCCAAACTTTTTTTTTGCTTCAAAATGCTAGATTAAGTTGTTTTAAGCTGAAAGAAACGTTCAAAACCAAAAATCAATGCTTACTTTCAGAAAAAAGTAAAGTGGTGGTACTGAGGACCCGGTGGTGGCACTGAGGCCCGGTGGTGGCACTGAGGACCCAAACTTTTTTTTCGCTTCAAAATGCTATATTAGGTGGTTTTAAGCTGGAAGAAACGTAAAATACATAATCTAGAATTTAAAATAATCGGGTCCTCGGTATCACCACCTGGTTCTCAGGGCCACCACCGGGGCCTCAGGACCACCATCGGTTACTCACTACCACCGTCGAGTGCTCACTACCACCACCGGGTCCTCACTACCACCACAGGGTCCTCATTACCACTACCGAATCCTCAGTACCACCAACCGAGCCTCACGGCCACCAACAGGTCATCGATGCCACCACTTAGATTTTTTCGAAAAGTATGATTTTTGTTATTGTTATAATGGTTTACTTTCACTCTCAAACATTACAAATCTAACATGTAAAATGAAAATAAAGCAAGAATGTCCAGGGACGTTGTGACCAATCTAGTAAATCACGTATCAGTAGGCTTGTATGGTCGCCAGAAAGTGGTCATATTGCAAAACATGGCTGCGGAAAAATCTTACAAATTTGTAAAGGAATCCGCTCAAAATTGTGGGAGAAGAAGCATTTTACAAAATTGCTACTAAATATTTATAAATACCCCCCTTTAGCCAATTTTTGGCTGATCGCTAAAAATAACTTTCCAAAATCATACCGCCCACAGAACAACTTTGCAAGTTTTGAAGACAATTCGATCCAAACTGTGAGAAAAAAACCTTTTTAAATATGCTTCCAAACAATTTAAAAATGCCCCTATTTGGCCAATTGTTGTCAGTCCCGATCGCGGGAGTAGAAGCATTTTCAAAATTAGCACCCCAAAAATTTACAATGCCCCCAATTTACCCAATTTTCTTTATGATCGGTTTTTCAAGAGACAAAAGCCTGGTGAACATTTATACAAAATTGGAAGCTCATCCGATCGAAATTGTGGAAGAAGAATTTTGACAATTGGCTACAAATAAATTAAAGAATGACCCCATTTGGTCAATTTTTGGTCGATCGCCAAAACAAGTAAATTTTCAACACAGAAGCATCAAAAGAACAATTGTACAAAATTGGAAAGAAATCCAGTGAAAATTGCGGGAGAAGAAGCATTTTGAAAATTCGACGCCAAAAATTAAAAAAGAAAAATGCCCCCACTTAGCCAATATTAGGCGGATCTCAAAATGAAGTAATTTTTCAAGAGAGGCCTACCTAAAAATATTCTTACAAATTTTAAGAAAATCTGACCAATACTGTGGGAGAAGAAGCATTTTGAAAACTAGACCGAATTTCGCTACACGTAGCGAAATAGCACCCACTTGCAAGGGCAGAGACACAACATATTTGGTCAAAGACACATTTTTCAGTGTTTCGACATAATTGTCAGCTTCCGGATTATTATCTTGAACGAGGCCATCGAAGTGAATATAATGTAACCTCATTTGGGCACAAATAAATCAAATTCAGTTTTCTAACCGTTTTTGAGATACTGGTCAACTTAGAGTTTTTGACCTTGACCATGATGGAGGAGGTCAAGATCACCGAAGTACCTCTTATATAACGTCTTTTTGGCCCAAAGGGTCGAAATTGAGCTCAAAATCGCTCTATCTCCAACCTCTTTCTAGATAATAGTCAACTTCCGGTTTTTGACCTTGAC
Organism: Protula sp. h YS-2021; assembly: GCA_949752745.1. Lineage (NCBI taxonomy): Eukaryota > Metazoa > Annelida > Polychaeta > Sabellida > Serpulidae > Protula > Protula sp. h YS-2021. Next base: position 51,035,808 of record OX457029.1, on the reverse strand, counting down.
TGTGACCCAGAAGGTCAAGGTCACCGAGGTACCTCTTATGTAACATTGTTTAGGTCCAAAGGGTCGGAAATAAGCTCAAAATCGCTCTATCTCTAACCGTTTCCGAGATGAGTCGGCCTGTCGTTAAGGACGCGAGAGGTCACGTGACCTTTGACCTTGACCCTCAAGGTTCAGTGTTTCGACTTCAAGGTCAAGGTTAGTGATGAAAGTTTACCCTTTACTGAGTACGTTTTATGCATTCACACTGGGATTTGAGCACCTTTATGGCTACTTTTCGTGATTAATAGGTGTTTCCAAAAATATTTTGACCTCAATTTGACCTTGACCTCTGAGGTTCAAGGTAAAAAAAAATTTACGGATTTGACGACAACTCATTACCCTCTATGTCTCTGCCAAATGCCGTCTTTTTACGACAAACCCTGTAGGAGGAGTTTTCTAGAAACCACCTTTGAGGTCAGAAAAACTTTGACCTCAATTTGACCTTGACCTTCAAGGTCAAGGTAAAAAAATTTGCGGATTTGACGACATCTCGTTACTCTCTATCATTGTGCCAAATTTTATCGTCCTACGTCAAATAGCCTAGGAGGAGTTTTCTGGAAACCTCCGTGACGGAAAAAAAGAGAAGAAAAAAAGGAAAAAAAGGACAGAAATTTCGAGAAAAACTACAAACTTATACCCATTTGCAAACGAAGTTTGCAAGTGGGAATTAACAATCGAAATTTTTTTTATGTCTCCCGCCCCCATATATATATATATATATATATATATATATATATATATATATATATATATATATATATATATATATATATATATATATATATGCCCTCCCTCTCACGCCAAAAAGATAAATTGCATTTTAGCCTCCCCCCTCCTCCCCGTTCTCTCCCTCCTCCCCCCCCCCCTCCGATGCCAAAAAGGGAAACTTCTCTTTTTTTTAATTTTTTGAATAAACATATGTATTTGTATATATTTTGTGGAAAACAATTAAAAAATGCACCCAATTTAGCCAATTTAGGCTAAATTGGCTAAAATGGCACATACTCGAAAAATGCACGTCTCAGTGCATCAACACCGAAAGGTAGAATGCATAAAAAGATTGAACAAAAACATGACGTGTGAAAACGTCAATGCTGCTCATAGTACTGCTTTGATGAAGCCGCTTCAAGGCTTAATAATTGCAAAGCCGATGGGAAAGGCCAAAAAAAACGCAATTTGTCTTTGTTGGAGGGGTGGGGTGGTGGGGTGGTGGAGGCTATATATATATATATATATATGGGAATACAAGAAGATAAAAGATCCCATGCCACCCCTGACGGCGTCGCCTAACGGGGTGGCAGGGAGGGAGGCGGAAGAAGCAGTGATTTTAAGATACAATTAAAGATGGGGTCGGGGCGGGGACGGGGACGGGGAGTTCATATGAAAAATTTTTCGGGACCTCAGTGCCACCGGGTCCTCAGTGCCACTTCGGGACCTCAGTACCACTAGTGGTACTGAGGTCCCGAGCAGACGACAACCCTTACTGCAAATTTCGATCACACGAGGGCGCGTATTGTAGTGTAGTCGATGCCACGACGTGTCAATATATCGATCCAGGCAGAAGAGGGCACACAAGATATTGAAAACGGGAAAATGCAGCATGAATGTTGTGACATTACCTTTGTTGTAAAGTTTTGTACTGGACTGAATTTTTATGTATTGTAGAAAATAGTTGTTTTTTTTTGTTGTGTGAAATTTTCAGAAAGTTTTGTGAACACTTCTTTGAATATAACAATTTACATTTGCCACTGCATTCTTAAACTGCGTAAGTATATAGATAGAATTAAATGTGAAATTTGGAAAAGTATGTTGGAAAATGCAGGAAAACCTTTTCTCAAATAGATTTTGCCTTCTTTCATAGTAAACACTGTGTTGTCCTGCTAACCTCTGTCCTGGCATCGATGTTTGTTTGACAGTGACAACCAAAAGCAAAGTTGTCCCTACCAAACTGCCATTATTTACACTTGGGGATTTGCCAAAATCGCTTAATAGATTGAATTTGTACGAAAATTTTAGCCGCAGTTGTGGCATGTTTTTTCCGTTTTTCGAGTTTTTCCGTGGGACTAGTCAGAGGCAATTTGGGCTGGAAAGATTAAATTTGGAGATGATAAATTTCAGTACTTCTAGATGATTCTCCTGTAATGTTTTTAAAATTCGTTTAATTTTTCAAATAAAAAACGACAAAACAAATTTGGTGGCAAGAAGCCGAGAGCAGTAGTTTACGCTGGCATGATATCAGCCTCGCTGTATTGATCACACAACTCTGAATGAAAGCCGTCACAGCATGAGTGTGCAAGTTTAAGTTGGCTGCAGCATTTGGGTTTTTTAACACTTGACAAGTCTTTGACATGGTCAAGGTTTATATGAATGTGTGCGGACAGCCGTAGGTGCTTTTTATCTTGACAGTGATAATTCATTTTCTTGTGTCAGCTTCTTGCGTGTGCAAGTTTAAGTTGGCTGCAGCGTTTCGGTTTTCCAAAATTGCTAAAGAGTGATGAAATTTGGCTCACTGATAGAGGGTGATTAGACGCCGTAAAATCCCCATCTTTTTAACCATGACCTTAGAGCAGGATTGACAACCTCGGCTATGGTCAATGTCAAAAAAACCGGATATGGGCCATTATCTCGAAAACGGTTAGAGATAAAGCGATTTTCGGCTTATTTTTGACTCTTTTGGGCCTAAAAGGCCATATGTAAGAGGCACCTTGGAGACTTCGACCTCCTCGGCCATGGCCAAAGTAAAAACCAGAAGTGGAGCATTATCTCGAAAAAGGTTAGAAATAGAGTAATTTTGAGCTTATTTTGAACCCTTTTGAACTAAAAGACGATATGTAAGAGGTACCTCGGTGACCTTGACCTCCTGGTCCATTTTCAAAGTCAAAAACCGGAAGTTGGCCATACTTCCGAAAACAGTTAGAGAGATAGAGCAATTTTGAGCTTATTTTCGAATCTTTGGGCCTAAAAGACGATATGTAAGAGGTTAAGAGTTCAGAATCGGATTTTTTTTACCCCCAAGTGTAATATTGCTACTCTGTAGCGAAAACGGTCTAATTATAATTCTGCTTTCATTGAGGCTAGACGCTTGCAACTGAAGTGGGATTAGAACATGTTATGTGCAGAGAAATCTTTTTTGAATAGAACGATCGCAGGGAACTATTGCAATGTGATGTCTTGATACAGCAAAAGTGCCTCACTAGTTTTAATTAGTACTTTGAAACATCGTTTTAATTGTCTTTTGTGCCAATGAAATCAACCAGATAATTTCTCTCTATTCTATTGTGTCCACTATAAATTTATAAGGGTATTTCTTGAGTCAGTCAGACAGCTCTTTCAACTTTTGACAACAGTAGTGAAATCAAGCAAGGTGTAAGACGCCATGACGTTGAAATCTTGTATGTAAGATTTCCCCTCCATTGAACATCGGAGAAAGTTCAGAATTGACAGAATTGCTGCTTGGCAGGTCCAAAAGATTCTCTCAACTTTTTGTCTGGAGTAGGACGACCAAAATTCGTCATATGACGTCATTACATAAATACGTTATCCGTTGTTAAGCAAAATATATCGATAATGGAAAACTGGATCGACTTCATATTTGGTTTAGTTATTCCTTGGAAAAGTTGCACAGTTTTATTAAACATAATTAAACTCGAATAGAAATAAAGATAGGTGTATGACGTCATGGCGTAAAAACAGCAAGTAATATATTTTGCAGTCGCTGAATCTGACAACACGCCCACCCCATCTTCCTCTTTTTGTAGACTCCTTTGTTAGCTAAGAATAGTGATTTGACTACTCTGGTGTTTTCAGCTTTTTCCGGAAGATTCGGTTGATGAATATTTCTTATATTGCCTGCGATTGATCTTTTTGTGTGTTACTCACTTACAACTATAGTAACATGTAACTGAGTGAGGCGTCAATGTCATGAGGTCTTTATCTGCTATAACAGAGTGGAATATCGGGTAGTTTAAAAAATGGAAAAATAGGAAACAATCGTTGTAAAATCATTGTAAAACCATAGAATAAGTAGGAGAGATATATGTTTGTTGACAAAAACATCAAATTAAACAGGTCTGAATTGAAAGTGTACTATATATCCCTCTGGTTGTGCTATTGCACTTAAATATTGTTTGCTGTTTTTAAAGAATTTGTTTATATGTTCATTTTTGTTCATCTTTGTGTGTAGATGCTGTATCTAAAAATAGAGAATAAGCCATTATATCACAGAGCTTTTGTAAACAAACAGTAAATACATGATTTAAAAAAAAAACTACTGCTGAAATATATCGAGAATCAAGTTCACATCATATCTAATTTAGAAACTCTCTTTTCATGTAATAAAGTCTGCCTCAATTGACAGGTCAAGCCGGACAAGCCTTTCTGGTTTTTTTGCATTATGATTCTTTAAGAAACATAATCATATTACTGTACCATGATTGTTTGTTGACCCTACACTGGATTCCGTATTAGTAGCACAGAACGCTCGTGCGGGTTATTTGACTTTTACTCTATTTTGTTGGTATGAGACTGGATAATACCTTATATACGCATAATACTATTTTGGGCTAAATGCACTGTCATTAACTCCCATAACAGTCTTTAATTGCCATTATTTACGGTGTATTTCAAGTGCTGTTGACCCCTTTGACTTGTTTTTGAACGGTGTCTCCTTGAGCCAAAGGCTAAGATAACATAGCACGATTTTATCGCCATTTTAAAGCGACAGTAGACGGTTTGGAGGGTCAGAAGCACAAAATGTTCATAATCCGGCTTCTGCTTGCCTAGTAAACATGTCTCTGTTTTTGTCAAAATAAATAGTTATTTTTGATTGTACAGAAACAAATGCGGATTTTATTGCAGCGGTAGATCATAGACATTAGAGCTTTATATTGGACGAACTGCCCAGTGGTGAGTGCATTGGCCATCTACAAAGCTACGAACCCTATGAATTATCGGAATTGAAGCAGAAAACACAAACATACTTGAGATATATAACCAAATAGCACTGAAGTTCTATCTTTTCCCACTTAAAACCAATATCATGTTGGCTCATACACATGACATTTGTGGTCCGCGAAGCTTTGAACACGGTTAGTAAACGCAAATTGTCGATCATTTCTCTATATAGGAGTGCATGTAACCCTCGATGCTTGTTATAGTATATGGAAGTCGTGCACGAACAAATGATGGCCAAACGAAGAGGGCAGTTTTTCTCCGTACGGCTTAATAGTCGCATTTAAACTTCTTGTCAGTGGTTTGACTTTGCTGACCCCTCAATAAAGCACTGACGCCATTTTCGCTGTTCACAGGCAGTTTGTGCGTCGCACCCCAATCCTTCATCATGATTTATCAATCAGTAAATTTTTAGGGTAGGGTTGTACAGTAAGTTGACGTGCTGGATTACGTAGTCTCATCTGAATTATCATCTGTAGTGCTCAAATAATGTTCATAACTAACTTTTACTGGCTCATATGGCTGAACCCCTTTTCGTTTATTTTTCTATTTACATACCTATTATTTATTTCGATCTGGTAGTAAATGTCAAATGACGGCTCACAAACATTTATGCTGCATGCAGCACGCACTATGCACATGTGATTTTATTTGTCTGCCATGCAGTTCCACAATTTAATGTTTTCCCACCAGATTTTGAAGTTATTTAGTTTGAGTCTGTTTCCAAATTAATTCTATGCTAAGATTCAAACTAGCCAGTAAAAAATGAAGTTCCTACTGGGTGAGAAATCTCCCTGTTTGAGCCAATATATAGGGATCCACTGTAAGAAATGATAAATATGCAATCAAAATAACATAATATAAACATATTTTTGTATGTGGTGATAAGATTTACTGACAAAAATTGGATATGAAAAGGGCTGCTGGATGGTGTCAATGTTTTATGCGTGTGAATAACTGAACGAATACACAGAATTGAAGATTATGCAACACACCAGTACAAAATTCTTCCTTCATTTTGAAAACAGTCAGAAAATGTCTAAATAGTTACAGCGTGGGAAAAATTTTCAATACATTATTTTCGGTGACTATTTAATTAGCTTAACAAAGTATATTGCTTGTATGCTGAAACAGGGAGTCGATAAGAAGTAAAAAGCAAGAAGAGAAACAGAATACTAACGTTCTGTTCATGAACAAAGGACTCATAGAATTGCTATCAAATAGACTTAACAAATATCAAATATGGGATAGACTAACAAAGAATATACACCATAACGTGATCGTTTAGCGAACAGATCAAAATAAACACGCTTTGCAATTTTATATCAATTTCTTGTTTGCAATGTAATCAGAGTTAGATTCCTTTCAGTAAACTTTTATGTCTTTTTAATTTTCATTAACTTCTCATTTCAAATAGAATTCAATTCAGTAGTCACAAATATAACCTAGAAAACAGAACAATCGAATCTTAATGATACCAGGATAGAAATGACCCTTTTCCCTCTTTTGTTGCAAAAAAGTAAGAAACAGAGCCAAAATAGTGGTTATAGTTTAAATAAGTGATACGAAGCTAAGTAATACTTGGTTGCTGTCGACTGATCTTTTCTTTATAATTCGGTCATTTTTGTAGTAAGGTTATAACGCACATTGTACCAAAATCATATTAATTAAAAGATTTCAAAATATATTTCAGTCATTGTGAAAAAGGATTGTCTAGTGATGGACGCTTCATTGGTCTGCACAATTAAGTCTATTTACATCTTATAATAATTTACGTACAACCCCAAAAACCTGTATTGTGTGTTCATGTTCTTAGTTAGAGTAATAAGAATCACACTCTGCATTCAAAACCATAAATACACTTTATTGATAACTAAATGTTTGTTGAGGTTTCAGTTGTCATGTCCTGTCTTATTTTGTTTATTTCACTGATATTATGTTTTATACAAGGGTATTTAAGGGATAACCACCAGATACCCCTTTGAAATAACTCGGAGTTCTAAACAACAGGAAAATTGGTTGCTAAGCAGGACTTGAATGAAAGTTTTACCTTGACTGAATATTGATTATCGGCAGTACAGTACACTGTAATGCCTTAGACAGACAGTCGATAAGCAAATAACATTTGTTGAATCAAACACCAAAACATTCAACATAACCGTTTTTTTTAACCAAAACTTTGTCTTGTGATGAATCAAGTGCAAACAGATATAAATAATTTAATCTTCATATGAGAACTACGGATTTATCTCATATATGTAATTATTTAAAATGTATGTAGTTATAAATTATAAAGAATTAAAGGAATGTTATAAAATTACTTCAAATTATTTCACCATATTCTAGTTTCTCATATTTTAACATTTATCATTACATTTTAATATAATGCTTAAGAGGTTTTAGTGGTCAGTATTTATAGCCTAGTAAAATAGAGACCAATTGAAATAAAGCTAAGATAAGTTAAGCTTCAAATTCTCAAATCAGTAAACAATAATGTGTACATAATTGGTTGAATAGGTATCTTAAGTATTTGATCGAGCTATCATAGCAAAACTTTATTTACACCTGCTTAAAATGTTCAAAAAAAATTCAGTTTAACTATAAAGGTCACAGATGTTCTTAAACACATCTGCAGTTTAAATACTATGATCACTAACAACTGGCTTTATTTGTTTTCCTAGGCCAAAAATTGTCATAGCATCCAGGTAAAAATAATGCTTAAAATTTACTTTCTTGTCAAAATATAACAGTATCATAGTTTTAACCATGCTTTGACATAGCAAAGAAATTATAGTGAATAATATTTTTCATGTTTCATTAACGGATTATCCGTTGAAAAGTGAATCTATATTTTATGTAATTTTGATGAAACGTATGAGCACACTTAATGACAAATGATATCTTTTCGATAGTCATATAACTAAATAAGTTTAATTCTACAGTTAGGTTTTCAATGAGTATTTGAAAACTGCACATGCAAACTGTATGCGAAGAGACTGAAGACATATACATAAATCATATCATGTTGCTTTTGACGATTGCTAATTCTATCTTAACATCAGCTACTGGGAAAGTACTTTTTTACTCACGACTTGTTTGCATAAATGTGAATAATATGACAAAAGTTTAAGTTTTAGAATTCCTAAGGACGATTGCTGCACTAAAAATGCAATATAAAGATAGCCTTCAAACAAGCGTTTTGTGTTATAATCATAAGTCTTTTAAGATGACTAAGACGCATCAGTTATGATAATGGATTGTATGTTCAATATAGGAAAAACTATCATATGTAATTCATCAAACATTGTATTATGTCCAAGCGATTAAAAGTCAAGCCCAGTCTAGTCAGCAAATTTTGCTGGCGTGAGTATTGGTAAACCGCCTCCAACAATTCACCTCAAAATGTATTTAATTCATAGAATCAATAAAGCAAAAGAATTGTTTATGTTGTTTGTACTAGCGATATTGCAGGGCAATTATCAAACGAGAACTTATTTCTCAAAGCGAAATATTAAAACTTGGCCCAAAAATAATATTTTTAAAATCACTTTCTTTCTGCCTTTGGGTAGAATTGTAAAAACTTTATAGCCTGATTTTGGTTTGTTTTTCAGAGAACCTTTTTAAGAAATTTTTTGCCGTCTCATAACCTTTCAAGACAAATAACAGCTTTGCCACCTAATGTAAGACATGGTATTCCCTCTCCCCATCTTCATCAAGAATTACGTTTACTGAATCTAGTGATTTATATGAATATTCAGTATAATTAAAATGACCACGTAAGATTTTGCATCCACACACCGTTTTTATAAGATCAACACAAGCATTTCACTATGCTCAGGGTATTCAGCCATGCTATGCATAATGTTGTTGTTGGTACATGCGCAGATGTTGCTGCAGCCATTACGCGTTGCTTTTGTTCTCACCTTTGTTTTTGTTTTTATCATGAAAACAATTAATACATATGTGCGAAATCTGGTGGTCCTGGGGGCAGTATGGCCATAGGCGTAATAAAGGAAAAAAAGGTAGACCAGTAAAGGGAGAAAAATGTTATAAATACTTTGCCCTCGTACAACTTCAATATACTCTTTGCAAGTCTTCGACTGGCTCAGTGTTAAATAACATACATCACTACGAATATCCAAGAAAATAAGCAGTTTTTGTTTCCTTATTTATGTGTAAAATGTACTTACGCATCTCCTTGCAAGATCTAAAGGTTTTCATTCACACGAGCTTTTTCGTCGGTCTTACTGTATTAGCCAGTGCCTTTGGAGCGGAGCAGCTTATTCATTATAAAAAAAAATCAAATTTAGGATTTGCACTCACGCGTTCACCACAGGATGAATTTATATTCTAAATATGGATAAAAGTGACATTGCGCAGTTTGTAGGATTAAAGATGTGACCTCTAACTGATTGTTAAATTCAACAGGAACCTGTAATTGTTTTCTTAACTGGATACAATCCCTTATGTATTTTGCGTCATTTGTTGATAACCTTTTAACTACACATTCTACTTTCCTATAGTAAACTTCAACTTTCACTTGACAAATGTTTTCCATATAACAGCCTTCCAATGTAAAACAACCAGTAAAAAGGAACACTTCTGTTAATGATACTGATTTTCAAGATATACTGAAGGAACCAAGAAAATAAATAGAATAAAATAGAATTCTTGATTTTCAAGAATTTTTTTCTGATAGAATCTTGAGGTTCAAGGTGCTTATGAAGCATTTTGATATGTGGCACACTAATCATTCTGGATAAGTGCTCTTTGAATTTTTCTTTCTTTTGACCATTCTCATGTATAGCCAGAATTTAATGAGACTTGTGTTCACAGCGGTTGAGTGAGTGAGTGAGAAGGAACGCACGTTAATAAGATAAGTCATAGTCTGGTGCTTCAGTGTCAATGTTGGCTTGACACTTGCAGTAAAACTGATGCTTACAATGATACAAGACACACTCAGGATCTTAAAGAATTTATTCTCGCGTTGCTACTCTTCATCAGGATCGTCACATCACCTCTGTGATCGTAGTGCAACAGTGAGACCGTGGAGACCTCGGAAAGAGAAATAGCCGGATAAAGGAAAAATAGCCGAATAAGTGGAAAGAACCGATGGAGGTCCTTGGAGAATGAGTAATGGAGGTCATATTTACTGACGAGATCAGGTTCTAGCTTTAGCTCTCAGATGAGCGCTAAGGTGTATACAGAAGCATCAGCAAATGCTATACTTTGGTCTGTGTCAGTCAGATATATGCTTTGATTTGGGGCAACAAACGATTGGGATGACACTGACAACTGTTATTTTTAACAAAAATGTTCTTTTTTGGGGCAAGAAAACGGCCCGAACACGCGTTACTGATTGAGGCTGCATAATAACGAAATTCCGTAAATGGTAAAAATATCACCTCTGTTTATTTCGGTTGCATTTATATTGAGCTGCAGAAATAACTGTGTAATGTGGTTGCCTTTCTTCGCTGAAATTTATTAACTTGGTGACTAACAAATAGACTCTCTTTTCATAGTAAACTTTCTTTTGTCCGCCAGTATGTCATTACATAATGTTTATAATGGCATCTCACAAAATAATCATCCCTGAAAGTAACAGCATCAAACAACAAATCAAACATTGCTTACCCTACTTTGTGTTCTAATTTAGTTTTCTGTAAATACTTTTTAAAAATATATTTTCAGCAAAATGAGACTAATGCTACTCTGTCTTATAAAATTGGACATTCTATCGGGACACTTAAGAAAACATCATGTAGTTTTATCAGACTTAAAATGTTCTATTTTCTAGCTCAGCATTTTGATGTACTATGTTTAAGTATTTGAATGTCTGTTTGACCTATGCAGGCAAATGCACAAACGGCGTTTGTAAAAGCATTTTATGCTTAAAAAGGAAAAATGTTGTGCACTTTCGCCATAGTGATTAATAATTTTGATATAAAAATCTAATTACCAGCAGCTTTTTATTTCTTCTGCTCATTGGCAGAAGATTCTGTGAGCAATGACTTGACTGATAAATCAACTGTATGTTTACGGCAACAAATAAAACAATGAAACTTTAATAATTTGGTTTTAATAATATGTATAATAATGCATTGATGTACATATATGAGTGATTCTTTCACAAGAACTAAAGCAAATCAATGGTTAATATTTTTGCCTCATCCCTTCAGAAAGGCACTCACTATCAATCACGCAGCTTTAAGTCCGACTTACGCCCAAAAACATCGATATGTCAACTGTATAGAATAGAATATACCAATTCAGCACTTTGATAATATCGATTACTAATTCTACGCATAAATTTTGCATATAAATCCCTTAAGTTGAAATGCTTAAATTTCAAAGGGGGAAAGTGCCACGGAGGGAAGAGAGGTGTAGGAAAAAAAATTATTCACCCCCTTAAATTTACGTTCTACCAGGAAGTTATTGGAGGGTTTTTAGTTTTTGCCATTCTGACGCGGTCACCCCTCGGAAGGATGAGAGGGCCGCCTGCGTCCGGCGTGCAATGGTTCATTTTTTGCATTACCATAGCTGTAACCTTCTGCAAGTAAGTATTCCTTGTCATGTTTACAAGCACCAGGAATTCATTAGTTCGAAGGAAGTGGGTTGTTTCCAGTATGTGAGTAGATCAGTTCTATTTTTCATCAAGAGAGCATATGTATAATTGACCCTTTCTTAAATTTCGTACTTACGGACAAATATAAAATGAGTGAACAACCGATCATTTGAAACAACATCATTGCTAGTTAATCTCATTAGATTAAATAGTGTATCGATAACGGTTTTTTATTATTAATAGCAATCTTTGAACAAAACAAGGCTATAAATTGCATTAGTTTTTTTGTGTGACTACCAGTTTTCATATTAATTGCTACCACAAATACCACTAGTGTTTTTATAATATTATAAATTACCTGTCACGTTTTAGAGCTAATGTCATTAGTAATATCAGGAGCTACGCTTTTTCAGAATTAAATGCCAAATTTGCAATGTTCAGATTTTTTCAAAAGTTTCATATCAAATAGGCAAAATTACAATGCAAAAATATTGGCGTGCAACAACGTTTAATTTTTGTTGGTTCATATCTATCTCATAAAAAATGATATCTCAACATTTTATATGTTGTATGGTTCCATACTTTCCATTTAAAATCAACATAAAAACGAAAACTTTTAATAAAGACTAGAAACATTAATTGCCTAATAAAATACACAAACTTATCATGTCATTTCTTTTTGAGAAATTTGCTGCTTCTTCAATGTTTATGATAATATAGAGGTTATGGTGTTCATTTGGAAGGTAAATAAGGTAGTTGAATAGGGCTTTAAAATAGAAAAGCGGCAATTTCAAAGGTTAAAAGATAGGAAAAAGATGCTTAAGTTTTTCGACTTTAGGCTCTTGATCTTCATTTCACTGATTTTTATTTGGTTGGAATGAAGCAGTCAAAGGCCAGATCGTTATTAAATGTTATTACTTAAATAAGCTTTCAAATGTAGTCATTGTTAGTGAGGATCGTTTATTAATTGATTATGTCAATAGGTATTACCAATAGCAATTCATGCTCTCCTAGTTTCGTCAAGTTGCCAGATGTGCGGGAAACAATCCAAATTTGTGAATTTTAAAGTTCAAAAAATAAAATACTTTCAACGTTGTTTTGCTTTTAAAGTAATTTGACGTCTAGGCATCAGTTTCAAATCCTAATTTGCTTTGGTTATCCTCTTGATTGTAAAAATGTCTGGTATAAATGCTGTTTTTGTCATTGTCAAAAAAAACTGCCCAGGTAGTTATAAGGCTGTTTCATTAGTAAAAGCTACATTCGAGTTAAATTTGTTTAAAGTTTCACAATTTCAAACGTCGCTAAAGCTTATTACGCGGTTATTCTTAAACAGGTGTTTAAATTCTCACTGGTATTAAGACCTTGTATAAATATAAAATTGTTTCAATCCAATAATAGCTAATCGTTTGCAAAGTGAATCCATAGCTTTTTAATAAGTTAAACACGTCTGTACTGCATTTTGCATAAAATTACAATTTAACAGTTCAGTAATATTTTGCTAATAACTTCAACATAAAATATTGAGAATTGAATACTATAGATCTTTGACACATTTTATTACAGTATACGTATGATTATAAATTCATGTTGCAGTATATTTATATAGGAATCAAGCAAAATAGCAAAAATCGAAATAGCATGAAATCTCTTTATTACCGAATAAATCAGGCAAGATCGGCTGAACTTGGTTTTATGGTCCTTGAGAGCATTAAGTAGAGCCCGCATAACCTCTATTCTATATATATTTTCTGTATTTGTTACCTCAATAAGTAAGTAAATCAGATTTATAAAAAAGAAGAAAAATATGCTTAAAAAATTTCATTCATATATTTAGCTTTTATTGAGACTAGAGATCAATTGTAAATTAAACCAAAACGTGCCAACTTGAATAATAACTTCTACATTTCAATTTTTATTTTATGGGTTCTTTAATTTCCCCTTCTTTGATTCAGTATTTTTATCTCATAAAATTGTGAGAAAATACAAGTTTTGGAATGTGTATTAAGGCATTTCATGAAACGCCTTTTAATTCTTGTAGTGGCTGAATTTTTGTTCATTTTAGATTGATTTCGATTTACCATTTAGCTGCCACTAATGTAATAATGAAAACTAGTAATACATTTTGTGTTCAAGGCAATTATTTTCCACATTATCAGCAATCAGCTACTTAGGTACTAACGTAAGGCTAAAACTTCGGTATGAAAATTAGGCCATTAATTAATGCACTTGACCATAACACTTCTGTTTGATATATTGGATGGCGATACCTCAACCGGTGCAGAATCTTACTGTATCGCAACAAAGAGTGTTATCTTAAACAGTCAACAAGTGTTCAAAATCTCTGTCTCTGTTTCTCTATTTCTCTATTTCTCTCCTCTCTCTTTATATATATATATATATATATATATATATATATATATATATATATATATATATATATATATATATATATATATATATATATATATATATATATATATATTAATCGGTTGATGACATCATAGAATCCCTGCGTAACAAGCGAGCAGTAACTTAAATAATACATGGCAGGTGACTAGCAAAAGGCACATCTTGGTAATGGTCCATCATTTTGTCCTTACTTCTCCTCTGAAGATACTGGTCCTAGAACCTAGACAACTTTCACGGATATGTAGTACTTAATGTTAAGAAGTGCATGTTGCTTTTTGAAAGTTTTGCCAAAAAACCGCACACGTCATCAGCTACACTGATGCAACAACTATGTGATTTTTGATGATGCGACTGATGTGCTGAGTATCATGAAATACTTCTGTTAGTTTTATAAGAACAAGGTTTGATGCAATATTTGACTGTTAAAGTTAATGCATCAATGTACATTAAAAGAAGTAATTACAGATTGCGTACAATGCTTGCATTTTCTTTCCAACCATTTGAACATTTTCAGAGAAGTTAAGTGTTATAATGTCTCAGTTGAAATACACTAAACCAGACACCATGTTTTCATGCTAAGGGTTGAAGAAATAGTTCATAAAGTTAATAGTGAGGCCATGTTACTTCTGTAGCAAGGTTTCGAACTCTCAAAAATGTTTCTTTCAAAATCTGCTTGATTTTAAAGAAAAATCAAACCAAAACCCGCTTTGAAGTTTTAAAAAGACTAGCTGAAGGATAAAATTGATTTAATACTTTAATTTATTTTTGCCAAGTGTTTATTTTTTCCTGTTGTTAAATAAGTTATTTTGTTTTTTTTTCACACTTGCGAAATACTTTATATTATTAGAATAAACGAAAACGCACAATATCAAATCGTAGGAGAGTTTATTTAGAAAGTTTTCTTCAGAGTGTTTCTAAATACAGTTTACGTCTTGTGGTCTATTAAAGTCTTAGTAATCGGAAAGCAAAATGGGAAATAAACCTTGCACTTAATGTCATTTGGCATGCTATCACTTGGTTGTTTTGCAGAGCGCACGCTGGCTGGTGCAATGAAACGAGGAAGGAATATTTGCCCTCCGTGCTAGTCCCTTGTTCAGAAATGCCACAAAGAATCTTGATACAAAGCTTTGAATTTGACCGTGAAGGGACAGGAGCAGCCCAAAATGTGAACGTCACCGGCTGGACTGATGACCAGTGGTCAGCTCATTTACAGGTCATTAAGTAATTCAATTTATCTTAGGTTTAGAATTTCCTATTAACCGATCAACGTATATCTATGCATAAAGGTTGCATCAGTATTAAATAAAAGACAGTACCGGCACTAACATTTATGTAATACACTGCCTCTCATATATACAATATTTCAGAAAAAAAGAATATTTATTATATTATCAATCAAATACAGTGTAAATTACTCAAGCCGGTAGCGAAAAGGGTCTGGTTGGTTTTTGTGTTACCAGGCTATAATAAAGTAAGAATAATGCAATTTATAAACATTATGTTTTATAGTCTGATAATGAACACTTTAAAATTTCTTGTATTTCAAAAATTTATGGCTATAGACTAAACAACGTTTGTGAAAAACCTCTTGCCCTTCATTAATTAAAAACTTCGGTCACAGCGTCGGTTCGACTTCAGACATTGATATTTCCCCTTTTGGCATTGAGACAGAATAATACGTCTGACAACAGAAAAATAAAGACAACGTATTTAGTACCTTTAAAATAAGTAAATGTCAAAAGACATTTATTTAAAAAATTGTAAATAACACACATTTTCTGGTTGGTGATCAATCCGAGGGTCACCCTCAGAAATCAATGTGCTTTCTTAGCAAAGTAAAAGCTTGAGTGACTTGGTTTTTGATATGAATAGAAAACTTTGAATGATTTTAATAACCACAGACAGAGATATGTTAATAGGCATAAATGCCATTTTGACCGGTCAGAGAAACATCTAAATATCAATCATGAAATATACTTATAGACTAATAGCCAAACAACAACAACAGCAACAACAACAACAACAACAACAACAACAACAAAAAGCATCGTAAAGATACAGAAATATTGCTCACGACACGTGTGATACTATTCTTGGACCGGATGTTTCCTTTAAGAAACTTTTTTCATTAATACATAAACTTCTGCTTCCTTTATGTTTGCAGGAATTTATATCATCGGACGGAATGTGCGCATGCAAGAAGGCCGAGTTTAACACGTACAGTGTCTGTTGTCCCGGCTACGATGGCGTAGACTGCGACCAACGTGAGCGCACATCTATCTACTTATCACAGCTAAAAACTCTATTATGTGTTCTGCTTGTATGTAGCTGCACGTTTGATGACCCCCAAAAAACTAGGTCACAGTGACACAGAGCACAGCTTTTGTGGAGTTTCAAAAGACATTCTCTTTGGGTTTTCACCCATAGTTCATTTTTTCAAGGACATCATTTGGAACCTTTGGCATCATCGAGTCTCTGATCCTTGTGATTTAGGAGAAATTTTACAATTAATCTGGTCAAGCTGATATCAGACGGATAGTTTACTTTTACTAAAGGCTTTAGAAAAAAAAAACAAAAACGAAAAAAAGCGATACATGTCCTATGCCTCATGACGCTATGAAATAAGTATAACTAGAAAACAAACAGTTAACTTGAACAAATATCGAATTTGACTGAATATTTTTTTTTTCGAAAATGTGGATTCGGACATTACCGTTTTATTGTTACTTATATTTATTCTATTTGAAAACGAATTACCCACAAAACTTTGATTGGTTGTAGAAGGTGTTCTTTTTTTTCAGCCATCTGCAATGCCGGCTGTGAAAATGGTGTGTGTGAAAGGCCAAATTACTGCACATGTAATCCGGGATTCACTGGTATAACCTGTCGCGAACAAGACTTAGGTGGGTCATTTTCCCCGGCTCAGTCCGTAACGCGACAACCTGACTGAGGTGCAAAAACTGCCACATGGAATACTATGAATAAAAATATTAAGAATACTGGACATAGATAAATGAGGAAAAACTGATAAATGAAAGAACCTGAAGTACTGAAGTTAACACATAGCTAAAATTACTCAGATACCGACTTAATACATTAGGATACCTAAAAATTAGTATAAAGGCTGCTAAATGAAAGACTTCGAAGTGGTATACAAAACAAAAATAAGAATAGCTACGAGTGTGAAAATACCGAATTAATAAATTAGGACACGCTGTTGTGCGACTTGGTTTTACAGTACTGGGTTGTGAGATCATGCGTGCATTGTGGTGTGTTAGTTGCCATACAAAAGTGCGTTATAATATCCCGTCACGCCTACTCTTTCTTCCAGCCGTCAGCGCCACTCACAAGTACTGCTACAAGGATAAAGACTGTACGGGCTTCCTCCACGACAGTCTGCGTGACCCCGTGACGTATGATGAGTGCTGTTCCGCGGCCGGTGGCGGTGCAGGCTGGGGTTTGTTCAACACGTACTGCTCTCCATGTTCGGCCGGTCAAGGTCACGAATGGGACGGTCTGGGTACTGGTCTAGATACTCCTAGCGGTAAGTTGGCCAATATATCACGTCGTATTTTGATACACAGGGCCGGAGGGAGGGGGAGGGGGAGGCGTCCTGGGTCGGCATGGGCCGCTCTCCCATGACGTAGTCGTAATTTTTATCTGAGTGGGACGTGGAAGACGATCCAGTTAGTTTGGTTAACAAATCCTTCTATTCTAGCCCCTTATGTGTTTTAACAGAATTTCGGAAATTTCATAGTGCATATGATATTGCTGCAGGCTTTTATATGCAGAGTGGTATGTCGCTTTGTATTTTTTTGTTTTATTTACAACAGCGATCGAGCACACGGCAGGCCTCTCGTTCCGTACCTGCTTCAGTTACGGACCGAACTATTACCGGACCCTTGACGGTCTGCAGTACATGTTTCCTGGTCGCTGTTCATATGTGGTGTATACTGACGGCGAACGAACGATAAAGGTTACCACAATACAGTGCCATAAACAATCTACGTGCCGAAAAGTAAGCTATATTGTTTTGTTTTTTGGACGATTTCAAAATTACATTTTCTTGATAAATCGTGGTTATGCGTGTTGGTTGGAACAAACGATAGATTTTCTGTTAAAAATAGTATATTGATATAAATAACTGAGTTTCATAGAGAAGCTTTAAATGGTTTTAAATATGTAATTGAAAATATATTTTACGGCTCGAAAATCAAATATTTGTATAACATATATGATAAAACATCTCATACACTATAATTAAAGAGCAAAAATAGAACCTTGCTCAGAAAAAAGGTTTTCTTTCAGACTGAATAGAAAATGTTACATTTCTTTGTTATGACTTTTTCCGCTCTGCTCCTCCTAGAAACTTACCATGGATCTGAACGGAGTAACAGTTGAAGCAATTGGCGGCAACATCCAAGTGAATGGTGTGACTATAGCCGTGACCATGTCCTTTGGCTATGCTTCCCCCAGTCACCGTAAATACTTTCTTTAATGTACTTTGATCTGTTTATATGTATAAACCGTATTTCTGCCCACTGTTTATTGCAACTAACGCAATAGTGTTAATCGTGAAGTGAAACAATTGGACACCATAAGTTTAAACAAATTATTTCAATTGCAGACGGCAGTTGACACATTCATGGCTAAAATCTGGAAAGTGACAGCTTTCAATTTCACTGATACTGTGAAAATTATTAGTTTCTTTTGCATATGCTAGTATTTGCCATACTAATTATCTAATTTGTGTGACACAAGGTTATTTTGTTGCTTCTCTATTTATCCCTTAATTGCAATTGCGAATGTTTGCGGATGTGAACAATTCACACATTAAATGGCTTCTTAATAGCCTTAAAAGTGATACCGTATAACCAGCCGTTATTTTCTTTATGCACAGACCTCGTGATCGAGAACCTCGGAGGCATGTTCTACCTGGAATTTGGGTCTCTGCGGGTGCGCTGGGATGATGAGAGCACGTGGTTGATAACAGTCGAGGCTCCTGCAGGAACAATACCGGCGCGGGGCCTGTGTGGAAACTATGATGGCGACCCATTCAGTGAGATTCATTCCTGTGTTACATCTTCCTAACCCCTCCATCCTCTCTTCTTTCCTCTTTCTTCCGTCCATGTTCGCTCATCTCTGTGCCTGTGTGTCCGTCCGTCTCTCTCTGTCTATATTTTTCTCTCCCTCCCTCCCTCCCTCCCTCACTTCCCTCTCTCTCTCTCTCTCTCTTTCTCTCTCTCTCTCTCTCCCTCCCTCTCTCTCTCTCTCTCTCTCTCTCTCTCTCTCTTTCTCTCTCTCTCTCTCTTTCTCTCTCTCTCTCTCTATATATATGTCTCTTCAATGTTTTTATTTACAATTTTATATCTGTTGCGTAAAAAAACATAGTCATGCGGCAAAGTCGTAGCTAATGACGTTTATTTCTTCAGACGACTTTGTAAAGAGAAGCGGTGAGAGGACGAGAAGCGCGGCGGAGTTCGGCAACTCGTGGGTGGACACAACCATCAGCCAGGTACAGCCCGCACTGCTTCCACCGATTTCAGCTTTCCCCACTGCTTTCCCAATTTAAAGTTGTTAATAACAATAATAAAAATTATAATAATAATAACAATAATAATAATAATAATAATAATAATAATAATAATAATAATAATAATAATAATAATAATAATAATAATAATAACAATAATAATAATAATAATAATAATAATAATAATAATAATGTCCTTGCAGTGCCCCGACGCGGGAAACATGCATTACTCCTGTGGTTCTGTTGCTGAGGAATCGTCTGCTAAGGAAGCCTGTGACGTCATTCACGGCAATGCTTTCGCACCGTGTCACAGTAAGGTATGCAAACAGTCAGCGACACTTCAGTCATGCACGGAACAGTGCTGAGGATGGGGGGGGGGGGAGGGCGGGGCAGAAGGAGGAGAATAAAATGGTGAAATTTGTGTTTTAAAATATGTGAAAAAAAACTGCACGAAAAATGATTCAATTCTTCACCTTCCCAGCGTTACTTAAAATGACGCGAGTAAAGATGTTAGTATTATTGAAAATATCTTTCAAAAATTATTTTTTTTGCCACGATCCTTTTTTTTTCTTTTTTTTTTAAGGTTTACGTGAAGGATTACTATTTCCGCTGCGTCAACGACTTTTGCGCGGCAATCACGTGGTATCAGAATAACGCGAACATGAGTAGCCCGGCAGTGCAGGCGGAACTTGCCGATGAGCTCCAGTTCATAGTCTGCCAAGCGTTCGGCGCTTACTGTTTTGAATGCGCTCTTGAAGGCGTGCCACTGGAATGGAGAACAGCCGACCTATGTCGTAAGTTAATTACTGTTTTGTATTTATAAAATTTACTGTTCATTTTGAATCTGCATCACCACACAGGTTCACACACAAAACTGCTTTCAACTAGCTTTTGAAACAGATATGACGCTTTGAGCCCGCCGTTCTTCAGTACGAGAATGTACCACGTGTGTTACCATGCATGTCCAAAGGGGAGGGGGTTAGTTTTGAGGCCAGACGGAGTGCATGTCCACAGGGGAGGGGGTTAGTTTTGAGGCCAGACGGAGTGCCAGTTTCGTTAAAAAGTGACTTAATTTTTATTCAGTACTTCACGTTGCCCACAAAAGGGAGTTATTTCAGAACTGTGCTCCGCGTTGCTTATAACGTTGTTAATAGAGACCTTTCGCAAGAGGTTCAACTTCTCAAATTTTACGTCTGAGAAGACTTCAGAAATGAGAAGTAAAATCTTTTGGGAAACAGCATTTTGCAAGAAGTCAAATTTATTTTCAATAAAAACGAATAAATGTTCCCCATCTTTTACAAAAGAAGTATGAATAAGATTATACGATGTTCGTATTTCAAATGTGAGATAATTTGAATCAGTTACCCAAACCCTATATATGAATCGAAGCTGTGTTTTGATCAGTCGAAACGAAGTAGAGTCTCTATGTATATATATTAATGATGGATTTATATCGTTCATTATAGCTAAGTGTTCTGATTCAAATATGAATAAAACATTAACATGCATACAAGGTACCGAGGAACATGACTTAGTATTTTAATGTGCGGAATAATCTACTGTAAAAAAAACGCGTTGTTTGAGAAGCAATGTTTACTTCGGAATCGTGTTTACCAAGTTAAAACTTTCCAAGAAATGTTTTATTTTTCCCACGGCACACACAAGAAGTAAACTGAGTTCTTACTTCTTGCAAAAAGTCTCTATTATTTCAAAATTAGTATTCCCCGTTCAGGGTCGTTTTAAAAAGTCACAGACATGCATGGTAACCAGTTGGTAGGAGACAGAGGAAGTCCGCGTAAAGTGTCAATTTCTTTTTAAACTGGGGTAATTTTTAATTTAGTACGGTGCGTTTCCGACAAAAACGAGCTTGTTTCGGAAATGCACTCTGTGTCCGACATAAAAAGGTATCCAAAAATTGCGCACACACACGTGTCAAGTGTAAATATCTGTCTCGTTTGGTCCTGTGATTGGAGTCACGTGTGTGGTCTATCTGCTTCTGTACTGAATATATTGTATGGTAAAAACCACGTTTATGGTGAAATTTACGTGGCACTGCGCGTTTAGGAGTTATTTAAAAAAGAACAAGAAGAAGAACAAGAAGAAGAACAAGAAGAAGAAAGAGAAGAAGAAGAAGAAGAAGAAGAAGAAGAAGAAGAAGAAGAAGAAAGAGAAGAACAAGAAGAAGAAAAAGAAGAAGAAGAAGAAGAAGAAGAAGAAAGAGAAGAAGAAGAAGAAGAAGAAAGAGAAGAAGAAGAAGAAGAAGAAGGAGACGAAGAAGATGAAGGAGAAGACTCTGGAGATAAGGAAGGCTTTCATTGATTGCATTTTAGGCCCATTATCCGCAAATACAATCATGTTTCAAATATTGAAAGCTTTGGAAGGTTTTTGAGGTCTTTCTAAGGGCAAAAAACCCGTATTCACATTTTCTGTTTTCTTTTTAGCTAATCCACTTCATGAAAAAGGATATTTTTTATTTACCATCGATTTGTTCATTTCATTATTTGTCTGTCTCCCTTTCTTCTTTGTGTTGTCGTTATGTTTCGAAAACATTTGATTTTCGGTTGTTTTTCATCGAAGTTATTCAACCCCAAGTCATTGCCACATGATTGATTGGGCAGTCTTTAAAGCATTTAAATCATGCCATAAATCAACAGTTTAAGTGTTTTGTGATGCATAATCATTATTAAAAGTCAAAGATGCACTGGTGGGAGTCAGCTCGCTAATGCAGTGTTTGCGATGCTAGGATTCGAAAAGGGGGAAATATTGATTTATTTATAAAAATACCAGGAAATACCAGCGAACGCTGGTCATGACATATAATCTGCAGTATAAAACGATTCGTCAGTATTTCCCTGACTTACAGATAAAATAGACCGTTACGCATTAGGACAAAAAGGCCAAGTTAGAAATCCACGTTTAAGCCATAATCTTGTGAAAACAAAGCTGGTTGAAATAGAAGACAACGATAAGACTAAATAGAGGTTTCTTTTTCTTCTGGCTTATCCCCACTTTCATAATACAATAGTTGACATTTTATCATTATGACAATTAAATCACAGGATATTTTTGAAAGTTAGTGTCTCAGTGTACATTTCACCTACTGCAACCAGTGGCGTCCCAACTCAACATGTACACTAAAAATTCAAATTATTTTCCAGTTACTTTTTATAGCTTGGTATTAACAATAGTGTTTTACTTTAATGGTTATTATTCATATAAAGAGGTTTTCTGAATCTCAGCCATCACCTTTTGTTATGAAAATGCTCGAATTTGGTAGATCGTAATTGGAGAAGTTGAAATCGGTTTCTTCACCCACATATACGCTCTTGTTTCGGTAGGTATCAGTGATGGAGCCTGCTGCTACGTACCTGTGCGACCGTAATTAAGTTTCTGTGTTCTTTGCTATAGATTTCTAGAAACCCCCTGTGTGCCAATGCGCCCCCATATGCCTCACTGCACCCCAGTCTCCATAGCTGAATGATAAAATATATGACTGTGAATCAGACTGAATTGAAAATGCAACGTTTGATTTTATAACATATGACTCCGCTCAAAAACAAACATGGCAACTGACTCTGCCTAACCAGTAACTCATCTTTAAAAAAAAAAGACAAGCAAAACCCGTGTCTGAACTCCACATGGCATGACCCTTAGATTATTTTGAAATAAGCATGGCGTATCGCTAAGCTTATAATAAGCATGGTGTATGACTCATATTATATGAGCATGGCGTATGATTCAACTTATGATCAGCATGATGTATGACATACCTGCTTATCGCGTAAGACTCAGCTTATAATAAGCGTGGTGACTGACCCTGTTTATAATAGGTATGTCTTTGACCCAGCTTATAATAACCCCGGCGTATGACCCAACTTATAATAAGCACGGTGAGGGATTCAGCACGGCGAGTGTTTAATCTTTCAGCTATTTCACACTATTAGGGCACAAAAATGCGTTTTCTTTGGAATGTTTTTGGCAAACAGTCAGTGAAAGCAGACAATGAACTTAAATATTTGTTGGTGGATTCCAGTCAAATTTCGGTATCGCGCGAGAATTCTCCACCGAGAGGGAAAAATTATCTCAGTACCAAATCGCTCGGATAAGTATAGTTTCTGAGATTTTAACGCTTTGCCGAGTTCAGGGGTGGGCTCTCGCGTATCCGGAGTGGCATTCTTATATATACTGCCCCCACCCTAAAAATATTTAATTCAGTGGTAAATAGATACCAATTTTATGTTAAATCCAAAGGTGTGATTGGTGCATTTAAAATATGAAAATGTAGAGATTGAGTGATATATTTCAAGCAATTTCCGCATGAATCAGACGAATTAATATGCAAAATTTGGGATATTCTTGAGGAAAAGATCTACACCGTAAAAATCTAAATGATGAAGTGCAGAATTAGATTTGAAGCCAAATAGAAAAGAGAGTGAGCTGAAAGTCTTGGGAGCAGGACCATTCTCTGGTGCCATGTCACGATAGTGCTACAACACATAGTGGAGCGATCAAAGTGATGGGAAGGCTCTGTGTGCTCTGTAGAGCGCGTTGTTATAAAACAGATGACCTCTGAGAGATCCATGTATAAACACAGAGCGGTTGGATATTTTAAAAAGTAGTCCCTCACTTTTATCAGTACTGTTTTGTCCCAATTCTTCTGCGGAGTGAAAAGGTGTTATACATAACAAACCGAATCGCCGTAGGTTGGCTGTTGGACAACAACGCTGTAGGTAACGAATGCGTTCCACCGCAGAATTTCAATGTCTGTTTTTACATAGAATGATTTCGAAATTCTAAATAGAGATCGATCCACTTGACATATTTAGATATGTCTCTGCAATTTTTTATTCCTACTCTCCATTGTCTTAACTAGGCAATAGGACATTCCGCATTCCCAAGTGTAAAAATTAGTCTGTAAGTACAGTGTGTATACGAACAAAATGCCAAGTCAATGTGGCACGCCATGTTACTCTTCACTACATTATTTTAGGCGGGGATAAGTGCTCATTATTCTATTCCATAATTTATTTATTTCCAAATCATTTCCAAGTTATTTTCACTTTCCTTAATAAGATCTAAACCTTGATTGTTAACTTGGACTGCTGCATGAAGTCTTAAAAGACGACCAAGGTTTGCACAGTTTGAGAAAGTATCACCATTTTTACAACCCACGGATAAGAATTATTATTTTATTTTATGATGATTCAACAGCATCACAACAGCGCTACTAAGCGTCAGAAAGTATTGCATAGAAATGCAGCATTATCTAAATTATAAGAGAATACATTTGTGCAAAATTTTTGAAATAAAAATAAGACTACAGTCGTGTTTGGATTGATCCGAAAACCCTTCCTTCGCCTTGGTACCGGTGCTACAGGTTGCGGAAGAGCTTTTCGGATCAGTCCACCCACTCTTGTGGCTTTATCATTGTACATTGCAGTACATCGAGAATAAAAGCAAAGGTTGAAAAATGACTGAAATGTGTATGTTACTTTTAGCAAAGGAATGTCCAGTGAGTATGGAATACAGTTCCTGTGTACCGAAGTGCCCTAGAACCTGTGCTACAATATATTCCATACCGTCTTCTGATTGCACGGGAGAATGCTATCCGGGGTGCAGGTGTCCACAGGCAAGGCCATCTATTTGTTTTCTTTCTGTTCAACATTAATAGCTTATTCAGTAATTTCGCAAAGGAATATTGGAAATGGAATTGATGGCGGTGAATACTTGATACTCAAGAAGTATAACATTACTGAACATAATGTTGATTTCTGTTTAGGCAAGTAATCATCTATCCTAAACTTTGCTAAAAAGATATATGTCAGCGTATAGTATCCATAAGGTTGAGCAGTGGACTGATTAACACTTGTTGAAAATTGCGTTAATGACCTGATTTTTATTACGAAGCAAAATTTGCAATTTGATTTGCAATTTGACATGGGTAGTTACGTAGTTATTTGCTGTTTATTCGGAAAATAATTCATTTTTATTACTTGTCGTAATTGTATTATGGGTATTTATATTGTGAATAAAATAATAGCAGTTACTTGAAAGACCGGGGGATTTTGTGAGATGTCTGATTACTTGACAAATAAACAGTAGATAAAATCCGTCTTTAGTTACTGAGTAAATCTTCAGGTAGAATTCATACATAAATAAGTAGTCGTACGTGGTAAGATCCGAGTTTAGTTACTGAGTAATTCTCCAGGTAGGGTTCATACATATAAACAAGTCGTTCGAGGTAAGATCCGTGTTTAGTCACTGAGTACTTCTTCATGCAGGGTACATATATGCACAACGACGAATGCATTGCTGATATCCAGTGTCCTTGTTACTATGGAAGCGCCGAATATGATCCCGGATCGTCAATTAAGATTGGATGCAACTATTGGTAACATTTTTATAAGCTACATTAAATAAAGCGTGCAACAATCTACCCTAAGCGTATCAAAAAATTCTACAAAACCGACAGGGTTTGACAAGTGTAAAATATTTTTGTGCTTTACAGGTAAAGGTGAAAGTCGATCCAACTCGATTTTAAAACATTGATAATAAAAATGAAAAGTTGTTTGAAGTGACTAAGACCTTATCCATCACAACACATTCAGTAAAGAACTAAACCTTAATGACGTCAGAACAATAAGTCATATTTACACCTTTAAATACAGTCTAAATTTATTCATTCTTTTGCATGCTTTAAATATAATCCATCGATTGCCCTCATAGAATGACATCTGCCATGAGCAATGATTTATTGAAATAAATAAAATCCAAGTCAACGATAACAAATAATAAAGATGTAGATTTAGAGTAAGTTATGAAGTAAATTGCTACTTTAATGGATACAGGATTCAGGAAAAAAAGCGTGACAGTCCAGAATTAGTGTATTAATGAAGTTACGTCAATTGAAAAAAAGTAAAGGTTTAAAGGTCACTCCGAAAAGAAATAACAGGCACGACAATATATGGCGGTATATTTGTACAAAAATTTCATGGCGTTCGCGCTCCAGCATTTATTTTTGATCGCTATAGTATTTATGTACAATTAATAGACGAGAAAATATTTCATTCTTTCGCGAACCACTTTTTATATTATCCAAAACCCTATTAATTTCTGCACGTGGTTTTTATTATTAAAAAAATAAATGATAGAATGAATTCAATTTATCGCGCCGTATAATTAACTTTTCGCGTTCCAAAATTAAGAAATTAAATTACGTGATAAAACGCATGGTCAGACAAACGTTCTTTAAAACACAAGACGTTTAATTATGGTGCGGGATAAAATTATGGCGAAATTAAAGAGCGCGAAATAAATAGTCAAATAACATATGAAATGTAAATGTTGCGCGGCTGAGAAAATTGCCGCGAGGCCATTCAAATGAACGCGAGAAAAATAATATAAACAACATGTGCGTTTTCTATTTTTTGTTCAAATATACCGCCATAACAATAAGTAATCGTTTTCGGATCGGAAATAAAATTGTAATAGCAGTGCCAACAGAACTAACAGACATTATCCTTTCTAGCTGCAATTGTTTGCTCATTATAAATAACTTATTATTCCAAATGCGTTAAAATAAATAAAGATATAGTACGTTATTAAAATCGCACTTGAGTCAAATTTAATTTAGCAATTTTAGTCATTCAAACGACAATAAAGCACCATATATTGCCCCTTTTCTCACGAACTGTTAACTAACGAAACTGAAACCATTCTGCTAAGAAACTGTGGTGTTTGACTGTCATAAAACGGTGTGCTTCGTGCCTCCATATCAAATTCTGTAGTAAAAGCGTGAAATACAAACTACACATGACATCTAACTTTTATTCTGAACTGAAATATTCACTGCTGTAACCGTCCAACCAGGTTTAATAATCAGCTGAATTTGTCCTTCTTTTGCCTGTCACAGCGTGTGTGGCGTGGGGCGGTGGCAGTGCACAGACATGGAATGCGAAACCACTTGCAGTGTCATTGGAAATCAACATTTTGAAACTTTTGATGGGCACCGGTATACCTTTCATGGTAGCGCAGACACAGTTTACACACTCTCTGAGGTTTGTATATCCCACAAAAAATACGTAATTCATATTTAATCTATTCAGTTATTTGAAATTACTAATTGTATTATTTTTCAAACATTCTAAATACCAGAAAACGGTACATCGATGATACAAAATTACCACAGTTATTAAAACAATGGATAGGGTTGCATCAAAATGTTTATGTTGCTGTGTGTTTCTCAAAATGAACCGATGACTTTTAAAAGTGGGATAATACCTATAGGTTGCGTATATCTAAAGCTAGTTGTGGATAAATGTATGCCGTTATAAATAACCTGGATCAGTGGCAGTCTGATAACTGCTATACTAAGAATTTGTCCTTTAAACTCTGGTTTAAACATTGTTTACGAGGAATAGCTAACGGTAATTATTTTATTCATCACAACAAGGTGAGACCTTCTGCAATAGATGATAAAGGGTACTTCAAGATCACATATAAGGTGTTTGATGACGTCACGTGCACGATGATTGGCGTCATGTGTATCAAGTCTGTATCCATATGGTATCTCATTGCTGATAAATCGTACAGTATTACGATGGATAACACGGGAGAAGTCTCACTCAACGGCATCAGTTATACCAACACCCTGAACTCTTTGAACAGGCAATATTACGATGACTTCATTTATTTAAGACGCATATCGTCCCTGTTCTATCTTGTTAGTGGCTATGGATTCAAGGTTCTTTATGATCCAAATGGACGGATTTATATTACATTGGAGCCATACTACAAGAGGAAGGTAAGTACATGAACCACGAAATTACAAATAGGACTTCCAATGGCCAAACTAAATCCATAATTCTTCCCTTAGGTGAAAGAATCAGCCTGCGCGAATATACATTTAAACACTGCCTAACTGGTTAATCGGCGTTACAAAATACTGCATATTCTTCTTCTTCCTCTTTTTCTTCTTCTTCTTCTTCTTCTTCGTCTTCTTCTCCTTCTTCTTCTTCTTCTTCTTCTTCTTCTTCTCCTCTCTCTTTCTCTCTCTCTGTCCCTCTCTCTCTCTCTCTCCCTCTCTCTCTTATAAATTGAAACGAATAAACAATTGTGTTTACATTGCTGAGGCTTTTCTCAATTAGAAATGCCATGACTATGCAATGTACCTAAATGGGAAAGTCATTTAGCTATTAATGATATTTTATTAAAAGAAAATCAATTTATGTTTTCAAGGTGCAAGGGTTGTGTGGAAACCATGATGAGGATATTAGCAATGAGTTTACAGCTGCCAATGGAATCATTGAAACAAATGTAGTCAATTTTGCTCAGTCATATGCGGAGAATTCCAATGCAACAATAACGCTGGATAACCAAGCAATTCAACCTTGCTCACAGGCTGTGGTATGTTCCACATCAAGTCCTTTCATTTTGTATCCCGTCTAGCAAATTTGGAAAAAATAAATCCAGTAGTCATTCTGACTCTAGAGGTCATAGCTTAATACTAATCGTGCACTTACTTTATCTTAAATAAAAACAGTTTAATAGCACGTAGCTTGCATAACAAAATAGAAATAATGTTCGATTTGCGTACCCACTTCTATATATTGGTAGCTTTATTTAAATATTTTTGTTGGACCAAGTTTGAAATTTAACTACTTAGTTGTAAATCGCAATGTAAAAAGGACTTCATCATGTCAAATCTCTTCTGTGAGCTTGCACCAGAAGAAATATTCTCCTACTTTTGAAAAAAAACGTGACGCAGTTTTGATAAATAGTTTGTCAAAAGGTCCTGATTGTTTCTACACGTCTATTTATTTCAGTCCCTTAACAAACAAAAGCTCTTTGCTGGTTTACAGGGAAGCCAGGCTGCAACAACGGCCTGTGAATGGGTAGGCAAAGAAGAGATCTTCCAAGTGTGTCGCCAGAAGATGGGCAACTGGATGTACTTCCGGACAGCTTGTCAATACGACATGTGCGCGAGCGAAACCCAGGGCGACAACACTCCCATGTGCATATGGGTACTTGCCATGGCCAAGGCATGCAAAGACCTCGGTGTCTTGGTGGACTGGAGAGCACAGTCAGCACTTCTAACAATTTGCGAACGTGAGTCCACGTATGATCACCTTTTAGTTTTAGCTTTAAGACTTAGTACTGATAAATTTTGTTTTGATTTAGCGTTATAGAGACTTTTGCACTGCGTTTGACATTTCTGAAGATATAAACGCTAATACTTATGGTGCAGTGTTGGTTGCAGTTTTATTAGATTATAGTAATAAAATAATATTTAAGTTATACAGTTACATAACACGTATAAAATACGTATTCAATCATAAGTAGGTCACTTTCTATTGTTGTAACAGGTTTTGATTTCTAAGTCAAAACCGGTTTGAAATCGAGGCTGTAAAAAAGAAAACCGTTTGATTTTTATTTTTATTTACACATGCCTCTTCCTCCGACACGAAACGAAATCTTGTACTTTCCTCACAGTCACTGTTGTCTTCAAACTTTGGATACTCATTTTCCGTGTCGTTTTCAAATATATTTGTGTCGATCAGGTCAAGAGAGCGGTCACTCTTGGGTTTATCATTAGTCCCCTCGGTATCGATTTGTGACAGAATTTTGTCCATTGAATCGTCACAATTTACATTTTCTTGATTTGTTTCGATTTGTGATATAAAAATGTCCGTTGAATCAGCACTATCACTTTCATTTAGACCCTGTGTTAAGTCGCCATAAAAAAACTGACAAAATCAGCACCATTTTCAATATCTTATGTGTTATCCATTTTGTTGTTAGCCATTTGGGCGCCTGTTAGAAAAGTCGATGAAATTGATTCTACGTCAACTTTTTATAACGTGAAAGCAGCTTTTGATGTATTTCACACTTATTTAATTGAATTAGCATTTGTCCAAAGTTTCGCACGCTAACAAAGGGAGGTTTTGACCGACCACTTCTTGCTTGGAGAAAGTTCCCTACTAATGATTGAAAAACGGTAAATAATTCGAACGCAGGTTTTGACTGGATTTTCAAAACCTGCGGGCTTCGCCCTTAGGTTTTGAAAAACCAGTCAAAACCTGGTTCTCATTATTTACCTTATTCTTCTAGTTAGAGATTCTAACGCTTCATACTTGAATATCTAATGCGGAAAGGCAAATACCTTTAAATGATTAATACTATAAAACTAACCGATGGTGTGTAAAATTCAATGTAGCAAGCATAAGAAGTTAGAGAGTAATCTCCAGTCCATACCCTCATAGAAGTGTCAGTATTAACAGGTGGTATGGCACAGTATCACATATAATAACATAATAAATCAATCATTACACTCTGTAGAGACAGATGGCCTCCAGTGTAGCGGGCAGTATGAGTATTCCGAGTGTAAACCGGTGTGCGACGACTGTTTTGACTTACAAGTAAGGAAAAATAAACCAGTGCAAGGTTATGCTTTAAAATATTTCAAATCATTTCGAAGATTTAATTGAAATTATAAAAATATGAATAAATGTTTAAAATTGGCCTTTCAGCGTGACTAATTGTGTTACTGTAGATCAAGCCGCATTTTTGTGATGGGATGTGCGAGGCAGGCTGCTCGTGCCCACAGTCTCAGTATGAAGACAGTTTTGGAGCTTGCGTGGAGAAGCAAAACTGCACTTGTTTTGATCCCTACGAACCCGATGCTGCGCTTGCCTACAAGGACGCCGGAGACCTGTCACACCGAGCGTGCATTGACTGGTATTATGCTGTCTAATAATGGTCTGCTTCTTACACGTTTAATTTGCCATTGTGTATATCCGGCTCTGGATAGTTATGCAAGTATACAAGAAAGCAATGCCAAATACAAAGCTCCATCACTACTCGGGATGCAGTTAAACATACCAAGTAGCTATCGTATTAAAGGGACAAAAGTGTATTAACATGTGTTTATTTATTTTTTATCCAAATATAACTAAGCTATTTTTTTTCATTGAGATAAATAATATTGCTTTGGACACTGAGTGAAAGATTTCAATTTATTTGTGCGGTGGCTACAAAGTGTTTCCTTATTTTTTTTTAAAGAAGCCTTCTTTGTGTGTATTTTAGACAGTACTAAAACATACCAATAAAATTTTACTGACTCATTTAACATTAAAATGTTTAGTTTTGTTTATGTTGTTTAGTGTCCAAACTGTTAATCATTGTCAGTCTCAGAATTATCAAATGTACACAATTAATAACCACTTTTTGCGCAATATTTTTTTTTAAAGTTTTATATTTTTTAATTTAACACCGATACAAAACGCTCCAAAGCAGTCTTCAATGAAAAAATACTTTCTGATATTAAACTTTTCTACCATGTTGACAGTGTGTGCGTTATGGGCGATTGGGACTGCCCGGCAGATGTCAACTGTACCATAGCAGTGGAATGCCCCAATAACCAGACGTACAAAGAAGATGCGAGGGTGTGCGGGAGTACATGCTCAAGCTACGGCAGGCCTTGTCCACCGGAAACGCCATCGCCCGGCTGTGGCTGTGAGGCTGGCCTTGTACTTGATAATATGGTAGGTTTGAGCACACAAACAATGTCAATGCTTAATTCCCGTGTAGCCAAACACTGCTTGAAACGTGGATTTTGAAACAACCCAAGTGTTCAGACAACAAGCTCTTTTACAGTTAAAGATATCCATAATGCTTAGATCTTATTTCTCAGTCATTTAGATGTATCTCGTAACATTGAAAAATATCTATAATCTGTAGATACTGACCTATTTTTGGTACTTGGTCTATCATTTTAAACAGGTCTTCAGATACTGAGGAATTTCAGATACTCTGTTCGTTCGATTTTATTTTACATTTTGACTAAAAAATAATAGAGATAGGCGAAATTCGCACAAACTGTTACTATTTGCTACTATTTTCTATTTTATCCACGATATTGGGATAGAAATAACTCGAAGTATATGAAGACATGGCCAGTTAATTGAAAATATCTAACTGGATGTTATATTGTTGCATGACTTTGGTAAATGCTACAATTACATTGGTCGATTTCAAAGTCAATAATTAGTCAAGAATTATTTACACCAAATGAGTCCGTGTAACAAAACAGATGTCTATATAAAGATTCTGTTGACCAGTTACAAAAAATGTTGACCTAAAAGTCAACATTTACTCTCTGGTCAGAGATGCTTCACGTTAACTTAAAATAAAACATCATCTGCGAGTTCTTCGGAGGTGTGTCTAACTCAATTACAGATTTCATTAAACAAATATCAAACAGTTTAGTTACTTTAGATGTGAGTTAAATGTGAAAACGACATCCTCGAAAAGCTCCGTGTTTTATTAATGTTAAAAAGGCAAAAAGGGACTATCGCGCTGTCGGCTGTTGTTCGTGGGTTGTCTGGTGTCCAATTGTTGCATTGCAGATTTATATTTCAAACAAATGAAAAAATGATAAGAAACAATCAAGCACTATTTAAATTAGAGATATACTTTATGAAGAAATTATATATAAAGGCTCGTTTTTCCCTGTATTTTATTAATAAGTTTATTGTTTAACAGGGAATGTGCGTTGATCCGGCAAACTGTCCTTGTTACTACAACGGCGAGTTTTACCAGAAAGGCGAGGAAGTCCAGATTGGTTGTAAATCATAGTAAGTCTGGTTCACAGATTGGTTGTAAATCATAGTAAGTGGTTCTCTGTGCAGACCCGGGAAGCTTGAACGCTTGGCTGAATGCTTCACATGCGTTTAACTTCACATTACACATACACTTAAGTGAATGCTTCACATACACTTAAGTTCAAGCTTAGCATACGTGTAACTGAAAACTTAATACATTAATTATTATTATTTTTATTATAATTATTATTATTATTTTGGGGCAGGTGGAATGGGGTACATAGATGAAATATATCTAATACTATTATAATGCAGTTAATTGAGTTAATTTATGTTTGAATGCGAGGCCTGAGGTGCAATAGATAAATACATGAGAACCAAATAATCCGTGACCCGTATCTGTTTGGTGCAGCTTGTGTAGGGACCGCGAGTGGGAACTAATACACAACACATCAGTGGACTGCACAGGCTACTGCTGGCTGTCAGGTCAGATACACTACCGTACCTTCGACGGGATACACTACTCGTTCGGCGGCGCTTGTAGATATATCGTGGCCTACGTGCCCGGCCAGTTCCGCATCACCGCCGAAAACGTGCCGTGTGGGCTAACCAATGTCATATGCAAGAAAGCCCTGACTATCCAGGTATGTCGTGCTAAATGCGATTCTGCGAAGAAATCCAGAAGAGTAGGTGTGAACATAAAGCAGTGGGGAGATGTGAGCAGAAAGGAGCTGTTCTATTTCATTC
Organism: Protula sp. h YS-2021; assembly: GCA_949752745.1. Classification (NCBI taxonomy): domain Eukaryota; kingdom Metazoa; phylum Annelida; class Polychaeta; order Sabellida; family Serpulidae; genus Protula; species Protula sp. h YS-2021. Next base: position 51,001,964 of record OX457029.1, on the reverse strand, counting down.
ATATTTATGTGTACAAAAGAGAGATCTTCTTGGGATAACAAGATAATTTACCATTTTCGGGAATAATTAAAAAACTAATTCATCTGATATTAGCTACACAGGACTTTCAGAGTTTCTTTTCGTTAAGAAAGGAAAGTATAAGACTGATGAGTAGGTGAAGCTTGCATGGTTTACATTGGAAGCTTGGAATCACATTAAGGAGCGTTGAGAAAAGTAGAATTTTAGAAACGACAGCATCTATTCTTTTAGCATAATCTCCTTAAACTTTATTTTAACCAATCAGCTGCTGGAATACAATCTTGAGATCCACTTCACCGGAGAAGACAGTTTGACGTACAATGGAAACAGCACGCTGCTGCTGAATCCGGATGGAGTGGCTGAAATATCAGACACGGGCGTTATCTTCAGCGTGGCCGGGCTTTTCCGACTCATCACCATTGACAGGCTCGGCATCACGATACTCTCCGACACAGGTGTAATATTAAACATTAAGTTGCATTAGATAAAATGCATATCGTGAAAAATTGTAAAAAAAAAAAACTTCCTGTAAATTACAATAATGGCGTCTTATTGATATGATTTAAATGCGAAATTTATGATACATTCTGTTTGTTCACAGGAACGAGGGTGTACATTTACCTGTCTCAACGATGGAAGAACCGCATCGAACAAGGCTTGTGTGGTAACTTTGATGACAGTGCCGTCAATGATTTCTGTGCCGTGCCACAAGGCATGCTCTGCGCCACTAACGCCTACGAATTCGGCAATGCTCAAAAGACGAACCAAGCATGTGGAGACGCTACGGCCGATGACGACTTGCATCCCTGTGTGGTGAGCTCTTCCTTAATGCCTATCTTAAAATGAAGACAGGGATAGGACAATGTAAACTCTGAAATACCACTACCAATGGGACTGAACTAAAGTAATCCTGTTTTCGGGGTGGTTCTATCCAGGAAACATTGCGACGTTAGATCAACGCCGGATAAATGTCGCACCAGACGTCCGATCAATGTTGGGTTTTGGTGGTTTATGGAATTCGAGGCAACATCTACTTTTCGACGTTGGATAGACGTCGATTATCCGACATCTTGTCAATATTGTTTAATGGAAGTCGAAGCAAAGTCTATCTCCTGACATTGCAGACATGTGGACACGTGGGTTCTATCACAGAGCAGACCAGTGGACGCATGGGCTGTATCACAGAGCAGATATGTGGACTCTTGGGCTCTGTTACAGAACGGGCCTTTGAACGCGTGAGCTCTATCACAGAGTAGACGCGTGAACGCTTGGGTTCTATCACAGAACAGACCAGTGGACACATGTGCTCTATCACAGAGCAGACATGTGAACCCGTGGACTCTATCACAGAGCAGACATGTGGACGCATGTGCTCTATCACAGAGCAGACATGTGAACCCGTGGACTCTTTCACAGAGCAGACATGTGGACTCGTGGACTCTTTCACAGAGCAGACATGTGGACTCGTGGGCTCTATCACAGAGCAGACATGTGGACTCGTGGACTCTAACACAGGACAGAGATTTGGACGCGTTGGCTGTATGACAGGGCACGTATGTGGACATATGGGCTGTATCACGGACTCGTGGGCTGTGTCACAGAGCAGGCATGTGGACGTGTGGGCTCTATCACAGAGCAGACGCGTGGTCACGTGGGCTCTATTACGGAGCAGACGCTTGGACACTTGGACTCTATAACAGAGCAGACATGTGAAAGCGTGGGCTCTATCACAGAGCAGACATGTGAAAGCGTGGGCTCTATCACAGAGCAGACATGTGGACTCGTGGGCTCTATCCCAGAGCACTATGTGGATGCATGGGCTGTATCACAGAGCAGACCAGTGGACGCGTGGGCTCTATCACAGAGCAAACACGCGGACGCTTGGGCTGTATCACACAGCAGACATGTGGACGTTTTTTAGGAAGTGATTCAGGCACGAAATCTATACGAAAACGGGCTTTTTGTAAAGTTGTTTGTTATTTTTAAAGTGAAAACTGACTGCTTGTCGTGTTGTAGGTTAATTCACTTCGGTCATCGTGGGCGCACGAGGTTTGTAAAGTGCTGACAGAGGGTGCGGCATTCCACGAGTGCAGGGCCGTGGTCAACGTTCAGACGTACTACGACAGTTGTGTGTACGACGCATGCGCGTAAGTGCACGACATTGTATAACAACATCGCCAACATAAATAAACAAATACATAAATAAAAAAAAACACACAAATCGCGGTGCCTTTTGCTTTATTTAGTTTTTTTAAATGAAATGGTTGGAAGCGTATTGCCTCAGCGTCGGTATCAGGTTTGTGGTATGGTCAGTTATGGATATTTCAATAGTAATTGCGGATGGAACGGAATGCAAAATTTGTGTAACTTCATCAAGTGTGTATGTATCGTTCGAACGAATTCATGTCAGTCTAAAATTTTGACTGACATAACAACTAAAGCATCTTGGAATTATTAAAATTCAGCAAACTAAAAGACTAGAGAAAAAAAAACCAGAAGGCAGCTAGGTTCCTTACTTTTCCCCTGCAATGGCTGGCTCATTTTCAGTTGTTCAAAAAGTGCTTGCTTGGTCGTTTTTGTCGACATTGTTTCTTTCGCATTTATCTAGGATACTCAGAAGTTTTAGTCAAAGGCCTGGTTTGGGCGGGGGCGCTGGGGTTGGGTGGGGGAAGGGGGTGCTGGGATCGGGTGGGGGTAATTGAAGAGATCAATGTTCAGTCTGTTACCATTATTATCCGTCTTTAAATTAATGGCCATAGCGCATTCCTTGTACGTGAAAGGGTGTAAAAACAGAATTTACGATCATGTTCGCGAGTCCAAAGCATATCATTTTTTCACCGTAAATCCCAGCAGCGATTATAAAAGGACTCAAAACGAGGCTGAACAGTTGAACTTTGTGTGTGGAGGGATCTGCACCTCGGCGAAAGCAATGGTATTTGTGAAGGCAGGCCTTTCGAGTAAATTTATCAGTAATACCGTAGAATCTCCATGGACTAATAACATTAATTTTGTTGAACAAATATTTTTGAATTTTTGCTTTGTTCTTTTATTGCAATTTGTACCACCATTGCTAAAAATTATTCCATTTATTGTAGAAATCCGTACATTAATTAGAGTTTGCACTGTAAGTTAAATGAACATGCAACTTTCGACAACGGGCTTTTTTACAATCACGATGCACCTTCGAGAAGTTATAAGTTATAAAACATACGCTATGATCATTATTCGTATTAATTGCACTGGGCGTACCTGTGATTGCAGATGTAACCGTGGAGGGGATTGCGAGTGCTTATGTACTGCTCTTGCTAACTATGTATCTGAGTGTAACAAACACAGCATTGTGGTCAACTGGCGAAGTCAAAAACTCTGCCGTAAGTCATGCTCGTGATCTATTTTCAAATCAATCAAAAGTATTCCAAGAAGTAGAAGATATATATGCCAAGAAGTCACAGACATTCAATGTCATGAATCGAGCCAGCATTGACAAAAATATGAAAGGGGGAAACTTTCCGGGAAAAAAACGCGGGAAAACCTCCGGGTATGTCAAAATAGGAGGGAATGTCTCCGCGCAGGAAACTCTCCGGGATATATATATATATATATATATATATATATATATATATATATGAATCGAATCCCGGAGAGTTTTCTGCGAGGGTTTCCTATATATATGACTTGTGTTGCGATATAGTCATTCTTTTTCATTATTATGCCAATTCTAATTTATAAAACATATATCAATCACTTACAAAAAAACTTACAGAAAAATGGGAGGAAGAATTATAGTGGGCAGTTGCTGTGCGCCATCTCAATTCTAGTTAATGACAAGCGTTGTACAGCATTGTTTTGTTCTTGTGTGTAGCCGTGATGTGTCCGCAAGGCATGGACTACAGGCCGTGTGGTCCTTCCTGTCATCTGTCATGTCAGAATGTGGGCGATGCGCCGGAAGCTTACTGCAACGTGGCTGGCTGTGTGGAGGGCTGCTACTGTCCCGAGGGCCAGTACATGCATGGTACGTCAGTGTCGTGGGGTGAAGGGGGCAGAAGGTCAGCACAGACATGATACGTTAGTGTCGTGGGATGCAGACAGTCAGCACATACATGGTACGTTAGTGTCGTGGGATGCAGACAGTCAGCACATACATGGTACGTTAGTGTCGTGGGATGTTGGAGGCCAGTACATGCATGGTGATATAGTGTAGAATAGTAAAATAGAAATAGAATACAGAGGGTATGTTACTAATATGAAGGCAGCGCAGCTGTGGTAGGCTATTGTACTGACAGGAGTTGTGGCACGTCACTCTGCTGGCAGAAGAAGCAATGTTATGAGCGTCACTGCCACGGTAGGGTACGCCACACTCGTAGGAGAGAAGCAATAGAGCAAAGGTGTGCCACCGCCGTGGGTGGGAGGGGGCGGGGGGGCGGGGGGCAGGGGGGAGGCTAGGCAGCAGAGATATGGTACGTTGCATTCGTAGGAAAGGGGCAGTAGAAGAAAGACAAGTCGTTCTCGTGGAAGGGAGGCAGAAGGGGCATGGCACGTCACAACCGGTGAGCGTTAAGGGGGGGGGGGGGGGTTAGGGGGTAAAGGGGGGAGGGGGTGGTACAAGTTTTGTGCGCCGCTGTTATGGCAGGAAGAGGAGTGAGTGTAACCTAATCTTACAATAGTTAATCAGTTGCAATGTTTTAATGCAGAGGGAAAATGCGTGTCAGTGGAGGACTGCCCATGTGAACACGGAGGAGTGACTTACCCGCCTGGAGCTATAATCAGATATGATTGCCAAACATGGTACGCACTGCCTACTTTCTAATTGTGTTGTATTTTTGTTGAATGGATGGATGCCTTGTACTTTGGAAGAGTGGGGAAACTCATCAGGACCTCTTGCCATCAATTTATGTGAAAAGTTAATAAATTAAAATTACATATAAACTGATATTTTGGTTCAAATTCAGTTCAGCTTAGCTACAGTCTAAACACTTGTATGTAATATTACCTTATGACTGTTGTTTTTTACTTGTCTTTTGAGCAGCACGTGTAACGCAGGTCACATGAACTGCACGGGACAAAGCTGCGCGCCGGTGGTGTGTGACGACGAACATTTCATTTGTGAGGGTATCCGTGGTGAGAGCTGTCGTCACCGCAGTCTCATCTGTGATGGCGTCGCCGACTGCATCAACGGGATAGATGAGCAAAACTGCAGTAGGTTTTTTCTTTTTAGATAAACAACTGTTATAATGAGTACTATAAGATATTCTGATTATTATAGATATTATAAAAACAGCTACTCTTACCTAGACTACCACTGCTATTTTTATTGCAATAATTATTAGTCTTTTTATAGTATTAATAATATTATATTCATTACTATAATAATAATTATTATTAATGTTATTATTATTATTATTATAACTGTTTTTATTACGCATAATCGTAACAAAAATTGAATTTTTAATACCAAAGGATAAATTTAAAAATTTAATTAATTATAAAGATCAAAAATGCTTGTGTTATATGTCATTAGGCAGATTTGAATGAAATTGTCAGCATGAAATTCTAGACATGGTTTTAGCTGTAAAATTAGCAAACCCCGTCATTGTATCTTTCAGCCTTTGATTGCCCGGCGGAACAGTTTAAATGCCTGACAGGAAGACAGTGCATTCTGGACTCGTACAGATGTGATGGCGCGCCGGACTGTATCGATCAGTCGGATGAACACTTTTGTTGTAAGCTTTAAATACATTCCGAAAGTAAAAAAATGCATATACATAATAATATGAAATGGAATAGTAGCGTGATAAATTGGATAAAAAATAATAAAAAATACATCCGATTTAGAAACGTGATGTATTTCAGCATAAAGTTATGGGCAATTACAGGTATATCATTTTGTTCGGAGGAAAACGGAGTAACTATGATTTTAAAGCTGTTACCCACAATGCACAGCAAATATAGCCAAATGCCATAGAGAGTAACATGTTGTAATCGGTGTTTTGGATTTCAGCACGCAATTGCAGCGACTCGCGCTTCTTCGTCTGTGACAACGGGCGCTGTATTCCCCATGGATACCGATGTGACGGGAAGCATGACTGTGGAATCCACGACTTCAGTGACGAATACAATTGCACAGGTACGTCATAAATTTGTGTAATTTTCTACCTATTTTATTCATTCATTTATTTATTTATTATTATTGGTATTATTTGCTGAAAACAAATATTTGAAGGCATTGTTTATTTGCAAGTTAGAATAGAAGAGTTAGACATTTCTCAAGTGTTAATTAAATACCACCACAGGGCTTTGTGGTTGGTGACAGGATCATACCAAAACCCAGGCATAAAATCACAGAAATAGGCCAGTCTGAAAATCAGACCACTTCTAATCAGTCTCATGGATGGTTTTCTTTCGTAGATTGTGATGGGCGGGAGGGGGCAGTTGTTGGGGGTTGGGGGGGGGGAGGGAGAATTGGTATAATTGAGTTTACATGTATAATTTCATGGGGGCAGGGCGTAGGGGAAGGAGGGAGATCTGGTGTAATTGGTTTTACATGTGAGGGGGAAGGGGGAGGGGAAGGAGGGAGAGCTGATGTAATTGAGTTAACATGTGTAAATTCATGGGGGGAGGGTTAGGGAGAATTGGTATAATTGAGTTTACATGTATGAATTCAAGGAGGGTTGGGGCAGGAGTAGGGGAAGGAGGGCTGGTGCGATCGGTTTAATATGTATGTGATTTCATGGGGGCTGAAGGGGTGGGGGGGGGGGGGTGTTGGAGTTGGGGGAGGAGGGAGAGATGGTGTAATTGAGTTTACATGTGTGAATTCATGATAACAGAAGCAGACTGCGACACGGTGACTCATCACTACTGTAACGGCACGGGCCTGTGTCTGCCGCGGAGCCTCCTCTGTGACGGTCACGACGACTGCGGCGACGGCACCGACGAGCTGGGATGTCGTAAGTTCTTCACATGGCAGGGCAGGAGTTGGGGGCGTATTTTTAACATTAATGCTCGGGTGATGCTGGGTTTTATAGGTTTATGGGGCTAGGTGAGATCACAATTCATGCTAACGTATTCGTGCTTACTTTGTTAGACCCCAACCGGGCGAGCTCGGGGGTCTATAGGATTGCCCTCTGTCCGTCTGTTCGTCCGTCCGTGTGTCAGACTTTGGATGCTGTTTTGTTTCCAAGTTCTCCGAAACTATTTATGCTTATGCTACCTTGCACAATGAATATATATATATATATATATATATATATATATATATATATATATATATATATATATATATATATATATATATATATATATATATATATATATATATATATATATATATATATATATTCATTGTGCAAGGTAGCATATGCCTAGGATAAATAGTTTCGGATATTGAAGTTGTGCAACGTCGTATTATTATTGCCAAAATGACGACTTGTTGTGTCCGGTTGGGATCTGCGCCTTCGACGATGGCTTGTTCTTTATAATGAAAGCAATACGTTGGCTATGAATTCTAATGTCAGAATATGTGTGCAGGAGGAGGGTGTGGCAGAACTCTATGAACGTCCCTCTCTTTTCTGCTACTACTGTACTTTTCATACGAATAGCGCTATTTTATTCATCGTAAAAATATATTATGTTTGTGACAGGTCTGTGTGATGACGAATGGATTGACTCCTCTAGGATGGATGTCATAGAAACCATGCCAGAGCATATCGGAGTGAGTCCGTTCCAGGGCTCGGGATCATCCGTTCTTCTAACCGAGGCGAACCCAATCGTCTGTTTTCGAATAATTGGCCTAAACGTCCGGTTGATAGATGTACATTTGTGGGCTAAGAACATCGACTCTGTGTTCATAGTGCCTTATTCGGACGAGGCTGGCACTCAGCCCATATTCAGTGAGGTAAGGACCACAGTGTATGTTGCAGGGGCGGATACAGGTTTTAGTACCGGCAGGTGAAAATGGGAGGGGGATGGGGGGTGGGGGATGGTCGACTTAGAAATATCACCCGAAGTAGTGAGCTTACCAGTCAAACTTTTCTGTGGGTTGCAAACCCTGACCCCCCTCCTCTTGGATCCGTCACTGTGTTGATCATTTATTCTTCCTGTTCTCAAGACATCCATTAATGGCGGGGAGTTTACCCAGCCTTTTTTGTGAACAGATCACAGTTCAGGCTAAGAACTCGATAAGTGAGCGGAACCCGATGACTACACAAAGAAAAAATTAAGTCATTTAAACTTCCCCCATTTTATTTGGTAATTATCGGGACCCCTTCCATCTTCCTGCCTTCTCAGCCTTCCACTGCCTGCGTAGAACCGTCATTTTGTACGTGTGCCGTACGTTTGTTTTACACCACAGGGCAGAGAACTGGTGAGCAATACGCCGTCCGAGCTGACCTTCTTCTCACTGGATTTTGGCACAGACGAGACTGGCATCGCTAGTCCATACGTTTGTCTCGAGTTCATGGCGAGTATTACCGTGCAACTAACTGGCCTAGGCATCAGAGTCTGCCGTGATCCACTGCGTAAGTTCTTCCCAGGTGCTGTTTAGAATGTAAGAGGTTTTTTTTTTAATTGTAAATTTCAAGTTAGCTGTCTCGTCGTAGCTTCTGCAATTGTAAACTGCTACATTTCCGAAAAAGTTCAGTGGGCCTTTCGGCCAAAGGGGGATCCATGCTTTTTTCAGAGTCAAGCTCAGTCATTTATGGGGAAAAGATTGTGATTACTGTTGTTCTTGTTGTTGTTGTTGTTGTTTTTTAAGAGCAGTAATTATGACTGAAGATGCAGTGCTGTAAATAGTGGTAGTCAAGTGTACAGCCCAACCTCGGAAATGTGGTCCGATTTGCAGGGTGGTCCTATTTGTGGAGCTAGTGAAAGTGCTCCTATTTGTAATGTGGCCCCATTTGCAGGGTGATCCCATCCCTGGGTCCCACTATGTATGTTTTTTTAACCAAAAACCAATACATAGCTTATACTTGTGAGAATTTGCTTTGAAGCCTACATTGCGGTATTTTAGCGCCGGTGTGTCCCGTGTGGACTGATGTAGCGGAGCTATCCAGCACCGGATCCGGGATCCTCATTGTTGGAGGCGGACCAATGGGAGGCGACCCCTCTCAGCCCACCGCTCCGCAGACGATTGATCCGGCCACTGCCGTAAGCGGCTCCGGTGAGAGTATTAACATAACACAGGCAGACTTTCTCATCATCAAAGCGCAATGTCTTGGCGCGGATACGATGACGCTGTTGCAGCTTATGCTCGATGTCAAGGGAGCAACGAAAGTGCAGTTCCTGATCAGCGGCGCAGGCAGTGTCGGGCTGATTGCCGATCCTCTTGTGAGTTTGATGCTAACTTTAATATTTGCTTTGCCAAACTTTTTTTTTAAGAGGATCCTTGTATTTCTTCTGAATCTTTAAGTTTAAAAACCTATAAAACTGCCTTGGAAGTTTCAATGTCGAGTAGACTGTGTAATGTGTGCATAACTGAGTTTAGAATTTCATTCGAAACACTGTGTGATGTCATACTTTTGACGTGTATTTACATTGACAGGTGAGCCCCAGCGACCCGGCAATGTGGAGTACAGTAACACTGCAGGATATTCCCGCAGGCGGCATCTCTGGCGTCCTAGAGATTGAAATCTCGTTTGAAGGAGAAGCCATCTTAGTCAAAGAAATCTACGTCATGGCCTGCTGTCATAACTGTACGTCTACAATTCTTTCTTCTCTTTCACCTTATCATTTAATGGGTGTAAAACTCTTTCGGGCTATTGGTTGATTCCCTCATAAAAATGTTCATGCTAATAGAACTTTAACTGATTGATAACTGTGCAGGAAGTGGAGTGGAATTTAATAGACATAGATCATATACCGACCAATAGGGAAAAACAACCAAGAACGCCAATGATATCGAAACACAAAGGGTTACATGATACCAGTAGAGTAGATTTTCATCCATTCCTACAATGTTGGGTCCGGCCAAATTTGTTCGAATCATCTTATGGTACGAATAACCAGTGCGGAAAAAAAATACATTGAAAAATTCGAACAGATCGCTTCTAGTTATTAAAGGATTGCTATTTATTTTTTTAAAAATGTAACTCGAAACACTTCCTAAAGCTTGTAAGTCTCCATGCGAACGTTGCATTTTTAATTGGCAGTGATTTCGGTTGAAAATGAAGCAAGGGTGGGAGATCTGCCCTTTTTTGTTGTTGTTTTTTCAGCCTTAAAGCTCTTAGGCTTATTTCTCTGGTACGGAGTTCACATACGAGTACTAAAGAATTGCTTCGCTGTTTCGATAGAATTTTATATTTTCCAAATTCCCATCAGTGTGTTTCATGTATATCCGTTGTTCTTTTGGTATCCACGATAAGGCTACCCGGTAATGACTCTTTCGGCTTCCTTGACTTTACCCCCATACAGCTTCATCAGGAGACAGGCCCACCCCAGTTAGACTCATTACTGATTATGACTCTCACAGGTTCATTTTCATTTATGAAATTCCATGATAACTGCCTAAGTTTAGGTCACGTGTTTCAAAGAATAATATACACGTGGTTTCATCCCCCTGGACTGGTTTTTGGCACACAAGCACATATACCATCGGACTTAGCTTTCATGTATCTGTTCTTCATTGCACAATTCTTTGCTCCCTCAGATTTCTGTAGAATATGTTATTTTCACGCTTACTTTTGTGTTTCACGCAAAAAAATTGTCGTAGATCAAATGCACATTTCCGTTTTGCACTGCACAAGTATCACCTCTTTTGAGTTAAAACTTAAAATCATTTAAATTATTTCTTTATTTTCAGCACCAATCCTGGGCACATCAACATTGTTTTTCACGACAACACAAGGTTGGCGGAGTAGTGACTATAACGTTATACCATGTTGTACCTTTTTTTTAACGATCGAATTCGTAAACCGAAATGTGTTCGATAGACGTTCAAACTGTATAAACTCCCCTTAGTGGTAGTTAGCACTCTCACGTTAACATGACTTTTAAAAACTGTACAATTTATTTTAGACTTTTTTGTAAGTAGTTAGGAGTATTGATAAGTTGTTTTTGCTCAACATTTTTTATTGCATATTAAGTCAGTGCTGTTTGCAAGGTAAAGGCACTGACAACGCTAACTACTACTCCTAGCCAGATTTCTTGTTAACAGGGTCTTAAACCAAATAATCAGAACCAAGGACACATTACTTTTAGTAATATGACCCGCAGAGCCTAGGAAAACAATTTATAAGCGAATGTTTATTTTTGATTTTTCCAAGAAATTTACACCAATTTCATTCTACCCAGTTAAGTCGGTTAAAAACTTAACCTTATGCGACGTTTAACCTCCAGCAACTTAATAAAATCCAATCAACCCACAAAGAACGTAAATCGTCAAAGCTGAATATGGACATTTTATAATATAATGCCCACCTCCCGACCAAACACGAATCGGTTTTACGAAACTTAACGATTGAATAAACTATGCAAATACTTTGAAAACTTACCAGCTAAACCTAACGCCTTTTAAGCTTGCACTACTTTTTATCTCGCATCATTTGCCTGCTTATGATGTGATATACGATATTCTGCATCCATCTTTATATGCTTCTAATTATTATTTCCATTTGAACGGAGTGCTTTTATGTCCTGATTTGATTTACTTTCCAGGAATATTTTTCCAGCTTGTTTTACTTTTTTATTCAAATATATTAAAGTTTACTACAGATTTTATTTTCCAAGAAATTTTATTCAGCTTATAACATGATATGCGTTTGTTCACAAAATGCCATATCGTGTGTTACGCATGATGCAGCAACTATGTTTTAGAACTTACAGAATTACAGGGAACTTTAGTCAGCTTATTTTTCAAGGAACATGTCTTCCTGTTGGTTTATTTTTAGTTTTTAATTGCAATGATATTCATTTTTCACAACAATTTTTAGTTACAAAGTAATATAACTTATTTATACAGTGATACCTCTCACCATCTGTGTGTGCGGTGTCGATTTTATGCTGTGACACAACTCACCATATGTGTGTTGTGTCGATTTTATACAGTGATACATCTCACCATATGTGTGTGTTGTGTCGATTTTATACAGTGATATCTCACCATATGTGTGTGTTGTGTCGATTTTGTACAATGTTATCTCACCATATGTGTGTGTTGTGTCGATTTTATGCAGTGATACATCTCACCATATGTGTGTGTTGTGTCGATTTTTTATAGTGATATCTCACCATATGTGTGTGTTGTGTCGATTTTGTTCTGTGATACATCTCATCATATGTATGTGTCGTGTTGATTTTATACAGTGATACCTCTCACCTTATGTATGTGTTGTGTCGATTTTATACAGTGACACATCTCACCCTATATGTATGTTGTGTCGATTTTATGAAGTGATACATCTCACCATATGTGTGTGTTAAGCCGATGGTGTGATCAGTTTACATTGTTACATGACTTGGGTAGACAATATAATGTGGTGGGTTGATTCCCAAGCTAATAATTTTTCAATGTTGACCGGAACACAAATGTCGATACATGATGCAGTAATCAAAACACCAGTTAAGCCATGTGCTTTGAAGGAATAACATTAATTTTTCTCCACATAAAATAGCTAATTAAGAGTAAAATTAAAGTGGAAGGCAATCAGTTGATATGTGCTGTACTTACAATATTTATTCTAACGTTGTTCTATTGTTATCATTTATGTCTATGGCGTCTTTTTGGAACCAAACAACACTGGATATTTGGTTCAGTTCTTACAGAGTTCAGGCCTTGTAAAAAAAAACTTTTTTTATTAAACATTTTTGTTTATTAATGCCGATTCAGGTTGCAGACATTTTATATTTATGATGTAATGTGTATGTGTGGCATCACAGCTAAATATGATACTGCTATATGGCTCTATTTATTTTTTATTCAATTTGCAAATAACTTTAACTCTTTGTGTACCATGTGCCATTTGTAAAGTGCCAAACGCTTTTCACACGTTTTACAGAAATTAATGTTTTATAATCGAAATAATGAGGCTTTAATATCGAAATATTTTCTTTGAAATATTTTTGATCTATTTAACATATTGTTGAAACTTTGCATAATGATATATTTCTGTTAATTAAAAACCAACAACAAACAACAATGAAGAAAACAAACAAACAAATACAGCCAGTTTTGTAATATTGACACTTCCAACTGATCTACAGTGATTATAATTAAATCACAAACGTATACTAAAAAATTTCCTTTTATAGCTATGTGTCCTGATGGCGATCCTGGAATCAGCACCAGCGATGTGGACGGTTTCACGGGAAGTGTGGAAGGAGCAGCAGCCAGTACTAACGCCCTCGATGCTGTAAACACGACACTTCCGCTTTGCAACGGCCAGTTACTCATTTTCAAGCCTAATTGCCCTGGCAACGCTGCGCGTATCATGCACGTGTCCTTCAGTGTGAGCGGTGAGTTATCGTTTTTGGCCTTGTAAGATAGTTTTAGGTGGCTTTATAACAAAGAATTATCCCGTCAGACGAAGGGTGTAAATCTGAACAAACTTGAAATTAACTTTACTTATCGCAACAATCTTCAAGGAGCAGTTCACATTTATTTAATATCTGAAGATATTTTAAAATGAAATAAATAGATCTTATTATGAAATAGAGATATCTGTCAACAATTTGGGATATCTGTTTTGAATGAGATTTATACATACATTACTTCAAAATCTCTTTAATTATGTTTAATATATATTCATCAAGAAATTCGCTCATTATTATATTTTAGATATAATAATACAGATTGTGTAAGAGACATCTCTAATTTAGTCACATATACCTTTAAATCAAGATAACTTGAAGCTATTTGAAAACAAGACCAACGAAAGATATCTCGATATCTATGCTTTTATCAATCGGATCGTATTTGTGTACACCCTGTTGTTAATAATTTTCAGGAGCCTCTCACGTGACCGTCATACTACAAGACCTTGGTGGCAGCGAGATAGATACTTTCTCGGTAAGTGTTGTATTGAAACAGCCCATCCGTAGGATGGGCCCATCTAATAACAGCGAGGTATTGATTTACCCCATCTTTGTTGTTTTGCGCTTCTATAGTTTCGGCCCATATTTGGCTATAGGAATAGCACATATTTTCTTCTCCCCTTAAAAGTGGGAACAAACTGCCTTGTATTGTGAACAAGATGGGCTGTTTTAATGGTTGATGGGTGCAGACTGGGCCCATCCTATAGCTGTAAGCCACAGAAATAGCACATATAGAATCAGTATGTGCCAAATCTATAGACAGATGCATAGGAATACCCCATCCATCGAAACAACACATCTGATCAAGAATATGGGCCAAATCTACAGACAGTTGCATAGAAATACCCAATCCATAGAAACAGCACATCTGATTAAAAATATGGGCCAAATCTACAGACTGTTGCATAGGAATACCCCATCCATGGAAACAGCACATGCAAGGCCGGCAGAATTGTACCTAATGTTTGAGGCGGGACCTCAGTACCACCAGTGGCACCGAATGCTTCAAAACATTGCTGCTTTGATCAAGCCGCTTCAAGGCTTTAATTACAAAGCCGATTTGTAAGTTTGTCTTTGCTGCGTAGGAGGGGTGGGGGGGCTATATATATATATATATATATATATATATATATATATATATATATATATATATATATATATATATATATATATATATATATATATATATATTTGCCAAAAAGAGAAATTTTGCATCTTTTTTTTTTTTCTTGAACAATTTGTGAATAGACATGTGTATTTATATATATTTTATGGGAAAAAAACTGTAAGATATTGAGATAAACATATGTTGGGTGGTGGGGGGGGGGGGGGGCGGTGGGAATACAAGAAGGTAAAAGATCTTGATCAAGCCGCTTCAAGGCTTTAATTACAAAGCCGATGGGAAAGGCAAAAAAAAAAACGCAGTTTGTCTTTGCTGCGTAGGAGGGGTGGGGGGGGGGGGCTATAAACATATGTTGGGTGGTGGGGGGGGGCGGTGGGAATACAAGAAGATAAAAGATCCCATCCCGAACACTCGCGTAACGTCGGGCCGACGTCGGAACGGTATAAGTCAGGTCTTAAAACGTCGGCATCGGCTTCGATGCATCGGTAATGCATCGGTTATAGGTTGGCAATAGTCGAATTTCCATTTTTTCCCCATTCGTCGGAAGTTCATCGGTTACCGACGTTGGCCCGTTGATTATTTTCCTCAGTTTACTAGATGTTGGCAATGCATATATTATACATATATTTTTATGCATTGGTTATACGTTGGAAATAGATAAACTTCCGACCAATGGTAAAAAAAATTGAAACGGATATTGCATACGCATATTCGATGTATTTAATTATACGTATATTGTACATATATTTGTATATGTTGGCCCAACGTCTGACATAGACGGACTTCCGACGGAACAAAACTTGTTTTTGAAAATAATATTACTGATGTATAACCGACGCATTACAATAATCGTATAATATACAAATATATCACTGCATCGGCTATACATCGGAAATATACCGAGTTCCGACGAAACTTTATTTGTTTTATTTGAGATATTACAAGCATGTAATAAGCGTATAAATATATACGTATATCATGCATATAGTTATATTTGTTGGTGAAACGTCGGAAATATACCGATTTCCAATGGATCTCTAAATTTGTGTATTTCACTCATAACTTGAAATGAAAACTTTAATGTTCTATATATATATATATATATATATATATATATATATATATATATATATATATATATATATATATATATATATATATATATATATATATATATATATATATATATATATTGCGTTGTGTACGAGTGCTCCACATCGAAAATGCGTCGGAAAAAAAGATGCCGATATTGCCAACGCGTATTATACGTATTTATTTAAACGTCTATAAAATGCATATTTTCCTATGTATAAACGACGTCGGAAATACATCGGAAAAAAGATGCCGATATTGCCAACGTGTATTATACGTATTTTTTATACGTTTATAAAACGCATGTTTTCCGATGCTTATTCGACGTCGGAAATTTATCGATTGACGTTTGGTAGGGGACATTATGAAGAATCAATAGTGGAGCATTATGAATATACTTGAAAATTATCATTTGCCTCAATAAAATATCCCTCAGCAAACATAAAGGAGGAAAAGACAATACAAATCACTAAATTTAAAAGCGCCAGCGGTAACAAAAAACGAAAATGTAAGAAGTAAACTTTTTGGGACGAAATAGAAACATTAGACCATTTAATTACACTGCCGAGGCAGCCCCAGCCGCCGTGGAGTAGAGGTATGTTCCGCGCCTAGGAGGTAAGAGGTCCCCGGTTCAAACCCGAGTAAGTACTAGTGTTTAGTTGCAATATATAAATATGCTATGTTGTATATTGATATGCTATGGTGTATGTATGAATATGTGAATTATGAATGGTTGGTAAGGGTTCAATGGGTCAGTTAGGGTTAGAAACAATTTTTTTTTCAAATGCGCATACGCATTTTATATACGTCTAAAAAACGCATATTTTCCGATTGTCACTTGGTCGGAAATGCATTGGAAAACCTCGAAAATATGCATTTTATACGTATAAAAATCATCGGAAGTTCGTCGGAAATGCATCGGAATATAAACGTATAACCGACGTATAGCCGACGCATTTTATATGCATATCCGACGTCGAAGAATTTGTAGGGATATTTCCGACGGTGGTCCGACGTATTAAAGATATATCGGCCCGATGTATATCCGAGGTACGAAGCCGCTATATCTATTATGCGTCGGGCCATAGTTAATCCTATGTGCAACCGATACATCGGCCGACGAAGTTGCCGATATTGCCGATCTAATGTAGATGTATTTTAGACGTTACGCGAGTGTTCGGGATGCCACCCCTGACGGCGTCGCCTAACGGGGTGGCAGGGAGGGGGGTGCGGAAGAAGCAGTGATTTTAAGACACAATTAAAGATGGGGGCGGGGCGGGGGCGGGGAGTTCATATGAAAAATTTGTCGGGTCCTCAGTGCCACCGGGTCCTCAGTGCCACTTCGGGACCTCAGTACCACTAGTGGCACTGCAGAGGACCCGGTAGTGACACTAGTACCACCCGAGCAGACGACAACCCTCACTGAAAAATATTGTCATTGTTTCGTCAATTAACAATTTTTAACAAGAAAAACATATCACCCAAATCTAAATATAAAACAAAATGTTTTACTGAGGCTAGAGACGAAGTCTCTATGCGCTGTTTTCCTTCACAGAGTCGTGTTTCAAGGGGAGAAACTGTATGTGCTGTTTCAATAGCCTCTGTATTGATTTAGCCCAGCCATTGGATGGGCCCATCCAATGATGTGGTATTTCAATGCTGGGGTGTTTCAATGCTACAGTAAGGACTGTTGTATTGAAACAGCCCATCGGTAGGATGGGCCCATCCAATAACAGCGAGGTATTGATTTAACCCATATTCCTTGTTTTTTTCGCAGCTGAAGCTTCAGCACATATTTAACACTTGACAAGCCTTTGGCTTGCAAGGGTTATATGAATTTGTGCGAGCAAAATTCGTCCTTTTTTTTTCTTCTTGACAGTTTTTCCGATTTTTTGTGTCTTCTTCTTCTCAGACACTATGGGTCCTACGACCATGAAACTTGGGACTTATTTTCGTCTTTGATTTCGTTTTCTTTGTTAAAACGCCATGTGAAAAGAGTGTATTTTTTGCAAGTAAATCCGTAGCATTTAATGACAGCACAGATACACATTTGCTCAGTGAGCTTTGTGCGAGCTCTCACTGCGTAAACAGATAACAAGGCGTATGCCTGATCAGTCAGTAAAACTTTAAATCAACAACAACCAAACACTACTCGGCTTATACGATGTATTCAAGCTGTGCTGTTTGCGATATATTATTCAAGAAATAACCCATTTAAGGAAGTATTTAACTCTTGACAAGCCTTTGGCTTGCAAGGGTTATATGAATTTGTGCGAGCAAAATTCGTCCTTTTTTTCTTCTTGACAGTTTTTCCGATTTTTTGTGACTTCTACGACCATGAAACTTGGTACTTATGAAGAGCTTGATCTGAACATGTGCATGTCACTTTTTATTTTCGTCTTTGATTTCGCTTTGTTTGTTAAAACGCCATGTGAAAAGAGTGTATTTTTGGCAAGTAAATGCGCAGCATTTAACGACAGCACAGAATACACATTTGCCCAGTGAGCTTTGTGCGAGCTCTCACTGCGCAAATAGATAACAGGGCGTATGCCTGATCAGTCAATAAAACTCTATGTCAACAACAACCAAACACTACTCGGCTTATAAGACGCATTCAAGCTGTGTTGTTTGCAATATGTTATTCAAGAAATAACCCACTGAAGGAAGTATTTTTGCGTTTTACTTTTTGTCAAGTGTTTAACATTTCGCTAGCGGAATGAGCTTCTAGTTGGTCATTGAAAGAGCACATATCTTCTTGTAGTAGGACAAGCAATTCTCTGTTACGAATGTTGCAAAATTTAATATGCCACCGAGTGAAACACTAACCCAACGGAGATACTATATAAGAGAAAATATTTGCATATATGTATCTCTCTCTCTCTTTCTCTCTCTCTCGTATATATATATACGTATATATATACGAGAGAGAGAGAGAGAGAGAGAGAGAGAGAGAGAGAGAGAGAGAGAGAGAGAGAGAGAGAGAGAGAGAGAGAGACTAATGCTCTTTAGCTTTACTGGTGCTGTTGCTTTTTATTTCTGAAGGAAACGCTTTCAAGCTCGGGATTGACGAAAAGAATAAACTACATTCCATTTGCGGGCGCAGGAGCCGGAAGTATTGCTGACGTCATTATTTACGTCACACAGGCGGCAAGCACATGTGCGAGCGTTTCCCAGCTCTACATACAGGCGTGCTGCGAAGGTGATATTCAATCAGTATCAGTATCAGTATCAAAAAATCGAGAACTTAAAAACACAAATCCAGTTATTTGGTGCTTATTTCAGATAAATATGTAATTTATATGGCCAAAAATATATCCTCTGACAATCGTTTGTTGGGGCATTGGTTGAAATGTGATCTGTTTTACCTACTCAAGTCCTACCACTTCAGAAGTACCATTGGTGGTACAGATTCGACCTCAACCTATAGCTATTGAGGTTAAACTTTTTTGTCATCTTGTATTTCACTATTCTTCCTTGCACTAAATTTCTACTCATAAATATCTATATTTCATATGCATTTTGGCAAATTAGTTGTAGAAATTCCTTTGTTTACATTTCTGCCATCTTGTATCTGACCTTGTCCAGATACTGTCTCCAGATAACGAGAAATTATCCAAAAGAACACCTCTCGTTTTTCCGAGTCTCTTAGTTTTCTGAGACGGGCCAAAAGAATGGGTACATTGTGAACAAACAAAATGGGAACATCAGTGGGGCTACATACATAGAAATGCGCATGGCTACATAAAAACGTGCACAAATAGACAAGGAGAACTAAGTTTGGCGACGGATGGCAAAATACGATGTGATGTGATAAGTCAATTTTAAAGACCCTCTGCTGGGTCCACTCAGGAATGTCCGGTCAAAGAGAACCCGATGTTAGCTGCATATCGTGTAGTGATCCGTGTTTCACTAAATATTTTCGTAGCTGCGGGGCAGAGATAACGGAAGCAGAAGCGCTGATATCAGAATAAGAATTATTTTTATCCCAAAGTTTAGGAAAGAAGTTACTCATTTGGTTAATCTTATTTATAAATTTAACGATACCATATGAGACAAGTGTTAGACTATTGGTAGACCAATAGGAAATGGGACCAATGTTAATTTTGCCACTTGAATAAGCTCTATTCATTTAGCTAATTAAATTTCTTACCTGAAAATCTCTTTACAGAAGGGTTGGATATGTTATTGCCCCGGAGCATATTCGCCATATATAACATATAACATATACACCATGTATAACATATAACACATACAACATGTATAACACCTACACCATGTATAACATATACGCCAGAACCTAACAATACAGTCCTGGAAATAAAACCACTTGCATTCGGTCATTTTCGGAAGTTAGATTACTGAGAACTCGAACATTTACTAATTAAAAACAAAATACTTGCCTACAAAAAGTAACACTCGAAATGCTTCGTTTTTGAGACTTAACTGGCGTTTTAATTACAACTAATTTCAATATTTATCAACGTTCGCGTCCTGGTCCACTTTGAAGAAAACATTGACTTGGAAATAGACCAACTAGAGTAGAGCATTCATATAAGTTCAATTAAGCAATATAAGTAAGTCTGCGACAAAATGGTTGCATAAAAAAGCAACGTTTTATTTCGTAAAACGAGCTTTTACGACTAAAGCGTAATTCGCGTTCTCCATTTTTAATGTGTTACCTTTCGGTTCTGATTACTACACAATTAGAATAAAAGAACTTTTTTGTTGCAGTTCGAAAGCACCTTATCCCGTCTTCCATCCATCGACCAATGAGAACATAGATTTTGTGTATTTAGATCATTCGCTTTAAGCCCCCATAAGTGGTTACAAACTCACCCAGGCTTGTTGGGAATGGATGGTAGGGAGATTAGGTTAAAAGTGGATAACGCGAATTGCGCTTTTACTCGTAAAAGCTAGATTTAAGAAATAAAACGTTAGTTTTACTTCGCAGAAGCTTTGAATTCGCCTCTTTTAATGGGACCTGAGTCCCGAGCAGGGGAGCCTGCTATTCTGAACTGCACAAAAAGTCGCGAATTACGACCTTTTGTAAAAGTCCGTTTGTTTTGGTTGGAGGGAATGATGGAAACTTTTAGTAACAATTGAAATAAAAGTTGACAAATAAGTTCCATCTTTTTTAATTCTTTCCCGAAAAAGGCCCGGGGGACTGCCCCTGGTCGTAACAAATATGAAGTACCAAAAACAATCGTAAAGAATATCACAACAAAGGGTCCAGTCGTCTTAGGTAACTCTAGACTTGGCAGCCCGACAGGAATATCTTCTATCATCCCCCTCCTAACGCCCACTGAATGGATCCCTACCTCGGTCTTTACTCGAGTACTATGTATTCCAGTAGATTGTTTAATTCGAGATAATGACAAATCCATTAAATTAGTGATTGTTTCCCTATATGGGGCCGTTATGGCACTATGGTTCCATGGCACTGTGCCTATGGGCTCGGTCCTTCTGTCTCACGGCTATACAGGAATGCGGTCTCTCGGTTACGGTTGGGACCGTAATGGTTCCCCCTTTCTTTCCAGTAAACTAGAAAGAAGAGAGAATTTCGTTTGGTTGACTAGCCGTGAGGCAGAAGAGTGGCCCTTGGTAGCTATATTTTTAAGCAACTCAGTTTCTGGAAACATACTTAACTACAACTGTCCATTCTCCTGATGCTTAATATCAGCACGGAAAAGATGGTCCCAGAGGGACGAAAGACAAAAGTCGAGATGTCTGCAAGAAGTAGTGCAACTTCTTGCTGGGTTGTTTACTTTCTTGGCTTGAAATTGTTGTTCCCGTTATGGCCCTTTGGAAATAACGTGGTCTGGAAAAACCTTTCTTTTTCAAGAACTGGTCAGACATCACAGGTGTAGGGGAGGGGTGAACTGGTCAGACATCACAGGTGTGGGGAGGGGTGAAAGTGTTAGCAGTTGAGCTGTAATAGTAGCTCCTTGTGACATGGGACTGGGATTGACTTTATCACCTTGCAGCCAAGTATTTGGGAGAACCATGGGGCTTCGGGGGGCCCATGGAGCTATTGACAATAGGGACCGTAGGCCCGAGTCGATTATTTTCTGTAAGCCTGATACAGGATTGCTTGTGGAGGGAAGCCATATAGTACCTCCTGTCGTAGCCAGTGGCAGTTGAGGGCATCTACTGCCCAGGCTTTTGGATCTGGGAAGGGGGAGACAAATCTGGCAAGATGGGTTGTCATCGCATGGGCGAATAAGTCCAGGGTAGGGGATCCCCACGAGGATTGACGTACTACCCACCAAAAGGACTGGGAAGCTAGGCACCGAGATATTTAGTTTTCCCTCTAGGTGGCGGGCTGAGAGAGATATGTTATGTTTAGATCGATCCAGAAAACTCGGAGTTCTAACCAGTTGATGTGATAATTTTGTAGGTGAAGGGACCATTTGCCTTTCCACGGCAGTGTATTCCCAACCCCTGATGTGATGCGTCTGTTTGGATCCTATCTCTAGAGGGGGGTCTGAAAAGGTACCCCTTCGGACATGATCTGAGAGTCGCACCACCAGCAAGGAGGCACGTGACACCTGCATCTTTGCTTACGGGATCCTTCCTTGCCGCAGTGCCCATCGCACTTGACTCTGAGACGGTCTGTAATGGAGGCGGCCTAATGGGACTGTCTTTTCTGTCTCTACGACGAGCCTAAAAGAGACTCCATGGCTTGTAGTTTTACCCTTTTATTTATTTGGATGTTCCCTATAGCATTTGAAATTTTAAGGCGGCATTCTGGTGTGGGGAAGGCTTTTGCTTTCGCTAGGTCCCATCTTTTGCCGAGAAAGGTAATCTCTTGTTTGGGGATTAACTCTGACTTGGTAAGGTTTGCTAGTAGGTCTACTTGTAACGCTTTGCGTACTAAGACCCTGGTCTGGGCTTTGGTTACTTCCCTGTCTCGATGTGCCAGAAACCAATCGTCTGGGTACTGGCAGACTAACATCCCTTCTAGACGCACCCACGATTTTAGTACCTTCATGACTTTGGAAAATACGTACGGGGCTGTGAAGCCTCGGACAGGTCTATTTAGGTACCACAGTAGTGACTCTTTAATACTTGGGCCGTATCCATATGGAAAGAGGTTACCCGCAGAAACCCGTTAATAATAGAGAGATCGATTGCTAGTCTTCACCCTTGCGATTTTTTGGGGACCAGAAAAACCCTGCTGAAGTAGCCTGTCTGATTTTCTGGCATCTCGTCGATTGTACCTTTTTATGTTAGATTTAGTAGCATTTCGTTGAGGGCTAAATCTTTTTCTGAGCCTTTCAGGTAGGAGGTGACTAGTTGTTTTGGTGTTTGGAAGTTAGGCGAATGGAGACTTGTGCCCTTTGGCATGTCGAATGAAGGGGAGACGATACCCGCTCTTTAGCCATCGGACCACCCACTGAGAGGCTCCCATTTCCTCCCAAACGCGCCAAATTTTTTTAGTCTTCCTCCTACGGTAAGGAGGCGTTGTAGAAGAGTAAACTTTCTAAGTCTCCTAAGTTTGTTAAAGTATCGCCGAGAGACGTTTGCCAGGGCCAGACATTCTAGAAGTTTGGCAGATACAGGATCACTGAGGCGTAGGTCCTCCCATCGTGCCTTTAAGGCTTTAGATTGTGGTTTTGAAACGACATAATGTTCAAGATATGACGGGAGGAGGCTTCGATGGTTATGGCATCCTAATGGAATGTCCGAATAGTTCCGCACTGCTGGCATCCAGACCGTCCGTTTACGGGTTGTTCTAACGTCTCGAATGGGATCAACTTATCGGAGGAGCGGTATAGGCCAGGCCGTACGGGGCAGTGTCTGGAGAGGTGAAAGTGCAATAACGTACGACCTTCACTAGCGTCCATCTTTTTGAATTCCTTAGTCCGCACGAAGATGGCATTGGCTATGCTTTCGTTGGTTGCCAGCGCTACAAAAGGAATCCTGTTGGGGAGTGGCCGCTTGTGCTGTCATGCGAATCTGGAGATCCTCCTTATCAAAGCACGGGGAGCGACAGATGACGTTCACTAACCGTGCTTTTACCTGAATAGCATCTCTGAACGGGACATCCTCTGGAGCTATGTTGGAGGCGGAGCTCGAGGGGATGGTATCGTCGTTCGGCGGTGAGAGATCAGAAGGAGATGAAGTCCTGACTGGTTGTCTGCCTGCCGCGGCCGGGTCTTTCCAAGGTCTCTGACCTCGGCCTGGTGACTGTGCACATTCCATGCACGCAATGATTGATGGAAACGGGAAGGGGATGACGAGACTTCGGACTCTTTCTCCATTCCTCCGAGTCTTGATCGTCAGAGCCTGTTTCAGGTAGCTGTGATTGACCCTGTGACGTTTGTGGCTGGAGTTCCCCTGTTGGGGTGTAAATCTCTTTGTCCCTGTTGCGAGGGATTACGGAAAGAGGAGTGGTATCCGTCTGTAACAGTTCCTCTTCATCGTTCAGTAGTACCGGCACTTACCCCGAAGGTGGCATACCTACCGATTCCTCCTCACTAATCGTGACCGTCTCTGGTTTATCCGCGACTCTCTGGAGAAGGGCGGGAAACCGTGGCGGACGGTTTAGCTCCCCTCTTCTATTGGATTAGTGTCCCCTGACTTTCTACTTTCTGTTGAAGGTCCAATAACTGTTTCTGTAATTGTGACTGGAGAGAAAGCAAAGCGGAAAACTCGCAGTGGAGGTGGGGAAGACAGTGCGGGTTCGAATCCTGCTCGTGCCTATTAGCTGTGCACTCAATTATGATCTCCCTAGAGATTCAAACTGGAATGGCCCATTTCAGTATAATGAGGCAGGGTAGTTCTGATATAGCGCTGATATCGTTGAAAGGGAGTTACAACACCAATAAAAAACCAAAACAATCGTTTCTATCTTTATCCAGTGACTTGCATCCTCAACTGCCGAAAGTTGCTGCCAGTAAGCGATTTTAGGCGGTTTTCTATCAAAAGAGACGTTTCCTGGAGCGATCCCGTTATTTCCCATGAACGTAATGGGCGGGACCGTTATGGGCATGACCCTCGGACCGTAACGGGATATCCCGCCTATGGTCTCACTGATGGAGCATCACACCATAATGGGAAAATAGTCTCGGGGAGACCGTTCGACAGTCTGACCATATTCCCAAAGTGGGCAAATGGTCCCTATGGTGAAAAAAAGGTCTAAAAAATGCCCCAGAGACGTCTCTTTGCGTCTTGACCGCCTCATTAATGCAGAACCTGTTCTGACAAACTGAACAGTCGATTTCGGAGTAAAGCTTAAACAAAGACCGGCCATTTTTGCAATGACAGAGCCGGCTGGATAAAGCTTGGAGTCGATGCAGACGCAGTGGCTTGTAACGATCCTAAACTCCTAGACGAAATGTGCAGGAAACAGTACAGATTCCTCGATGTTGCAGCTTCTATTGGGGAGGGAGACACACTTCTCGGGACTGTGGTTAGGTGTCACCGTGTCGTGTAAACTCAATTACTACCAGACCGAAGTTACGAGTGACGAATGACTCTTTCTGATGAATCAAATTTATCCATAATACAGAGAATGATAAATTAGTCTTTTGTTTAGTTACTGAACTAACTTAAAAACAATTCGCACCTTTTACTAGTTCCCTTAATGCAAAACTTGCGGATGGAAGGCGGGATAAGGTGTTTTTGAACAGCAACAAAAAAGTTCTTCTTTTTTAATTGCGTGGTAATCATAACCGGAACGGAACCCATTAAAAGTGGAGATAAGCGAATTCAAAGCTTTTGCAAAGTATAATTAGAATTGAGTAGTTTAGAATAGAAATGTCATTGCAACCGAATATCTTCTTATTTTTTATTTATTTTATTGTTTCAGTGGTACCCACTACAACAGCTGGTAAGTGGTCGTCACCTATATAAAATTAATCATAAATATAGATATGAATCAAGGACATAAAATCGCAAAAAAACATTTCAATTTAATAACGTGCATGCAGCTCTCTCTCTTACATATTTATTGTTTTTTTTTTGGGAGTTACTTTTGTGATAAACAATCCTGCCTTTCATTATCATAATAATGAGGAAAGTTGGTTACTTTTTTTAGCCACACCAACAACAACAGCTGGCAAGTATTTCCATTTTGCTTACATTTAGAAATTGAAAAATAACACAGAGACATTTTTCAAGTAATAGTTGTGATGAATTGTAAAATTAGTAAGTTTACTACTTTTTTACAACATTCTGCACTAATCAAATGAAATTAGATTAAAATTACTGATATAACATTACGCCGTATTGCCGTTTAAAGATTGTCCTGATGAGACTATGAGATCCAGCACCAGCGATGGAGGTTTTGATGTTAGCGTTAATGGACCTGAAGCGGACAGGGTGGATCAAAGCCCTGAAGATGCCTTAGAGTCGTATATGGAAACTGGACTTGAGATGTGCGGCGACAACCATTTAGTTTTTACTTCTAACTGCGAGTCAGGAATAGCCATAATCATGACTTTGAGAGTCACTGTCACTGGAGTTACAAAAGTTATTATATACTTTACAACACTAACTGGACAAATTTCCAAACAGGTTTGTTATAAAACTAGCTGATTCATAACTTCGTGTATACTCGCTTTGTCAAAGTTCCACTGCTCAAAATGAGCAAAAGTATCACATATTGTTAAATAAAACATGTCAAAGATGTTCATATATGTGTTGTCTTCTTTCTCTTTCTTTCTTTTTCCTTTTTAAATAATAATAACTGCTTCAAATCTCATTTCTTTTCTCGTAAGTTGTTCAATGCTTTAGACCAATTAAAATGTTGTTTTTGGCATCTTGCATAGATGTTTCTGAAATATTTTTCAGTACAATGTTCCAATCCCAACGCAAACCACGGAAATTGTCTTTAATATGGCCAGTGGTGATGAAAGTGTCAGCAGTATTAGAATGGAGTTCGTGAGACCAAATGGGTGTGGAATTATTGAAGGCATCTACATATTACAGTGTTGTCTCCCAGGTATGCAGTAAACTGCCTTGTATTTCAGCGCTTCTGTGTTTTGAATTGATTGTTTAGCATATAATTCATACTAAATGTGTGCGTGTTAGACATGAATAATAGGTAGTTTGAAACTTTTCACTTAGAACTAATGGGAATACATTTAATATATATTTATGCAGTCACTTCTTTTTCTTGATTACATATCTGTTTGATTTTGAGAAAAATTAAAAGGCAAAAGCATCAAAGATAGAACATTATTTTGTTTGCCGTTAGTTAACTTTCTACAACTCAATGACTTCAACTATATTGCGTTTCTGTCACTTCTGTAGTAAATTTTCTCTATTAAAGTCATGCCTTTACATTTATGAAATAGTTACAATTATTACATGTAGATTCGTATCTCACCTAAACATCGTCAGCTACTTGCTTGTTTACTTTAAATTATAGCTATACCAACGCCGACTCCAACGCCTACACCAACGCCGACGCCAACACCTACACCGACACCAACACCAACGCCTACTCCAACACCTACACCAACACCAACTCCAACTCCCACACCAACACCAACGCCAACTCCTACACCAACGCCGACGCCAACACCTACTCCAACACGTAAGTTTATAAGTCAATAATGTAACACTGTTTTCTAAGCAATGTAATTTTCCCAAAAGCGGAATGATAATTTCTGTAAAAAGTTTGAATCTCCAATAAACGTGAGGCATTTTACTTCGATTATACAACCTAGTTGCGTAGGCCTTCACTTGGAAAACTACACTTGGAAAACAGAACAACTCTTTGAAATTGGAAATGCCGCAGTTCATTCATGTACCATGCCGAAATCCTTATTATTAGCAAGCAAATATGTACGCATTCATCAATAACGATATGTGTCTTTGCATTAACTAGTGACTTTTCTCTTCACCCCGTTCATATTGATATAATATAGAAATTAAAAATAGAAAACATGATTATATTTACTAAATCAACTCAAATGTCAGTGTGACTGATATTTTCCCAATTATTTCAATTTAAAGCAACACCTACTCCTACGCCAACACCGACTCCAACTCCAACACCTACTCCAACGCCAACACCCACGCCGACTCCAACTCCAACCCCCACACCTACACCAACACCAACGCCGACACCAACACCTACACCTACGCCAACACCAACGCCTACTCCAACACCGACGCCAACACCAACGCCTACTCCAACACCAACACCGACGCCAACACCAACGCCTACTCCAACACCTACTCCAACTCCGACACCGACGCGTCAGTTTGTGTATCAGTAATATAATAGCAGAAAGTTTCTTTTGATTGTTTGTGTAGATATTTGAGAACAGTGTTTACTTGAATTGAAACTTCTCTCTATATTCGATTGTTCGTTTGCTTAGGAACACCCTTGATTTTCAGTTAACAATGCCATATAGAGAAAAATCAAAGGACTAATATAGCACAAGAAACACAACTTCCTCTGCTAGATAAATAATAGTTGCAAAGAGCAAAGGCACTTGATGGAACTGATTTAATATCTTTATATATGAAACCTTTTACCTCACCAGATGCTCAATTTAAGTTCCGAATTTAACTTTTTAGCTACACCTACACCAACGCCTACTCCAACGCCCACGCCAACACCGACTCCAACGCCCACACCAACACCAACTCCAACACCCACACCTACACCTACACCGACACCAACGCCTACACCAACACCCACGCCAACACCCACACCAACACCTACTCCAACGCCCACGCCAACACCGACTCCAACTCCTACTCCAACTCCGACACCCACACCAACACGTATGTTTTGTGTATGAGTAACATAATGGCAAAATATTTTTTCTCTTTATTTGTGTGAATATTTGATAATGTATTTACTTGCATTTTTAGAAACTTATCTCTATAATCAAATATTCCTTTACTGCCGGATTATCCATTTTTGGTAATGATGCAGCAAATTCAGAATTTATTCTTTATTCTTCTGTCGATTTTACTTTTATTTCCACATAAATTATGTACAAAAATGAACAAAAACAATTATTTATTTACAGCAACACCGACACCAACACCTACACCGACTCCGACACCTACACCAACACGTAAGTTTACTTAAAAGCTATATTCAAATATTTCCAATCTCAACACATATTGATACGCTTACTTCTGAGTAAAATAGATTTATTGAATTTAAGAAACCCTTTCCTTTGTGAAATTAGTTTTACTGCAAATCTATTTCACATTAGATATTATAAACGGCGCTCTATTGTAGTCTTTCAGTGTCAGCTAAAGCAACTTTACGACATTAAAATTTAGCAAGTAGATCTCATCTAAAGCTAAAATTTGTCCTGCAATCAAAGTCTTTGCTTATCTTAGTTTATATCGTAGAAGAAAAATTGCGCCTTGTGATAACACATTTATTATCCTAAAGACATATAACCTCCTCTTTGCTTGACTTTAATAATTTAGCACTCTTTACAGCAACGCCTACACCAACTCCTACACCCACACCAACACCTACGCCGACCCCTACTCCAACGCCAACCCCGACACGTAAGTCATATAAATGAAATTAGTCAACATTAAAATCAAATGCAGAAAAAGGTTTTATGGAAGTTTTTATCAACTGTCATGAGGTTTTTATTTTCAAAGTTAAAAACAGTTTTGGGGTATTGTTCGAATGCACAACTTTGTTGAGTTAAGCTTTAATATAGATGACCCACACATTTTCTATTTGAATTATTTCATTGCTAAGCGACACCTACTCCAACACCAACGCCAACACCCACACCTACTCCAACTCCTACGCCGACACCTACCCCCACACGTACGTTTTGATTCATAACTCAACCGATTGCTCAAATGGGTTAATAGAACGATGAGTGTCAAAGGCTGAAAATTAATTATTTAATGCAAGTAAATTTTTGACATATGATCATTAACAATAAAACCTGATAAAATTTGGAAGTAAAACGAACATGATATAATGCTATGTACAACATATCTTTTGTCTGTCTCTTACATAATTATTGTTCCGGGGAGTTACTTTTGTGATAAACAACCTTGCCTTTCATTATCATAATTATGATTAAAGTTGGTTACTTTTTTCAGCCACACCAACAACAACAGCTGGCAAGTATTTCCATTTTGCTTTACATTTAGCCATTGAAAAATAAAACAGAGACATTATTCAAGAAATATTTGTGATGAATTGTAAAATTAGTAAGTTTACTACTTTTTGTACAACATTTTACAATAATGAAATGAAATTACATTAAAATTACTGATATAACATTACGCCGTATTGCCGTTTAAAGATTGTCCTGATGAGACTATGAGATCCAGCACCAGCGATGGAGGTTTTGATGTAAGCGTTAATGGACCTGAAGCGGGCAGGGTGGATCAAAGCCCTGAAGATGCCTTAGAGTCGTATATGGAAACTGGACTTGAGATGTGCGGCGACAACCATTTAGTTTTTACTTCTAACTGTGAGTCAGGAATAGCCATAATCATGACTTTGAGAGTCACTGTCACTGGAGTTACAGAAGTTATTATATACTTTACAACACTAACTGGACCAATTTCCAAACAGGTTTGTTATAAAACTAGTTGATTGATAACTTCGTGTATACTCGTTTTGTCAAAGTTCCACTGCTCAAAATGAGCAAAAGTATCATATATTGTTAAATAGAACATATCGAAGATGTTCATATATGTGTTGTCTTCTTTCTCTTTCTTTCTTTTTCCTTTTTAAATAATAATAATAATTGCTTCAAATCTCATTTCTTTTCTCGTAAGTTGTTCAATGCTTTACACCAATTAAAATGTTGTTTTTGGCATCTTGCATAGATGTTTCTGAAATATTTTTCAGTACAATGTTCCAAACCCAACGCAAACCACGGAAATTGTCTTTAATATGCCCAGTGGTGATGAAAGTGTCAGCAGTATTAGAATGGAGTTCGTGAGACCAAATGGGTGTGGAATTATTGAAGGCATCTACATATTACAGTGCTGTCTCCCAGGTGTGCAGTAAACTGCCTTGTATTTCAACGCTTCCGTGTTTTGAATTGATTGTTTAGCATATAATTCATACTAAATGTGTGCGTGTTAGACATGAATAATAGGTAGTTTGAAACTTTTCACTTAGAACTAATGGGAATACATTTAATATATATTTATGCAGTCACTTCTTTTTTCTTGATTACATATCTGTTTTATTTTGAGAAAAAGTTAAAAGGCAAAACCATCAAAGATAGAACATTATTTTGTTTGCCGTTAGTTAACTTTCTACAACTCAATGACTTCAACTATATTGCGTTTCTGTCACTTCTGTAGTAAATTTTCTCTATTAAAGTCATGCCTTTACATTTATGAAATAGTTACAATTATTACATGTAGATTCGTATCTCACCTAAACATCGTCAGCTACTTGCTTGTTTACTTTAAATTATAGCTATACCAACGCCGACTCCAACGCCTACACCAACGCCGACGCCAACACCTACACCGACACCAACACCAACGCCTACTCCAACACCTACACCAACACCAACTCCAACTCCCACACCAACACCAACGCCAACTCCTACACCAACGCCGACGCCAACACCTACTCCAACACGTAAGTTTATAAGTCAATAATGTAACACTGTTTTCTAAGCAATGTAATTTTCCCAAAAGCGGAATGATAATTTCTTTAAAAAGTTTGAATCTCCAATAAACGTGAGGCATTTTACTTCGATTATACAACCTAGTTGCGTAGGCCTTCACTTGGAAAACTACACTTGGAAAACAGAACAACTCTTTGAAATTGGAAATGCCGCAGTTCATTCATGTACCATGCCGAAATCCTTATTATTAGCAAGCAAATATGTACGGATTCATCAGTAACGATATGTATCTTTGTATTAACTAGTGACTTTTCTCTTCACCCCGTTCATATTGATATAATATAGAAATTAAAAATAGAAAACATGATTATATTTACTAAATCAACTCAAATGTCAGTGTGACTGATATTTTCCCAATTATTTCAATTTAAAGCAACACCTACTCCTACTCCTACGCCAACACCGACTCCAACTCCATCACCTACTCCAACGCCAACACCAACACCTACTCCAACTCCGACACCAACACCTACACCAACGCCAACACCAACGCCTACTCCAACACCCACACCAACACCGACGCCAACACCAACGCCTACTCCAACACCTACTCCAACTCCGACACCGACACCGACGCGT
This sequence comes from Protula sp. h YS-2021, assembly GCA_949752745.1. Lineage (NCBI taxonomy): Eukaryota > Metazoa > Annelida > Polychaeta > Sabellida > Serpulidae > Protula > Protula sp. h YS-2021. The sequence goes on along the minus strand of OX457029.1, from coordinate 50,970,017 downwards.
AAGTTTGTGTATTAGTAATATAATGGCAGAAAGTTTCTTTTTATGGTTTGTGTAGATATTTCAGAAAAGTATTTGTATAAATTTAAAAATAGAAAACATGATTACAATTAATAAAATCAACTCAAATGTCAGTGTGACGGATATTTTCCCAATTATTTCCATTTAAAGCAACACCTACTCCTACGCCCACGCCAACACCGACTCCAACTCCAACACCTACTCCAACGCCAACGCCCACGCCGACTCCAACTCCCACACCCACACCCACCCCCACACCAACGCCGACACCAACGCCTACTCCAACACCGACGCCAACACCAACGCCTACTCCAACACCCACACCAACACCGACGCCAACACCAACGCCTACTCCAACACCTACTCCAACTCCGACACCGACACCGACGCGTAAGTTTGTGTATGAGTAATATAATAGCAGAAAGTTTCTTTTTATTGTTTGTGTAGATATTTGAGAAAAGTGTTTACTTGAATTGAAACTTCTCTCTATATTCGATTGTTCGTTTGCTTAGGAACACCCTTGATTTTCAGTTAACAATGCCATATAGAGAAAATCAAAGGACTAATATAGCACAAGAAAGAAAGCTTCCTCTGCTAGATAAATAATATTTGCAAAGAGCAAAGGCATTTGATGGAACTGATTTAATATCTTTATATATGAAACCTTTTACCTCACCAGATGCTCAATTTAAGTTCCGAATTTAACTTTTTAGCTACACCTACACCAACGCCTACTCCAACGCCCACGCCAACACCGACTCCAACGCCAACACCAACTCCAACGCCCACACCAACGCCCACACCAACTCCAACACCCACACCTACACCTACACCGACACCAACGCCTACACCAACACCCACGCCAACACCCACACCAACACCTACTCCAACGCCCACGCCAACACCGACTCCAACACCTACTCCAACTCCGACACCCACACCAACACGTATGTTTTGTGTATGAGTAACATAATGGCAAAATATTTTTTTCTCTTTATTTGTGTGAATATTTGATAATGTATTTACTTGCATTTTTAGAAACTTATCTCTATAATCAAATATTCCTTTACTGCCGGATTATCCATTTTTGGTAATGATGCAGCAAATTCAGAATTTATTCTTTATTCTTCTGTCGATTGTACTTTTATTTCCACATAAATTATGTACAAAAATGAACAAAAACAATTATTTATTTACAGCAACACCGACACCAACACCTACACCGACTCCGACACCTACACCAACACGTAAGTTTACTTAAAAGCTATATTCAAATATTTCCAATCTCAACACATATTGATACGCTTACTTCTGAATAAAATAGATTTATTGAATTTAAGAAACCCTTTCCTTTGTGAAATTAGTTTTACTGCAAATCTATTTCACATTAGATATTATAAACGGCGCTCTATTGTAGTCTTTCAGTGTCAGCTAAAGCAACTTTACGACATTAAAATTTAGCAAGTAGATCTCATCTAAAGCTAAAATTTGTCCTGCAATCAAAGTCTTTGCTTATCTTAGTTTATATCGTAGAAGAAAAATTGCGCCTTGTGATAACACATTTATTATCCTAAAGACATATAACCTCCTCTTTGCTTGACTTTAATAATTTAGCACTCTTTACAGCAACGCCTACACCAACTCCTACACCCACACCAACACCTACGCCGACCCCTACTCCAACGCCAACCCCGACACGTAAGTCATATAAATGAAATTAGTCAACATTAAAATCAAATGCAGAAAAAGGTTTTATGGAAGTTTTTATCAACTGTCATGAGGTTTTTATTTTCAAAGTTAAAAACAGTTTTGGGGTATTGTTCGAATGCACAACTTTGTTGAGTTAAGCTTTAATATAGATGACCCACACATTTTCTATTTGAATTATTTCATTGCTAAGCGACACCTACTCCAACACCAACGCCAACACCCACACCTACTCCAACTCCTACGCCGACACCTACCCCCACACGTACGTTTTGATTCATAACTCAACCGATTGCTCAAATGGGTTAATAGAACGATGAGTGTCAAAGGCTGAAAATTAATTATTTAATGCAAGTAAATTTTTGACATATGATCATTAACAATAAAACCTGATAAAATTTGGAAGTAAAACGAACATGATATAATGCTATGTACAACATATCTTTTGTCTGTCTCTTACATAATTATTGTTCCGGGGAGTTACTTTTGTGATAAACAACCTTGCCTTTCATTATCATAATTATGATTAAAGTTGGTTACTTTTTTCAGCCACACCAACAACAACAGCTGGCAAGTATTTCCATTTTGCTTTACATTTAGCCATTGAAAAATAAAACAGAGACATTATTCAAGAAATATTTGTGATGAATTGTAAAATTAGTAAGTTTACTACTTTTTGTACAACATTTTACAATAATGAAATGAAATTAGATTAAAATTACTGATATAACATTACGCCGTATTGCCGTTTAAAGATTGTCCTGATGAGACTATGAGATCCAGCACCAGCGATGGAGGTTTTGATGTGAGCGTTAATGGACCTGAAGCGGACAGGGTGGATCAAAGCCCTGAAGATGCCTTAGAGTCGTATATGGAAACTGGACTTGAGATGTGCGGCGACAACCATTTAGTTTTTACTTCTAACTGCGAGTCAGGAATAGCCATAATCATGACTTTGAGAGTCACTGTCACTGGAGTTACAGAAGTTATTATATACTTTACAACACTAACTGGACCAATTTCCAAACAGGTTTGTTATAAAACTAGTTGATTGATAACTTCGTGTATACTCGTTTTGTCAAAGTTCCACTGCTCAAAATGAGCAAAACTATCATATATTGTTAAATAGAACATATCGAAGATGTTCATATATGTGTTGTCTTCTTTCTCTTTCTTTCTTTTTCCTTTTTAAATAATAATAATAATTGCTTCAAATCTCATTTCTTTTCTCGTAAGTTGTTCAATGCTTTACACCAATTAAAATGTTGTTTTTGGCATCTTGCATAGATGTTTCTGAAATATTTTTCAGTACAATGTTCCAAACCCAACGCAAACCACGGAAATTGTCTTTAATATGCCCAGTGGTGGTAAAAGTGTCAGCAGTATTAGAATGGAGTTCGTGAGACCAAATGGGTGTGGAATTATTGAAGGCATCTACATATTACAGTGCTGTCTCCCAGGTGTGCAGTAAACTGCCTTGTATTTCAACGCTTCCGTGTTTTGAATTGATTGTTTAGCATAGAATTCATACTAAATGTGTGCGTGTTAGACATGAATAATAGGTAGTTTGAAACTTTTCACTTAGAACTAATGGGAATACATTTAATATATATTTATGCAGTCACTTCTTTTTTCTTGATTACATATCTGTTTTATTTTGAGAAAAAGTTAAAAGGCAAAACCATCAAAGATAGAACATTATTTTGTTTGCCGTTAGTTAACTTTCTACAACTCAATGACTTCAACTATATTGCGTTTCTGTCACTTCTGTAGTAAATTTTCTCTATTAAAGTCATGCCTTTACATTTATGAAATAGTTACAATTATTACATGTAGATTCGTATCTCACCTAAACATCGTCAGCTACTTGCTTGTTTACTTTAAATTATAGCTATACCAACGCCGACTCCAACGCCTACACCAACGCCGACGCCAACACCTACACCGACACCAACACCAACGCCTACTCCAACACCTACACCAACACCAACTCCAACTCCCACACCAACACCAACGCCAACTCCTACACCAACGCCGACGCCAACACCTACTCCAACACGTAAGTTTATAAGTCAATAATGTAACACTGTTTTCTAAGCAATGTAATTTTCCCAAAAGCGGAATGATAATTTCTGTAAAAAGTTTGAATCTCCAATAAACGTGAGGCATTTTACTTCGATTATACAACCTAGTTGCGTAGGCCTTCACTTGGAAAACTACACTTGGAAAACAGAACAACTCTTTGAAATTGGAAATGCCGCAGTTCATTCATGTACCATGCCGAAATCCTTATTATTAGCAAGTAAATGAGTACACATTCATCAATAACGATATGTGTCTTTGCATTAACTAGTGACTTTTCCCTTCACCCCGTTCATATTGATATAATATAGAAATTAAAAATAGAAAACATGATTATATTTACTAAATCAACTCAAATGTCAGTGTCGCTGATATTTTCCCAATTATTTCAATTTAAAGCAACACCTACTCCTACTCCTACGCCAACACCGACTCCAACTCCAACACCTACTCCAACGCCAACACCCACGCCGACTCCAACTCCAACACCCACACCTACACCCACACCAACGCCGACACCAACACCTACTCCAACTCCGACACCAACACCTACACCTACGCCAACACCAACGCCTACTCCAACACCCACACCAACACCGACGCCAACACCAACGCCTACTCCAACACCTACTCCAACTCCGACACCGACACCGACGCGTAAGTTTGTTTATGAGTAATATAATGGCAGAAAGTTTCTTTTTGTTGTTTGTGTAGATATTTGAGAAAAAAATTTATATGAATTGAAAAATAGAAAACATGATTACAATTAATAAAATCAACTCAAATGTCAGTGTGACGGATATTTTCCCAATTATTTCCATTTAAAGCAACACCTACTCCTACGCCCACGCCAACACCGACTCCAACTCCAACACCTACTCCAACGCCAACACCAACGCCGACTCCAACTCCCACACCCACACCCACCCCCACACCAACGCCGACACCAACGCCTACTCCAACACCAACGCCTACTCCAACACCCACACCAACACCGACGCCAACACCAACGCCTTCTCCAACACCTACTCCAACTCCGACACCGACGCGTCAGTTTGTGTATCAGTTATATAATAGCAGAAAGTTTCTTTTTATTGTTTGTGTAGATATTTGAGAACAGTGTTTACTTGAATTGAAACTTCTCTCTATATTCGATTGTTCGTTTGCTTAGGAACACCCTTGATTTTCAGTTAACAATGCCATATAGAGAAAAATCAAAGGACTAATATAGCACAAGAAACAAAGCTTCCTCTGCTAGATAAATAATATTTGCAAAGAGCAAAGGCATTTGATGGAACTGATTTAATATCTTTATATATGAAACCTTTTACCTCACCAGATGCTCAATTTAAGTTCCGAATTTAACTTTTTAGCTACACCTACACCAACGCCTACTCCAACGCCCACGCCAACACCGACTCCAACGCCCACACCAACACCAACTCCAACACCCACACCTACACCTACACCGACACCAACGCCTACACCAACACCCACGCCAACACCCACACCAACACCTACTCCAACGCCCACGCCAACACCGACTCCAACACCTACTCCAACTCCGACACCCACACCAACACGTATGTTTTGTGTATGAGTAACATAATGGCAAAATATTTTTTCTCTTTATTTGTGTGAATATTTGATAATGTATTTACTTGCATTTTTAGAAAGTTATCTCTATAATCAAATATTCCTTTACTGCCGGATTATCCATTTTTGGTAATGATGCAGCAAATTCAGAATTTATTCTTTATTCTTCTGTCGATTTTACTTTTATTTCCACATAAACTATGTACAAAAATGAACAAAAACAATTATTTATTTACAGCAACACCGACACCAACACCTACACCGACTCCGACACCTACACCAACACGTAAGTTTACTTAAAAGCTATATTCAAATATTTCCAATCTCAACACATATTGATACGCTTACTTCTGAGTAAAATAGATTTATTGAATTTAAGAAACCCTTTCCTTTGTGAAATTAGTTTTACTGCAAATCTATTTCACATTAGATATTATAAACGGCGCTCTATTGTAGTCTTTCAGGGTCAGCTAAAGCAACTTTACGACATTAAAATTTAGCAAGTAGATCTCATCTAAAGCTAAAATTTGTCCTGCAATCAAAGTCTTTGCTTATCTTAGTTTATATCGTAGAAGAAAAATTGCGCCTTGTGATAACACATTTATTATCCTAAAGACATATGACCTCCTCTTTGCTTGACTTTAATAATTTAGCACTCTTTACAGCAACGCCTACACCAACTCCTACACCCACACCAACACCTACGCCGACCCCTACTCCAACGCCGACCCCGACACGTAAGTCATATAAATGAAATTAGTCAACATTAAAATCAAATGCAGAAAAAGGTTTTATGGAAGTTTTTATCAACTGTCATGAGGTTTTTATTTTCAAAGTTAAAAACAGTTTTGGGGTATTGTTCGAATGCACAACTTTGTTGAGTTAAGCTTTAATATAGATGACCCACACATTTTCTATTTGAATTATTTCATTGCTAAGCGACACCTACTCCAACACCAACGCCAACACCCACACCTACTCCAACTCCTACGCCGACACCTACCCCCACACGTACGTTTTGATTCATAACTCAACCGATTGCTCAAATGGGTTAATAGAACGATGAGTGTCAAAGGCTGAAAATTAATTATTTAATGCAAGTAAATTTTTGACATATGATCATTAACAATAAAACCTGATAAAATGTGGAAGTAAAACGAACATGATATAATGCTATGTACAACATATCTTTTGTCTCTCTCTTACATAATTATTGTTCCGGGGAGTTACTTTTGTGATAAACAACCTTGCCTTTCATTATCATAATTATGATTAAAGTTGGTTACTTTTTTCAGCCACACCAACAACAACAGCTGGCAAGTATTTCCATTTTGCTTTACATTTAGCCATTGAAAAATAAAACAGAGACATTATTCAAGAAATATTTGTGATGAATTGTAAAATTAGTAAGTTTACTACTCTTTGTACAACATTTTACAATAATGAAATGAAATTAGATTAAAATTACTGATATAACATTACGCCGTATTGCCGTTTAAAGATTGTCCTGATGAGACTATGAGATCCAGCACCAGCGATGGAGGTTTTGATGTAAGCGTAAGTGGACCTGAAGCGGACAGGGTGGATCAAAGCCCTGAAGATGCCTTAGAGTCGTATATGGAAACTGGACTTGAGATGTGCGGCGACAACCATTTAGTTTTTACTTCTAACTGCGAGTCAGGAATAGCCATAATCATGACTTTGAGAGTCACTGTCACTGGAGTTACAGAAGTTATTATATACTTTACAACACTAACTGGACCAATTTCCAAACAGGTTTGTTATAAAACTAGTTGATTGATAACTTCGTGTATACTCGTTTTGTCAAAGTTCCACTGCTCAAAATGAGCAAAAGTATCAGATATTGTTAAATAGAACATATCGAAGATGTTCATATATGTGTTGTCTTCTTTCTCTTTCTTTCTTTTTCCTTTTTAAATAATAATAATAATAATTGCTTCAAATCTCATTTCTTTTCTCGTGAGTTGTTCAATTCTTTAGACCAATTAAAATGTTGTTTTTGACATCTTGCATAGATGTTTCTGAAATATTTTTCAGTACAATGTTCCAAACCCAACGCAAACCACGGAAATTGTCTTTAATATGCCCAGTGGTGGTGAAAGTGTCAGCAGTATTAGAATGGAGTTCGTGAGACCAAATGGGTGTGGAATTATTGAAGGCATCTACATATTACAGTGCTGTCTCCCAGGTATGCAGTAAACTGCCTTGTATTTCAGCGCTTCTGTGTTTTGAATTGATTGTTTAGCATATAATTCATACTAAATGTGTGCGTGTTAGACATGAATAATAGGTAGTTTGAAACTTTTCACTTAGAACTAATGGGAATACATTTAATATATATTTATGCAGTCACTTCTTTTTCTTGATTACATATCTGTTTGATTTTGAGAAAAATTAAAAGGCAAAAGCATCAAAGATAGAATATTATTTTGTTTGCCGTTAGTTAACACTATACAACTCAATGACTTCAACTATATTGCGTTTCTGTCACTTCCGTAGTAAATTTTCTCTATTAAAGTCATGCCTTTACATTTATGAAATAGTTACAATTATTACATGTAGATTCGTATCTCACCTAAACATCGTCAGCTACTTGCTTGTTTACTTTAAATTATAGCTATACCAACGCCGACTCCAACGCCTACACCAACGCCGATGCCAACACCTACACCGACACCAACACCAACGCCTACTCCAACACCTACACCAACACCAACTCCAACTCCCACACCAACACCAACGCCAACTCCTACACCAACGCCGACGCCAACACCTACTCCAACACGTAAGTTTATAAGTCAATAATGTAACACTGTTTTCTAAGCAATGTAATTTTCCCAAAAGCGGAATGATAATTTCTTTAAAAAGTTTGAATCTCCAATAAACGTGAGGCATTTTACTTCGATTATACAACCTAGTTGCGTAGGCCTTCACTTGGAAAACTACACTTGGAAAACAGAACAACTCTTTGAAATTGGAAATGCCGCAGTTCATTCATGTACCATGCCGAAATCCTTATTATTAGCAAGCAAATATGTACACATTCATCAATAACGATATGTATCTTTGCATTAACTAGTGACTTTTCTCTTCACCCCGTTCATATTGATATAATATAGAAATTAAAAATAGAAAACATGATTATATTTACTTAATCAACTCAAATGTCAGTGTGACTGATATTTTCCCAATTATTTCAATTTAAAGCAACACCTACTCCTACTCCTACGCCAACACCGACTCCAACTCCAACACCTACTCCAACGCCAACACCAACACCCACACCAACACCGACGCCAACACCAACGCCTACTCCAACACCTACTCCAACTCCGACACCGACACCGACGCGTAAGTTTGTGTATGAGTAATATAATGGCAGAAAGTTTCTTTTTATTGTTTGTGTAGATATTTGAGAAAAGTATTTATATGAATTGAAAAATAGAAAACATGATTACAATTAATAAAATCAACTCAAATGTCAGTGTGACGAATATTTTCCCAATTGTTACCATTTAAAGCAACACCTACTCCTACGCCCACGCCAACACCGACTCCAACTCCAACACCTACTCCAACGCCAACACCCACGCCGACTCCAACTCCAACACCCACACCTACCCCCACGCCAACGCCGACACCAACACCTACCCCAACTCCCTCACCAACACCTACACCTACGCCAACACCAACGCCTACTCCAACACCCACACCAACACCGACGCCAACACCAACGCCTACTCCAACTCCCACACCCACACCCACCCCCACACCAACGCCGACACCAACGCCTACTCCAACACCAACACCGACGCCAACACCAACGCCTACTCCAACACCCACACCAACACCGACGCCAACACCAACGCCTACTCCAACACCTACTCCAACTCCGACACCGACGCGTCAGTTTGTGTATCAGTAATATAATAGCAGAAAGTTTCTTTTTATTGTTTGTGTAGATATTTGAGAAAAGTGTTTACTTGAATTGAAACTTCTCTCTATATTCGATTGTTCGTTTGCTTAGGAACACCCTTGATTTTCACTTAACAATGCCATATAGAGAAAAATCAAAGGACTAATATAGCACAAGAAACAAAGCTTCCTCTGCTAGATAAATAATATTTGCAAAGAGCAAAGGCATTTGATGGAACTGATTTAATATCTTAATATATGAAACCTTTTACCTCACCAGATGCTCAATTTAAGTTCCGAATTTAACTTTTTAGCTACACCTACACCAACGCCTACTCCAACGCCCACGCCAACACCGACTCCAACGCCCACACCAACACCAACTCCAACACCCACACCTACACCTACACCGACACCAACGCCTACACCAACACCCACGCCAACACCCACACCAACACCTACTCCAACGCCCACGCCAACACCGACTCCAACACCTACTCCAACTCCGACACCCACACCAACACGTATGTTTTGTGTATGAGTAACATAATGGCAAAATGTTTTTTTTTCTTTTTATTTGTGTGAATATTTGATAATGTATTTACTTGCATTTTTAGAAACTTATCTCTATAATCAAATATTCCTTTACTGCCGGATTATCCATTTTTGGTAATGATGCAGCAAATTCAGAATTAATTCTTTATTCTTCTGTCGATTGTACTTTTATTTGCACATAAATTATGTACAAAAATGAACAAAAACAATTATTTATTTACAGCAACACCGACACCAACACCTACACCGACTCCGACACCTACACCAACACGTAAGTTTACTTAAAAGCTATATTCAAATATTTCCAATCTCAACACATATTGATACGCTTACTTCTGAGTAAAATAGATTTATTGAATTTAAGAAACCCTTTCCTTTGTGAAATTAGTTTTACTGCAAATCTATTTCACATTAGATATTATAAACGGCGCTCTATTGTAGTCTTTCAGTGTCAGCTAAAGCAACTTTACGACATTAAAATTTAGCAAGTAGATCTCATCTAAAGCTAAAATTTGTCCTGCAATCAAAGTCTTTGCTTATCTTAGTTTATATCGTAGAAGAAAAATTGCGCCTTGTGATAACACATTTATTATCCTAAAGACATATAACCTCCTCTTTGCTTGACTTTAATAATTTAGCACTCTTTACAGCAACGCCTACACCAACTCCTACACCCACACCAACACCTACGCCGACCCCTACTCCAACGCCAACCCCGACACGTAAGTCATATAAATGAAATTAGTCAACATTAAAATCAAATGCAGAAAAAGGTTTTATGGAAGTTTTTATCAACTGTCATGAGGTTTTTATTTTCAAAGTTAAAAACAGTTTTGGGGTATTGTTCGAATGCACAACTTTGTTGAGTTAAGCTTTAATATAGATGACCCACACATTTTCTATTTGAATTATTTCATTGCTAAGCGACACCTACTCCAACACCAACGCCAACACCCACACCTACTCCAACTCCTACGCCGACACCTACCCCCACACGTACGTTTTGATTCATAACTCAACCGATTGCTCAAATGGGTTAATAGAACGATGAGTGTCAAAGGCTGAAAATTAATTATTTAATGCAAGTAAATTTTTGACATATGATCATTAACAATAAAACCTGATAAAATTTGGAAGTAAAACGAACATGATATAATGCTATGTACAACATATCTTTTGTCTGTCTCTTACATAATTATTGTTCCGGGGAGTTACTTTTGTGATAAACAACCTTGCCTTTCATTATCATAATTATGATTAAAGTTGGTTACTTTTTTCAGCCACACCAACAACAACAGCTGGCAAGTATTTCCATTTTGCTTTACATTTAGCCATTGAAAAATAAAACAGAGACATTATTCAAGAAATATTTGTGATGAATTGTAAAATTAGTAAGTTTACTACATTTTACAATAATGAAATGAAATTAGATTAAAATTACTGATATAACATTACGCCGTATTGCCGTTTAAAGATTGTCCTGATGAGACTATGAGATCCAGCACCAGCGATGGAGGTTTTGATGTAAGCGTTAATGGACCTGAAGCGGACAGGGTGGATCAAAGCCCTGAAGATGCCTTAGAGTCGTATATGGAAACTGGACTTGAGATGTGCGGCGACAACCATTTAGTTTTTACTTCTAACTGCGAGTCAGGAATAGCCATAATCATGACTTTGAGAGTCACTGTCACTGGAGTTACAGAAGTTATTATATACTTTACAACACTAACTGGACCAATTTCCAAACAGGTTTGTTATAAAACTAGTTGATTGATAACTTCGTGTATACTCGTTTTGTCAAAGTTCCACTGCTCAAAATGAGCAAAAGTATCAGATATTGTTAAATAGAACATATCGAAGATGTTCATATATGTGTTGTCTTCTTTCTCTTTCTTTCTTTTTCCTTTTTAAATATTAATAATAATAATTGCTTCAAATCTCATTTCTTTTCTCGTGAGTTGTTCAATGCTTTAGACCAATTAAAATGTTGTTTTTGACATCTTGCATAGATGTTTCTGAAATATTTTTCAGTACAATGTTCCAAACCCAACGCAAACCACGGAAATTGTCTTTAATATGCCCAGTGGTGGTGAAAGTGTCAGCAGTATTAGAATGGAGTTCGTGAGACCAAATGGGTGTGGAATTATTGAAGGCATCTACATATTACAGTGCTGTCTCCCAGGTATGCAGTAAACTGCCTTGTATTTCAGCGCTTCTGTGTTTTGAATTGATTGTTTAGCATATAATTCATACTAAATGTGTGCGTGTTAGACATGAATAATAGGTAGTTTGAAACTTTTCACTTAGAACTAATGGGAATACATTTAATATATATTTATGCAGTCACTTCTTTTTCTTGATTACATATCTGTTTGATTTTGAGAAAAATTAAAAGGCAAAAGCATCAAAGATAGAATATTATTTTGTTTGCCGTTAGTTAACTTTCTACAACCCAATGACTTCAACTATATTGCGTTTCTGTCACTTCCGTAGTAAATTTTCTCTATTAAAGTCATGCCTTTACATTTATGAAATAGTTACAATTATTACATGTAGATTCGTATCTCACCTAAACATCGTCAGCTACTTGCTTGTTTACTTTAAATTATAGCTATACCAACGCCGACTCCAACGCCTACACCAACGCCGACGCCAACACCTACACCGACACCAACACCAACGCCTACTCCAACACCTACACCAACACCAACTCCAACTCCCACACCAACACCAACGCCAACTCCTACACCAACGCCGACGCCAACACCTACTCCAACACGTAAGTTTATAAGTCAATAATGTAACACTGTTTTCTAAGCAATGTAATTTTCCCAAAAGCGGAATGATAATTTCTGTAAAAAGTTTGAATCTCCAATAAACGTGAGGCATTTTACTTCGATTATACAACCTAGTTGCGTAGGCCTTCACTTGGAAAACTACACTTGGAAAACAGAACAACTCTTTGAAATTGGAAATGCCGCAGTTCATTCATGTACCATGCCGAAATCCTTATTATTAGCAAGCAAATATGTACGCATTCATCAATAACGATATGTGTCTTTGCATTAACTAGTGACTTTTCTCTTCACCCCGTTCATATTGATATAATATAGAAATTAAAAATAGAAAACATGATTATATTTACTAAATCAACTCAAATGTCAGTGTGACTGATATTTTCCCAATTATTTCAATTTAAAGCAACACCTACTCCTACGCCAACACCGACTCCAACTCCAACACCTACTCCAACGCCAACACCCACGCCGACTCCAACTCCAACCCCCACACCTACACCAACACCAACGCCGACACCAACACCTACTCCAACTCCGACACCAACACCTACACCTACGCCAACACCAACGCCTACTCCAACACCGACGCCAACACCAACGCCTACTCCAACACCAACACCGACGCCAACACCAACGCCTACTCCAACACCTACTCCAACTCCGACACCGACGCGTCAGTTTGTGTATCAGTAATATAATAGCAGAAAGTTTCTTTTGATTGTTTGTGTAGATATTTGAGAACAGTGTTTACTTGAATTGAAACTTCTCTCTATATTCGATTGTTCGTTTGCTTAGGAACACCCTTGATTTTCAGTTAACAATGCCATATAGAGAAAAATCAAAGGACTAATATAGCACAAGAAACACAACTTCCTCTGCTAGATAAATAATAGTTGCAAAGAGCAAAGGCACTTGATGGAACTGATTTAATATCTTTATATATGAAACCTTTTACCTCACCAGATGCTCAATTTAAGTTCCGAATTTAACTTTTTAGCTACACCTACACCAACGCCTACTCCAACGCCCACGCCAACACCGACTCCAACGCCCACACCAACACCAACTCCAACACCCACACCTACACCTACACCGACACCAACGCCTACACCAACACCCACGCCAACACCCACACCAACACCTACTCCAACGCCCACGCCAACACCGACTCCAACACCTACTCCAACTCCGACACCCACACCAACACGTATGTTTTGTGTATGAGTAACATAATGGCAAAATATTTTTTCTCTTTATTTGTGTGAATATTTGATAATGTATTTACTTGCATTTTTAGAAAGTTATCTCTATAATCAAATATTCCTTTACTGCCGGATTATCCATTTTTGGTAATGATGCAGCAAATTCAGAATTTATTCTTTATTCTTCTGTCGATTTTACTTTTATTTCCACATAAATTATGTACAAAAATGAACAAAAACAATTATTTATTTACAGCAACACCGACACCAACACCTACACCGACTCCGACACCTACACCAACACGTAAGTTTACTTAAAAGCTATATTCAAATATTTCCAATCTCAACACATATTGATACGCTTACTTCTGAGTAAAATAGATTTATTGAATTTAAGAAACCCTTTCCTTTGTGAAATTAGTTTTACTGCAAATCTATTTCACATTAGATATTATAAACGGCGCTCTATTGTAGTCTTTCAGTGTCACCTAAAGCAACTTTACGACATTAAAATTTAGCAAGTAGATCTCATCTAAAGCTAAAATTTGTCCTGCAATCAAAGTCTTTGCTTATCTTAGTTTATATCGTAGAAGAAAAATTGCGCCTTGTGATAACACATTTATTATCCTAAAGACATATAACCTCCTCTTTGCTTGACTTTAATAATTTAGCACTCTTTACAGCAACGCCTACACCAACTCCTACACCCACACCAACACCTACGCCGACCCCTACTCCAACGCCAACCCCGACACGTAAGTCATATAAATGAAATTAGTCAACATTAAAATCAAATGCAGAAAAAGGTTTTATGGAAGTTTTTATCAACTGTCATGAGGTTTTTATTTTCAAAGTTAAAAACAGTTTTGGGGTATTGTTCGAATGCACAACTTTGTTGAGTTAAGCTTTAATATAGATGACCCACACATTTTCTATTTGAATTATTTCATTGCTAAGCGACACCTACTCCAACACCAACGCCAACACCCACACCTACTCCAACTCCTACGCCGACACCTACCCCCACACGTACGTTTTGATTCATAACTCAACCGATTGCTCAAATGGGTTAATAGAACGATGAGTGTCAAAGGCTGAAAATTAATTATTTAATGCAAGTAAATTTTTGACATATGATCATTAACAATAAAACCTGATAAAATTTGGAAGTAAAACGAACATGATATAATGCTATGTACAACATATCTTTTGTCTGTCTCTTACATAATTATTGTTCCGGGGAGTTACTTTTGTGATAAACAACCTTGCCTTTCATTATCACAATTATGATTAAAGTTGGTTACTTTTTTCAGCCACACCAACAACAACAGCTGGCAAGTATTTCCATTTTGCTTTACATTTAGCCATTGAAAAGTAAAACAGAGACATTATTCAAGAAATATTTGTGATGAATTGTAAAATTAGTAAGTTTACTACTTTTTGTACAACATTTTACAATAATGAAATGAAATTAGATTAAAATTACTGATATAACATTACGCCGTATTGCCGTTTAAAGATTGTCCTGATGAGACTATGAGATCCAGCACCAGCGATGGAGGTTTTGATGTAAGCGTTAATGGACCTGAAGCGGACAGGGTGGATCAAAGCCCTGAAGATGCCTTAGAGTCGTATATGGAAACTGGACTTGAGATGTGCGGCGACAACCATTTAGTTTTGACTTCTAACTGCGAGTCAGGAATAGCCATAATCATGACTTTGAGAGTCACTGTCACTGGAGTTACAGAAGTTATTATATACTTTACAACACTAACTGGACCAATTTCCAAACAGGTTTGTTATAAAACTAGCTGATTGATAACTTCGTGTATACTCGTTTTGTCAAAGTTCCACTGCTCAAAATGAGCAAAAGTATCAGATATTGTTAAATAGAACATATCGAAGATGTTCATATATGTGTTGTCTTCTTTCTCTTTCTTTCTTTTTCCTTTTTAAATAATAATAATAATAATTGCTTCAAATCTCATTTCTTTTCTCGTGAGTTGTTCAATGCTTTAAACCAATTAAAATGTTGTTTTTGACATCTTGCATAGATGTTTCTGAAATATTTTTCAGTACAATGTTCCAAACCCAACGCAAACCACGGAAATTGTCTTTAATATGCCCAGTGGTGGTGAAAGTGTCAGCAGTATTAGAATGGAGTTCGTGAGACCAAATGGGTGTGGAATTATTGAAGGCATCTACATATTACAGTGCTGTCTCCCAGGTATGCAGTAAACTGCCTTGTATTTCAGCGCTTCTGTGTTTTGAATTGATTGTTTAGCATATAATTCATACTAAATGTGTGCGTGTTAGACATGAATAATAGGTAGTTTGAAACTTTTCACTTAGAACTAATGGGAATACATTTAATATATATTTATGCAGTCACTTCTTTTTCTTGATTACATATCTGTTTGATTTTGAGAAAAATTAAAAGGCAAAAGCATCAAAGATAGAACATTATTTTGTTTGCCGTTAGTTAACTTTCTACAACTCAATGACTTCAACTATATTGCGTTTCTGTCACTTCCGTAGTAAATTTTCTCTATTAAAGTCATGCCTTTACATTTATGAAATAGTTACAATTATTACATGTAGATTCGTATCTCACCTAAACATCGTCAGCTACTTGCTTGTTTACTTTAAATTATAGCTATACCAACGCCGACTCCAACGCCTACACCAACGCCGACGCCAACACCTACACCGACACCAACACCAACGCCTACTCCAACACCTACACCAACACCAACTCCAACTCCCACACCAACACCAACGCCAACTCCTACACCAACGCCGACGCCAACACCTACTCCAACACGTAAGTTTATAAGTCAATAATGTAACACTGTTTTCTAAGCAATGTAATTTTCCCAAAAGCGGAATGATAATTTCTTTAAAAAGTTTGAATCTCCAATAAACGTGAGGCATTTTACTTCGATTATACAACCTAGTTGCGTAGGCCTTCACTTGGAAAACTACACTTGGAAAACAGAACAACTCTTTGAAATTGGAAATGCCGCAGTTCATTCATGTACCATGCCGAAATCCTTATTATTAGCAAGCAAATATGTACACATTCATCAATAACGATATGTATCTTTGCATTAACTAGTGACTTTTCTCTTCACCCCGTTCATATTGATATAATATAGAAATTAAAAATAGAAAACATGATTATATTTACTAAATCAACTCAAATGTCAGTGTGACTGATATTTTCCCAATTATTTCAATTTAAAGCAACACCTACTCCTACTCCTACGCCAACACCGACTCCAACTCCAACACCTACTCCAACGCCAACACCAACACCTACTCCAACTCCGACACCAACACCTACACCTACACCTACGCCAACACCAACGCCTACTCCAACACCCACACCAACACC
This sequence comes from Protula sp. h YS-2021, assembly GCA_949752745.1. Lineage (NCBI taxonomy): Eukaryota > Metazoa > Annelida > Polychaeta > Sabellida > Serpulidae > Protula > Protula sp. h YS-2021. Next base: position 50,952,726 of record OX457029.1, on the reverse strand, counting down.
GACGCCAACACCAACGCCTACTCCAACACCCACACCAACACCGACGCCAACACCAACGCCTACTCCAACACCCACACCAACACCGACGCCAACACCAACGCCTACTCCAACACCCACACCAACACCGACGCCAACACCAACGCCTACTCCAACACCTACTCCAACTCCGACACCGACACCGACGCGTAAGTTTGTGTATGAGTAATATAATGGCAGAAAGTTTCTTTTTATTGTTTGTGTAGATATTTGAGAAAAGTATTTATATGAATTGAAAAATAGAAAACATGATTACAATTAATAAAATCAGCTCAAATGTCAGTGTGACGAATATTTTCCCAATTATTACCATTTAAAGCAACACCTACTCCTACGCCCACGCCAACACCGACTCCAACTCCAACACCTACTCCAACGCCAACACCCACGCCGACTCCAACTCCAACACCCACACCTACCCCCACGCCAACGCCGACACCAACACCTACCCCAACTCCCACACCAACACCTACACCTACGCCAACACCAACGCCTACTCCAACACCCACACCAACACCGACGCCAACACCAACGCCTACTCCAACTCCCACACCCACACCCACCCCCACACCAACGCCGACACCAACGCCTACTCCAACACCAACACCGACGCCAACACCAACGCCTACTCCAACACCCACACCAACACCGACGCCAACACCAACGCCTACTCCAACACCTACTCCAACACCGACACCGACGCGTCAGTTTGTGTATCAGTAATATAATGGCAGAAAGTTTCTTTTTATTGTTTGTGTAGATATTTGAGAAAAGTGTTTACTTGAATTGAAACTTCTCTCTATATTCAATTGTTCGTTTGCTTAGGAACACCCTTGATTTTCACTTAACAATGCCATATAGAGAAAAATCAAAGGGCTAATATAGCACAAGAAACAAAGCTTCCTCTGCTAGATAAATAATATTTGCAAAGAGCAAAGGCATTTGATGGAACTGATTTAATATCTTTATATATGAAACCTTTTACCTCACCAGATGCTCAATTTAAGTTCCGAATTTAACTTTTTAGCTACACCTACACCAACGCCTACTCCAACGCCCACGCCAACACCGACTCCAACGCCCACACCAACACCAACTCCAACACCCACACCTACACCTACACCGACACCAACGCCTACACCAACACCCACGCCAACACCCACACCAACACCTACTCCAACGCCCACGCCAACACCGACTCCAACACCTACTCCAACTCCGACACCCACACCAACACGTATGTTTTGTGTATGAGTAACATAATGGCAAAATGTTTTTTTTCTTTTTATTTGTGTGAATATTTGATAATGTATTTACTTGCATTTTTAGAAACTTATCTCTATAATCAAATATTCCTTTACTGCCGGATTATCCATTTTTGGTAATGATGCAGCAAATTCAGAATTTATTCTTTATTCTTCTGTCGATTTTACTTTTATTTCCACATAAATTATGTACAAAAATGAACAAAAACAATTATTTATTTACAGCAACACCGACACCAACACCTACACCGACTCCGACACCTACACCAACACGTAAGTTTACTTAAAAGCTATATTCAAATATTTCCAATCTCAACACATATTGATACGCTTACTTCTGAGTAAAATAGATTTATTGAATTTAAGAAACCCTTTCCTTTGTGAAATTAGTTTTACTGCAAATCTATTTCACATTAGATATTATAAACGACGCTCTATTGTAGTCTTTCAGTGTCAGCTAAAGCAACTTTACGACATTAAAATTTAGCAAGTAGATCTCATCTAAAGCTAAAATTTGTCCTGCAATCAAAGTCTTTGCTTATCTTAGTTTATATCGTAGAAGAAAAATTGCGCCTTGTGATAACACATTTATTATCCTAAAGACATATAACCTCCTCTTTGCTTGACTTTAATAATTTAGCACTCTTTACAGCAACGCCTACACCAACTCCTACACCCACACCAACACCTACGCCGACCCCTACTCCAACGCCAACCCCGACACGTAAGTCATATAAATGAAATTAGTCAACATTAAAATCAAATGCAGAAAAAGGTTTTATGGAAGTTTTTATCAACTGTCATGAGGTTTTTATTTTCAAAGTTAAAAACAGTTTTGGGGTATTGTTCGAATGCACAACTTTGTTGAGTTAAGCTTTAATATAGATGACCCACACATTTTCTATTTGAATTATTTCATTGCTAAGCGACACCTACTCCAACACCAACGCCAACACCCACACCTACTCCAACTCCTACGCCGACACCTACCCCCACACGTACGTTTTGATTCATAACTCAACCGATTGCTCAAATGGGTTAATAGAATGATGAGTGTCAAAGGCTGAAAATTAATTATTTAATGCAAGTAAATTTTTGACATATGATCATTAACAATAAAACCTGATAAAATTTGGAAGTAAAACGAACATGATATAATGCTATGTACAACATATCTTTTGTCTGTCTCTTACATAATTATTGTTCCGGGGAGTTACTTTTGTGATAAACAACCTTGCCTTTCATTATCATAATTATGATTAAAGTTGGTTACTTTTTCAGCCACACCAACAACAACAGCTGGCAAGTATTTCCATTTTGCTTTACATTTAGCCATTGAAAAATAAAACAGAGACATTATTCAAGAAATATTTGTGATGAATTGTAAAATTAGTAAGTTTACTACATTTTACAATAATGAAATGAAATTAGATTAAAATTACTGATATAACATTACGCCGTATTGCCGTTTAAAGATTGTCCTGATGAGACTATGAGATCCAGCACCAGCGATGGAGGTTTTGATGTAAGCGTTAATGGACCTGAAGCGGACAGGGTGGATCAAAGCCCTGAAGATGCCTTAGAGTCGTATATGGAAACTGGACTTGAGATGTGCGGCGACAACCATTTAGTTTTTACTTCTAACTGCGAGTCAGGAATAGCCATAATCATGACTTTGAGAGTCACTGTCACTGGAGTTACAGAAGTTATTATATACTTTACAACACTAACTGGACCAATTTCCAAACAGGTTTGTTATAAAACTAGTTGATTGATAACTTCGTGTATACTCGTTTTGTCAAAGTTCCACTGCTCAAAATGAGCAAAAGTATCAGATATTGTTAAATAGAACATATCGAAGATGTTCATATATGTGTTGTCTTCTTTCTCTTTCTTTCTTTTTCCTTTTTAAATAATAATAATAATAATTGCTTCAAATCTCATTTCTTTTCTCGTGAGTTGTTCAATGCTTTAGACCAATTAAAATGTTGTTTTTGACATCTTGCATAGATGTTTCTGAAATATTTTTCAGTACAATGTTCCAAACCCAACGCAAACCACGGAAATTGTCTTTAATATGCCCAGTGGTGGTGAAAGTGTCAGCAGTATTAGAATGGAGTTCGTGAGACCAAATGGGTGTGGAATTATTGAAGGCATCTACATATTACAGTGCTGTCTCCCAGGTATGCAGTAAACTGCCTTGTATTTCAGCGCTTCTGTGTTTTGAATTGATTGTTTAGCATATAATTCATACTAAATGTGTGCGTGTTAGACATGAATAATAGGTAGTTTGAAACTTTTCACTTAGAACTAATGGGAATACATTTAATATATATTTATGCAGTCACTTCTTTTTCTTGATTACATATCTGTTTGATTTTGAGAAAAATTAAAAGGCAAAAGCATCAAAGATAGAACATTATTTTGTTTGCCGTTAGTTAACTTTCTACAACTCAATGACTTCAACTATATTGCGTTTCTGTCACTTCCGTAGTAAATTTTCTCTATTAAAGTCATGCCTTTACATTTATGAAATAGTTACAATTATTACATGTAGATTCGTATCTCACCTAAACATCGTCAGCTACTTGCTTGTTTACTTTAAATTATAGCTATACCAACGCCGACTCCAACGCCTACACCAACGCCGACGCCAACACCTACACCGACACCAACACCAACGCCTACTCCAACACCTACACCTACACCAACACCAACTCCAACTCCCACACCAACACCAACGCCAACTCCTACACCAACGCCGACGCCAACACCTACTCCAACACGTAAGTTTATAAGTCAATAATGTAACACTGTTTTCTAAGCAATGTAATTTTCCCAAAAGGGGAATGATAATTTCTTTAAAAAGTTTGAATCTCCAATAAACGTGAGGCATTTTACTTCGATTATACAACCTAGTTGCGTAGGCCTTCACTTGGAAAACTACACTTGGAAAACAGAACAACTCTTTGAAATTGGAAATGCCGCAGTTCATTCATGTACCATGCCGAAATCCTTATTATTAGCAAGCAAATATGTACACATTCATCAATAACGATATGTATCTTTGCATTATCTAGTGACTTTTCTCTTCACCCCGTTCATATTGATATAATATAGAAATTAAAAATAGAAAACATGATTATATTTACTAAATCAACTCAAATGTCAGTGTGACTGATATTTTCCCAATTATTTCAATTTAAAGCAACACCTACTCCTACTCCTACGCCAACACCGACTCCAACTCCAACACCTACTCCAACGCCAACACCAACACCTACTCCAACTCCGACACCAACACCTACACCTACGCCAACACCAACGCCTACTCCAACACCCACACCAACACCGACGCCAACACCAACGCCTACTCCAACACCCACACCAACACCGACGCCAACACCAACGCCTACTCCAACACCTACTCCAACTCCGACACCGACACCGACGCGTAAGTTTGTGTATGAGTAATATAATGGCAGAAAGTTTCTTTTTATTGTTTGTGTAGATATTTGAGAAAAGTATTTATATGAATTGAAAAATAGAAAACATGATTACAATTAATAAAATCAGCTCAAATGTCAGTGTGACGAATATTTTCCCAATTATTACCATTTAAAGCAACACCTACTTCTACGCCCACGCCAACACCGACTCCAACTCCAACACCTACTCCAACGCCAGCACCCACGCCGACTCCAACTCCAACACCCACACCTATCCCCACGCCAACGCCGACACCAACACCTACCCCAACTCCCACACCAACACCTACACCTACGCCAACACCAACGCCTACTCCAACACCCACACCAACACCGACGCCAACACCAACGCCTACTCCAACTCCCACACCCACACCCACCCCCACACCAACGCCGACACCAACGCCTACTCCAACACCAACACCGACGCCAACACCAACGCCTACTCCAACACCCACACCAACACCGACGCCAACACCAACGCCTACTCCAACACCTACTCCAACTCCGACACCGACGCGTCAGTTTGTGTATCAGTAATATAATAGCAGAAAGTTTCTTTTTATTGTTTGTGTAGATATTTGAGAAAAGTGTTTACTTGAATTGAAACTTCTCTCTATATTCGATTGTTCGTTTGCTTAGGAACACCCTTGATTTTCACTTAACAATGCCATATAGAGAAAAATCAAAGGACTAATATAGCACAAGAAAGAAAGCTTCCTCTGCTAGATAAATAATATTTGCAAAGAGCAAAGACACTTGATGGAACTGATTTAATATCTTTATATATGAAACCTTTTACCTCACCAGATGCTCAATTTAAGTTCCGAATTTAACTTTTTAGCTACACCTACACCAACGCCTACTCCAACGCCCACGCCAACACCGACTCCAACGCCCACACCAACACCAACTCCAACACCCACACCTACACCTACACCGACACCAACGCCTACACCAACACCCACGCCAACACCCACACCAACACCTACTCCAACGCCCACGCCAACACCGACTCCAACACCTACTCCAACTCCGACACCCACACCAACACGTATGTTTGTGTATGAGTAACATAATGGCAAAATGTTTTTTTTTCTTTTTATTTGTGTGAATATTTGATAATGTATTTACTTGCATTTTTAGAAACTTATCTCTATAATCAAATATTCCTTTACTGCCGGATTATCCATTTTTGGTAATGATGCAGCAAATTCAGAATTTATTCTTTATTCTTCTGTCGATTTTACTTTTATTTCCACATAAATTATGTACAAAAATGAACAAAAACAATTATTTATTTACAGCAACACCGACACCAACACCTACACCGACTCCGACACCTACACCAACACGTAAGTTTACTTAAAAGCTATATTCAAATATTTCCAATCTCAACACATATTGATACGCTTACTTCTGAGTAAAATAGATTTATTGAATTTAAGAAACCCTTTCCTTTGTGAAATTAGTTTTACTGCAAATCTATTTCACATTAGATATTATAAACGGCGCTCTATTGTAGTCTTTCAGTGTCAGCTAAAGCAACTTTACGACATTAAAATTTAGCAAGTAGATCTCATCTAAAGCTAAAATTTGTCCTGCAATCAAAGTCTTTGCTTGTCTTAGTTTATATCGTAGAAGAAAAATTGCGCCTTGTGATAACACATTTATTATCCTAAAGACATATAACCTCCTCTTTGCTTGACTTTAATAATTTAGCACTCTTTACAGCAACGCCTACACCAACTCCTACACCCACACCAACACCTACGCCGACCCCTACTCCAACGCCAACCCCGACACGTAAGTCATATAAATGAAATTAGTCAACATTAAAATCAAATGCAGAAAAAGGTTTTATGGAAGTTTTTATCAACTGTCATGAGGTTTTTATTTTCAAAGTTAAAAACAGTTTTGGGGTATTGTTCGAATGCACAACTTTGTTGAGTTAAGCTTTAATATAGATGACCCACACATTTTCTATTTGAATTATTTCATTGCTAAGCGACACCTACTCCAACACCAACGCCAACACCCACACCTACTCCAACTCCTACGCCGACACCTACCCCCACACGTACGTTTTGATTCATAACTCAACCGATTGCTCAAATGGGTTAAAAGAACGATGAGTGTCAAAGGCTGAAAATTAATTATTTAATGCAAGTAAATTTTTGACATATGATCATTAACAATAAAACCTGATAAAATTTGGAAGTAAAACGAACATGATATAATGCTATGTACAACATATCTTTTGTCTGTCTCTTACATAATTATTGTTCCGGGGAGTTACTTTTGTGATAAACAACCTTGCCTTTCATTATCATAATTATGATTAAAGTTGGTTGCTTTTTTCAGCCACACCAACAACAACAGCTGGCAAGTATTTCCATTTTGCTTTACATTTAGCCATTGAAAAATAAAACAGAGACATTATTCAAGAAATATTTGTGATGAATTGTAAAATTAGTAAGTTTACTACTTTTTGTACAACATTTACAATAATGAAATGAAATTAGATTAAAATTACTGATATAACATTACGCCGTATTGCCGTTTAAAGATTGTCCTGATGAGACTATGAGATCCAGCACCAGCGATGGAGGTTTTGATGTAAGCGTTAATGGACCTGAAGCGGACAGGGTGGATCAAAGCCCTGAAGATGCCTTAGAGTCGTATATGGAAACTGGACTTGAGATGTGCGGCGACAACCATTTAGTTTTTACTTCTAACTGCGAGTCAGGAATAGCCATAATCATGACTTTGAGAGTCACTGTCACTGGAGTTACAGAAGTTATTATATACTTTACAACACTAACTGGACCAATTTCCAAACAGGTTTGTTATAAAACTAGTTGATTGATAACTTCGTGTATACTCGTTTTGTCAAAGTTCCACTGCTCAAAATGAGCAAAAGTATCAGATATTGTTAAATAGAACATATCGAAGATGTTCATATATGTGTTGTCTTCTTTCTCTTTCTTTCTTTTTCCTTTTTAAATAATAATAATAACAATTGCTTCAAATCTCATTTCTTTTCTCGTGAGTTGTTCAATGCTTTAGACCAATTAAAATGTTGTTTTTGACATCTTGCATAGATGTTTCTGAAATATTTTTCAGTACAATGTTCCAAACCCAACGCAAACCACGGAAATTGTCTTTAATATGCCCAGTGGTGGTGAAAGTGTCAGCAGTATTAGAATGGAGTTCGTGAGACCAAATGGGTGTGGAATTATTGAAGGCATCTACATATTACAGTGCTGTCTCCCAGGTATGCAGTAAACTGCCTTGTATTTCAGCGCTTCTGTGTTTTGAATTGATTGTTTAGCATATAATTCATACTAAATGTGTGCGTGTTAGACATGAATAATAGGTAGTTTGAAACTTTTCACTTAGAACTAATGGGAATACATTTAATATATATTTATGCAGTCACTTCTTTTTCTTGATTACATATCTGTTTGATTTTGAGAAAAATTAAAAGGCAAAAGCATCAAAGATAGAACATTATTTTGTTTGCCGTTAGTTAACTTTCTACAACCCAATGACTTCAACTATATTGCGTTTCTGTCACTTCCGTAGTTAATTTTCTCTATTAAAGTCATGCCTTTACATTTATGAAATAGTTACAATTATTACATGTAGATTCGTATCTCACCTAAACATCGTCAGCTACTTGCTTGTTTACTTTAAATTATAGCTATACCAACGCCGACTCCAACGCCTACACCAACGCCGACGCCAACACCTACACCGACACCAACACCAACGCCTACTCCAACACCTACACCAACACCAACTCCAACTCCCACACCAACACCAACGCCAACTCCTACACCAACGCCGACGCCAACACCTACTCCAACACGTAAGTTTATAAGTCAATAATGTAACACTGTTTTCTAAGCAATGTAATTTTCCCAAAAGCGGAATGATAATTTCTGTAAAAAGTTTGAATCTCCAATAAACGTGAGGCATTTTACTTCGATTATACAACCTAGTTGCGTAGGCCTTCACTTGGAAAACTACACTTGGAAAACAGAACAACTCTTTGAAATTGGAAATGCCGCAGTTCATTCATGTACCATGCCGAAATCCTTATTATTAGCAAGCAAATATGTACGCATTCATCAATAACGATATGTGTCTTTGCATTAACTAGTGACTTTTCTCTTCACCCCGTTCATATTGATATAATATAGAAATTAAAAATAGAAAACATGATTATATTTACTAAATCAACTCAAATGTCAGTGTGACTGATATTTTCCCAATTATTTCAATTTAAAGCAACACCTACTCCTACGCCAACACCGACTCCAACTCCAACACCTACTCCAACGCCAACACCAACGCCGACTCCAACTCCAACACCCACACCTACACCCACACCAACGCCGACACCAACACCTACTCCAACTCCGACACCAACACCTACACCTACGCCAACACCAACGCCTACTCCAACACCGACGCCAACACCAACGCCTACTCCAACACCCACACCAACACCGACGCCAACACCAACGCCTACTCCAACACCTACTCCAACTCCGACACCGACGCGTCAGTTTGTGTATCAGTAATATAATAGCAGAAAGTTTCTTTTTATTGTTTGTGTAGATATTTGAGAACAGTGTTTACTTGAATTGAAACTTCTCTCTATATTCGATTGTTCGTTTGCTTAGGAACACCCTTGATTTTCAGTTAACAATGCCATATAGAGAAAAATCAAAGGACTAATATAGCACAAGAAACACAACTTCCTCTGCTAGATAAATAATAGTTGCAAAGAGCAAAGGCACTTGATGGAACTGATTTAATATCTTTATATATGAAACCTTTTACCTCACCAGATGCTCAATTTAAGTTCCGAATTTAACTTTTTAGCTACACCTACACCAACGCCTACTCCAACGCCCACGCCAACACCGACTCCAACGCCAACACCAACTCCAACGCCCACACCAACGCCCACACCAACACCAACTCCAACACCCACACCTACACCTACACCGACACCAACGCCTACACCAACACCCACGCCAACACCCACACCAACACCTACTCCAACGCCCACGCCAACACCGACTCCAACACCTACTCCAACTCCGACACCCACACCAACACGTATGTTTTGTGTATGAGTAACATAATGGCAAAATGTTTTTTTTCTTTTTATTTGTGTGAATATTTGATAATGTATTTACTTGCATTTTTAGAAACTTATCTCTATAATCAAATATTCCTTTACTGCCGGATTATCCATTTTTGGTAATGATGCAGCAAATTCAGAATTTATTCTTTATTCTTCTGTCGATTTTACTTTTATTTCCACATAAATTATGTACAAAAATGAACAAAAACAATTATTTATTTACAGCAACACCGACACCAACACCTACACCGACTCCGACACCTACACCAACACGTAAGTTTACTTAAAAGCTATATTCAAATATTTCCAATCTCAACACATATTGATACGCTTACTTCTGAGTAAAATAGATTTATTGAATTTAAGAAACCCTTTCCTTTGTGAAATTAGTTTTACTGCAAATCTATTTCACATTAGATATTATAAACGGCGCTCTATTGTAGTCTTTCAGTGTCAGCTAAAGCAACTTTACGACATTAAAATTTAGCAAGTAGATCTCATCTAAAGCTAAAATTTGTCCTGCAATCAAAGTCTTTGCTTGTCTTAGTTTATATCGTAGAAGAAAAATTGCGCCTTGTGATAACACATTTATTATCCTAAAGACATATAACCTCCTCTTTGCTTGACTTTAATAATTTAGCACTCTTTACAGCAACGCCTACACCAACTCCTACACCCACACCAACACCTACGCCGACCCCTACTCCAACGCCAACCCCGACACGTAAGTCATATAAATGAAATTAGTCAACATTAAAATCAAATGCAGAAAAAGGTTTTATGGAAGTTTTTATCAACTGTCATGAGGTTTTTATTTTCAAAGTTAAAAACAGTTTTGGGGTATTGTTCGAATGCACAACTTTGTTGAGTTAAGCTTTAATATAGATGACCCACACATTTTCTATTTGAATTATTTCATTGCTAAGCGACACCTACTCCAACACCAACGCCAACACCCACACCTACTCCAACTCCTACGCCGACACCTACCCCCACACGTACGTTTTGATTCATAACTCAACCGATTGCTCAAATGGGTTAATAGAACGATGAGTGTCAAAGGCTGAAAATTAATTATTTAATGCAAGTAAATTTTTGACATATGATCATTAACAATAAAACCTGATAAAATTTGGAAGTAAAACGAACATGATATAATGCTATGTACAACATATCTTTTGTCTGTCTCTTACATAATTATTGTTCCGGGGAGTTACTTTTGTGATAAACAACCTTGCCTTTCATTATCATAATTATGATTAAAGTTGGTTGCTTTTTTCAGCCACACCAACAACAACAGCTGGCAAGTATTTCCATTTTGCTTTACATTTAGCCATTGAAAAATAAAACAGAGACATTATTCAAGAAATATTTGTGATGAATTGTAAAATTAGTAAGTTTACTACTTTTTGTACAACATTTTACAATAATGAAATGAAATTAGATTAAAATTACTGATATAACATTACGCCGTATTGCCGTTTAAAGATTGTCCTGATGAGACTATGAGATCCAGCACCAGCGATGGAGGTTTTGATGTAAGCGTTAATGGACCTGAAGCGGACAGGGTGGATCAAAGCCCTGAAGATGCCTTAGAGTCGTATATGGAAACTGGACTTGAGATGTGCGGCGACAACCATTTAGTTTTGACTTCTAACTGCGAGTCAGGAATAGCCATAATCATGACTTTGAGAGTCACTGTCACTGGAGTTACAGAAGTTATTATATACTTTACAACACTAACTGGACCAATTTCCAAACAGGTTTGTTATAAAACTAGTTGATTGATAACTTCGTGTATACTCGTTTTGTCAAAGTTCCACTGCTCAAAATGAGCAAAAGTATCAGATATTGTTAAATAGAACATATCGAAGATGTTCATATATGTGTTGTCTTCTTTCTCTTTCTTTCTTTTTCCTTTTTAAATAATAATAATAATAATTGCTTCAAATCTCATTTCTTTTCTCGTGAGTTGTTCAATGCTTTAGACCAATTAAAATGTTGTTTTTGACATCTTGCATAGATGTTTCTGAAATATTTTTCAGTACAATGTTCCAAACCCAACGCAAACCACGGAAATTGTCTTTAATATGCCCAGTGGTGGTGAAAGTGTCAGCAGTATTAGAATGGAGTTTGTGAGACCAAATGGGTGTGGAATTATTGAAGGCATCTACATATTACAGTGCTGTCTCCCAGGTATGCAGTAAACTGCCTTGTATTTCAGCGCTTCTGTGTTTTGAATTGATTGTTTAGCATATAATTCATACTAAATGTGTGCGTGTTAGACATAAATAATAGGTAGTTTGAAACTTTTCACTTAGAACTAATGGGAATACATTTAATATATATTTATGCAGTCACTTCTTTTTCTTGATTACATATCTGTTTGATTTTGAGAAAAATTAAAAGGCAAAAGCATCAAAGATAGAACATTATTTTGTTTGCCGTTAGTTAACTTTCTACAACTCAATGACTTCAACTATATTGCGTTTCTGTCACTTCCGTAGTAAATTTTCTCTATTAAAGTCATGCCTTTACATTTATGAAATAGTTACAATTATTACATGTAGATTCGTATCTCACCTAAACATCGTCAGCTACTTGCTTGTTTACTTTAAATTATAGCTATACCAACGCCGACTCCAACGCCTACACCAACGCCGACGCCAACACCTACACCGACACCAACACCAACGCCTACTCCAACACCTACACCAACACCAACTCCAACTCCCACACCAACACCAACGCCAACTCCTACACCAACGCCGACGCCAACACCTACTCCAACACGTAAGTTTATAAGTCAATAATGTAACACTGTTTTCTAAGCAATGTAATTTTCCCAAAAGCGGAATGATAATTTCTTTAAAAAGTTTGAATCTCCAATAAACGTGAGGCATTTTACTTCGATTATACAACCTAGTTGCGTAGGCCTTCACTTGGAAAACAGAACAACTCTTTGAAATTGGAAATGCCGCAGTTCATTCATGTACCATGCCGAAATCCTTATTATTAGCAAGCAAATATGTACACATTCATCAATAACGATATGTATCTTTGCATTAACTAGTGACTTTTCTCTTCACCCCGTTCATATTGATATAATATAGAAATTAAAAATAGAAAACATGATTATATTTACTAAATCAACTCAAATGTCAGTGTGACTGATATTTTCCCAATTATTTCAATTTAAAGCAACACCTACTCCTACTCCTACGCCAACACCGACTCCAACTCCAACACCTACTCCAACGCCAACACCAACACCTACTCCAACTCCGACACCAACACCTACACCTACACCTACGCCAACACCAACACCTACCCCAACTCCCACACCAACACCTACACCTACGCCAACACCAACGCCTACTCCAACACCCACACCAACACCGACGCCAACACCAACGCCTACTCCAACTCCCACACCCACACCCACCCCCACACCAACGCCGACACCAACGCCTACTCCAACACCAACACCGACGCCAACACCAACGCCTACTCCAACACCCACGCCAACACCGACGCCAACACCAACGCCTACTCCAACACCTACTCCAACACCGACACCGACGCGTCAGTTTGTGTATCAGTAATATAATAGCAGAAAGTTTCTTTTATTGTTTGTGTAGATATTTGAGAAAAGTGTTTACTTGAATTGAAACTTCTCTCTATATTCAATTGTTCGTTTGCTTAGGAACACCCTTGATTTTCACTTAACAATGCCATATAGAGAAAAATCAAAGGACTAATATAGCACAAGAAACAAAGCTTCCTCTGCTAGATAAATAATATTTGCAAAGAGCAAAGGCATTTGATGGAACTGATTTAATATCTTTATATATGAAACCTTTTACCTCACCAGATGCTCAATTTAAGTTCCGAATTTAACTTTTTAGCTACACCTACACCAACGCCTACTCCAACGCCCACGCCAACACCGACTCCAACGCCCACACCAACACCAACTCCAACACCCACACCTACACCTACACCGACACCAACGCCTACACCAACACCCACGCCAACACCCACACCAACACCTACTCCAACGCCCACGCCAACACCGACTCCAACACCTACTCCAACTCCGACACCCACACCAACACGTATGTTTTGTGTATGAGTAACATAATGGCAAAATGTTTTTTTTCTTTTTATTTGTGTGAATATTTGATAATGTATTTACTTGCATTTTTAGAAACTTATCTCTATAATCAAATATTCCTTTACTGCCGGATTATCCATTTTTGGTAATGATGCAGCAAATTCAGAATTTATTCTTTATTCTTCTGTCGATTTTACTTTTATTTCCACATAAATTATGTACAAAAATGAACAAAAACAATTATTTATTTACAGCAACACCGACACCAACACCTACACCGACTCCGACACCTACACCAACACGTAAGTTTACTTAAAAGCTATATTCAAATATTTCCAATCTCAACACATATTGATACGCTTACTTCTGAGTAAAATAGATTTATTGAATTTAAGAAACCCTTTCCTTTGTGAAATTAGTTTTACTGCAAATCTATTTCACATTAGATATTATAAACGGCGCTCTATTGTAGTCTTTCAGTGTCAGCTAAAGCAACTTTACGACATTAAAATTTAGCAAGTAGATCTCATCTAAAGCTAAAATTTGTCCTGCAATCAAAGTCTTCGCTTATCTTAGTTTATATCGTAGAAGAAAAATTGCGCCTTGTGATAACACATTTATTATCCTAAAGACATATAACCTCCTCTTTGCTTGACTTTAATAATTTAGCACTCTTTACAGCAACGCCTACACCAACTCCTACACCCACACCAACACCTACGCCGACCCCTACTCCAACGCCAACCCCGACACGTAAGTCATATAAATGAAATTAGTCAACATTAAAATCAAATGCAGAAAAAGGTTTTATGGAAGTTTTTATCAACTGTCATGAGGTTTTTATTTTCAAAGTTAAAAACAGTTTTGGGGTATTGTTCGAATGCACAACTTTGTTGAGTTAAGCTTTAATATAGATGACCCACACATTTTCTATTTGAATTATTTCATTGCTAAGCGACACCTACTCCAACACCAACGCCAACACCCACACCTACTCCAACTCCTACGCCGACACCTACCCCCACACGTACGTTTTGATTCATAACTCAACCGATTGCTCAAATGGGTTAATAGAACGATGAGTGTCAAAGGCTGAAAATTAATTATTTAATGCAAGTAAATTTTTGACATATGATCATTAACAATAAAACCTGATAAAATTTGGAAGTAAAACGAACATGATATAATGCTATGTACAACATATCTTTTGTCTGTCTCTTACATAATTATTGTTCCGGGGAGTTACTTTTGTGATAAACAACCTTGCCTTTCATTATCATAATTATGATTAAAGTTGGTTACTTTTTTCAGCCACACCAACAACAACAGCTGGCAAGTATTTCCATTTTGCTTTACATTTAGCCATTGAAAAATAAAACAGAGACATTATTCAAGAAATATTTGTGATGAATTGTAAAATTAGTAAGTTTACTACATTTTACAATAATGAAATGAAATTAGATTAAAATTACTGATATAACATTACGCCGTATTGCCGTTTAAAGATTGTCCTGATGAGACTATGAGATCCAGCACCAGCGATGGAGGTTTTGATGTAAGCGTTAATGGACCTGAAGCGGACAGGGTGGATCAAAGCCCTGAAGATGCCTTAGAGTCGTATATGGAAACTGGACTTGAGATGTGCGGCGACAACCATTTAGTTTTTACTTCTAACTGCGAGTCAGGAATAGCCATAATCATGACTTTGAGAGTCACTGTCACTGGAGTTACAGAAGTTATTATATACTTTACAACACTAACTGGACCAATTTCCAAACAGGTTTGTTATAAAACTAGTTGATTGATAACTTCGTGTATACTCGTTTTGTCAAAGTTCCACTGCTCAAAATGAGCAAAAGTATCATATATTGTTAAATAGAACATATCGAAGATGTTCATATATGTGTTGTCTTCTTTCTCTTTCTTTCTTTTTCCTTTTTAAATAATAATAATAATAATTGCTTCAAATCTCATTTCTTTTCTCGTGAGTTGTTCAATGCTTTAAACCAATTAAAATGTTGTTTTTGACATCTTGCATAGATGTTTCTGAAATATTTTTCAGTACAATGTTCCAAACCCAACGCAAACCACGGAAATTGTCTTTAATATGCCCAGTGGTGGTGAAAGTGTCAGCAGTATTAGAATGGAGTTCGTGAGACCAAATGGGTGTGGAATTATTGAAGGCATCTACATATTACAGTGCTGTCTCCCAGGTATGCAGTAAACTGCCTTGTATTTCAGCGCTTCTGTGTTTTGAATTGATTGTTTAGCATATAATTCATACTAAATGTGTGCGTGTTAGACATGAATAATAGGTAGTTTGAAACTTTTCACTTAGAACTAATGGGAATACATTTAATATATATTTATGCAGTCACTTCTTTTTCTTGATTACATATCTGTTTGATTTTGAGAAAAATTAAAAGGCAAAAGCATCAAAGATAGAACATTATTTTGTTTGCCGTTAGTTAACTTTCTACAACTCAATGACTTCAACTATATTGCGTTTCTGTCACTTCCGTAGTAAATTTTCTCTATTAAAGTCATGCCTTTACATTTATGAAATAGTTACAATTATTACATGTAGATTCGTATCTCACCTAAACATCGTCAGCTACTTGCTTGTTTACTTTAAATTATAGCTATACCAACGCCGACTCCAACGCCTACACCAACGCCGACGCCAACACCTACACCGACACCAACACCAACGCCTACTCCAACACCTACACCAACACCAACTCCAACTCCCACACCAACACCAACGCCAACTCCTACACCAACGCCGACGCCAACACCTACTCCAACACGTAAGTTTATAAGTCAATAATGTAACACTGTTTTCTAAGCAATGTAATTTTCCCAAAAGGGGAATGATAATTTCTTTAAAAAGTTTGAATCTCCAATAAACGTGAGGCATTTTACTTCGATTATACAACCTAGTTGCGTAGGCCTTCACTTGGAAAACTACACTTGGAAAACAGAACAACTCTTTGAAATTGGAAATGCCGCAGTTCATTCATGTACCATGCCGAAATCCTTATTATTAGCAAGCAAATATGTACACATTCATCAATAATGATATGTATCTTTGCATTATCTAGTGACTTTTCTCTTCACCCCGTTCATATTGATATAATATAGAAATTAAAAATAGAAAACATGATTATATTTACTAAATCAACTCAAATGTCAGTGTGACTGATATTTTCCCAATTATTTCAATTTAAAGCAACACCTACTCCTACTCCTACGCCAACACCGACTCCAACTCCAACACCTACTCCAACGCCAACACCAACACCTACTCCAACTCCGACACCAACACCTACACCTACGCCAACACCAACGCCTACTCCAACACCCACACCAACACCGACGCCAACACCAACGCCTACTCCAACACCCACACCAACACCGACGCCAACACCAACGCCTACTCCAACACCTACTCCAACTCCGACACCGACACCGACGCGTAAGTTTGTGTATGAGTAATATAATGGCAGAAAGTTTCTTTTTATTGTTTGTGTAGATATTTGAGAAAAGTATTTATATGAATTGATAAATAGAAAACATGATTACAATTAATAAAATCAGCTCAAATGTCAGTGTGACGAATATTTTCCCAATTATTACCATTTAAAGCAACACCTACTCCTACGCCCACGCCAACACCGACTCCAACTCCAACACCTACTCCAACGCCAACACCCACGCCGACTCCAACTCCAACACCCACACCTACCCCCACGCCAACGCCGACACCAACACCTACCCCAACTCCCACACCAACACCTACACCTACGCCAACACCAACGCCTACTCCAACACCCACACCAACACCGACGCCAACACCAACGCCTACTCCAACTCCCACACCCACACCCACCCCCACACCAACGCCGACACCAACGCCTACTCCAACACCAACACCGACGCCAACACCAACGCCTACTCCAACACCCACACCAACACCGACGCCAACACCAACGCCTACTCCAACACCTACTCCAACTCCGACACCGACGCGTCAGTTTGTGTATCAGTAATATAATAGCAGAAAGTTTCTTTTTATTGTTTGTGTAGATATTTGAGAAAAGTGTTTACTTGAATTGAAACTTCTCTCTATATTCGATTGTTCGTTTGCTTAGGAACACCCTTGATTTTCACTTAACAATGCCATATAGAGAAAAATCAAAGGACTAATATAGCACAAGAAAGAAAGCTTCCTCTGCTAGATAAATAATATTTGCAAAGAGCAAAGGCATTTGATGGAACTGATTTAATATCTTTATATATGAAACCTTTTACCTCACCAGATGCTCAATTTAAGTTCCGAATTTAACTTTTTAGCTACACCTACACCAACGCCTACTCCAACGCCCACGCCAACACCGACTCCAACGCCCACACCAACACCAACTCCAACACCCACACCTACACCTACACCGACACCAACGCCTACACCAACACCCACGCCAACACCCACACCAACACCTACTCCAACGCCCACGCCAACACCGACTCCAACACCTACGCCAACTCCGACACCCACACCAACACGTATGTTTTGTGTATGAGTAACATAATGGCAAAATGTTTTTTTTTCTTTTTATTTGTGTGAATATTTGATAATGTATTTACTTGCATTTTTAGAAACTTATCTCTATAATCAAATATTCCTTTACTGCCGGATTATCCATTTTTGGTAATGATGCAGCAAATTCAGAATTTATTCTTTATTCTTCTGTCGATTTTACTTTTATTTCCACATAAATTATGTACAAAAATGAACAAAAACAATTATTTATTTACAGCAACACCGACACCAACACCTACACCGACTCCGACACCTACACCAACACGTAAGTTTACTTAAAAGCTATATTCAAATATTTCCAATCTCAACACATATTGATACGCTTACTTCTGAGTAAAATAGATTTATTGAATTTAAGAAACCCTTTCCTTTGTGAAATTAGTTTTACTGCAAATCTATTTCACATTAGATATTATAAACGGCGCTCTATTGTAGTCTTTCAGTGTCAGCTAAAGCAACTTTACGACATTAAAATTTAGCAAGTAGATCTCATCTAAAGCTAAAATTTGTCCTGCAATCAAAGTCTTTGCTTATCTTAGTTTATATCGTAGAAGAAAAATTGCGCCTTGTGATAACACATTTATTATCCTAAAGACATATAACCTCCTCTTTGCTTGACTTTAATAATTTAGCACTCTTTACAGCAACGCCTACACCAACTCCTACACCCACACCAACACCTACGCCGACCCCTACTCCAACGCCAACCCCGACACGTAAGTCATATAAATGAAATTAGTCAGCATTAAAATCAAATGCAGAAAAAGGTTTTATGGAAGTTTTTATCAACTGTCATGAGGTTTTTATTTTCAAAGTTAAAAACAGTTTTGGGGTATTGTTCGAATGCACAACTTTGTTGAGTTAAGCTTTAATATAGATGACCCACACATTTTCTATTTGAATTATTTCATTGCTAAGCGACACCTACTCCAACACCAACGCCTACTCCAACACCTACTCCAACTCCGACACCGACACCGACGCGTAAGTTTGTGTATGAGTAATATAATGGCAGAAAGTTTCTTTTTATTGTTTGTGTAGATATTTGAGAAAAGTATTTATATGAATTGATAAATAGAAAACATGATTACAATTAATAAAATCAGCTCAAATGTCAGTGTGACGAATATTTTCCCAATTATTACCATTTAAAGCAACACCTACTCCTACGCCCACGCCAACACCGACTCCAACTCCAACACCTACTCCAACGCCAACACCCACGCCGACTCCAACTCCAACACCCACACCTACCCCCACGCCAACGCCGACACCAACACCTACCCCAACTCCCACACCAACACCTACACCTACGCCAACACCAACGCCTACTCCAACACCCACACCAACACCGACGCCAACACCAACGCCTACTCCAACTCCCACACCCACACCCACCCCCACACCAACGCCGACACCAACGCCTACTCCAACACCAACACCGACGCCAACACCAACGCCTACTCCAACACCCACACCAACACCGACGCCAACACCAACGCCTACTCCAACACCTACTCCAACTCCGACACCGACGCGTCAGTTTGTGTATCAGTAATATAATAGCAGAAAGTTTCTTTTTATTGTTTGTGTAGATATTTGAGAAAAGTGTTTACTTGAATTGAAACTTCTCTCTATATTCGATTGTTCGTTTGCTTAGGAACACCCTTGATTTTCACTTAACAATGCCATATAGAGAAAAATCAAAGGACTAATATAGCACAAGAAAGAAAGCTTCCTCTGCTAGATAAATAATATTTGCAAAGAGCAAAGGCATTTGATGGAACTGATTTAATATCTTTATATATGAAACCTTTTACCTCACCAGATGCTCAATTTAAGTTCCGAATTTAACTTTTTAGCTACACCTACACCAACGCCTACTCCAACGCCCACGCCAACACCGACTCCAACGCCCACACCAACACCAACTCCAACACCCACACCTACACCTACACCGACACCAACGCCTACACCAACACCCACGCCAACACCCACACCAACACCTACTCCAACGCCCACGCCAACACCGACTCCAACACCTACGCCAACTCCGACACCCACACCAACACGTATGTTTTGTGTATGAGTAACATAATGGCAAAATGTTTTTTTTTCTTTTTATTTGTGTGAATATTTGATAATGTATTTACTTGCATTTTTAGAAACTTATCTCTATAATCAAATATTCCTTTACTGCCGGATTATCCATTTTTGGTAATGATGCAGCAAATTCAGAATTTATTCTTTATTCTTCTGTCGATTTTACTTTTATTTCCACATAAATTATGTACAAAAATGAACAAAAACAATTATTTATTTACAGCAACACCGACACCAACACCTACACCGACTCCGACACCTACACCAACACGTAAGTTTACTTAAAAGCTATATTCAAATATTTCCAATCTCAACACATATTGATACGCTTACTTCTGAGTAAAATAGATTTATTGAATTTAAGAAACCCTTTCCTTTGTGAAATTAGTTTTACTGCAAATCTATTTCACATTAGATATTATAAACGGCGCTCTATTGTAGTCTTTCAGTGTCAGCTAAAGCAACTTTACGACATTAAAATTTAGCAAGTAGATCTCATCTAAAGCTAAAATTTGTCCTGCAATCAAAGTCTTTGCTTATCTTAGTTTATATCGTAGAAGAAAAATTGCGCCTTGTGATAACACATTTATTATCCTAAAGACATATAACCTCCTCTTTGCTTGACTTTAATAATTTAGCACTCTTTACAGCAACGCCTACACCAACTCCTACACCCACACCAACACCTACGCCGACCCCTACTCCAACGCCAACCCCGACACGTAAGTCATATAAATGAAATTAGTCAGCATTAAAATCAAATGCAGAAAAAGGTTTTATGGAAGTTTTTATCAACTGTCATGAGGTTTTTATTTTCAAAGTTAAAAACAGTTTTGGGGTATTGTTCGAATGCACAACTTTGTTGAGTTAAGCTTTAATATAGATGACCCACACATTTTCTATTTGAATTATTTCATTGCTAAGCGACACCTACTCCAACACCAACGCCAACACCCACACCTACTCCAACTCCTACGCCGACACCTACCCCCACACGTACGTTTTGATTCATAACTCAACCGATTGCTCAAATGGGTTAAAAGAACGATGAGTGTCAAAGGCTGAAAATTAATTATTTAATGCAAGTAAATTTTTGACATATGATCATTAACAATAAAACCTGATAAAATTTGGAAGTAAAACGAACATGATATAATGCTATGTACAACATATCTTTTGTCTGTCTCTTACATAATTATTGTTCCGGGGAGTTACTTTTGTGATAAACAACCTTGCCTTTCATTATCATAATTATGATTAAAGTTGGTTACTTTTTTCAGCCACACCAACAACAACAGCTGGCAAGTATTTCCATTTTGCTTTACATTTAGCCATTGAAAAATAAAACAGAGACATTATTCAAGAAATATTTGTGATGAATTGTAAAATTAGTAAGTTTACTACTTTTTGTACAACATTTTACAATAATGAAATGAAATTAGATTAAAATTACTGATATAACATTACGCCGTATTGCCGTTTAAAGATTGTCCTGATGAGACTATGAGATCCAGCACCAGCGATGGAGGTTTTGATGTAAGCGTTAATGGACCTGAAGCGGACAGGGTGGATCAAAGCCCTGAAGATGCCTTAGAGTCGTATATGGAAACTGGACTTGAGATGTGCGGCGACAACCATTTAGTTTTTACTTCTAACTGCGAGTCAGGAATAGCCATAATCATGACTTTGAGAGTCACTGTCACTGGAGTTACAGAAGTTATTATATACTTTACAACACTAACTGGACCAATTTCCAAACAGGTTTGTTATAAAACTAGTTGATTGATAACTTCGTGTATACTCGTTTTGTCAAAGTTCCACTGCTCAAAATGAGCAAAAGTATCATATATTGTTAAATAGAACATATCGAAGATGTTCATATATGTGTTGTCTTCTTTCTCTTTCTTTCTTTTTCCTTTTTAAATAATAATAATAATAATTGCTTCAAATCTCATTTCTTTTCTCGTGAGTTGTTCAATGCTTTAAACCAATTAAAATGTTGTTTTTGACATCTTGCATAGATGTTTCTGAAATATTTTTCAGTACAATGTTCCAAACCCAACGCAAACCACGGAAATTGTCTTTAATATGCCCAGTGGTGGTGAAAGTGTCAGCAGTATTAGAATGGAGTTCGTGAGACCAAATGGGTGTGGAATTATTGAAGGCATCTACATATTACAGTGCTGTCTCCCAGGTATGCAGTAAACTGCCTTGTATTTCAGCGCTTCTGTGTTTTGAATTGATTGTTTAGCATATAATTCATACTAAATGTGTGCGTGTTAGACATGAATAATAGGTAGTTTGAAACTTTTCACTTAGAACTAATGGGAATACATTTAATATATATTTATGCAGTCACTTCTTTTTCTTGATTACATATCTGTTTGATTTTGAGAAAAATTAAAAGGCAAAAGCATCAAAGATAGAACATTATTTTGTTTGCCGTTAGTTAACTTTCTACAACTCAATGACTTCAACTATATTGCGTTTCTGTCACTTCCGTAGTAAATTTTCTCTATTAAAGTCATGCCTTTACATTTATGAAATAGTTACAATTATTACATGTAGATTCGTATCTCACCTAAACATCGTCAGCTACTTGCTTGTTTACTTTAAATTATAGCTATACCAACGCCGACTCCAACGCCTACACCAACGCCGACGCCAACACCTACACCGACACCAACACCAACGCCTACTCCAACACCTACACCAACACCAACTCCAACTCCCACACCAACACCAACGCCAACTCCTACACCAACGCCGACGCCAACACCTACTCCAACACGTAAGTTTATAAGTCAATAATGTAACACTGTTTTCTAAGCAATGTAATTTTCCCAAAAGGGGAATCATAATTTCTTTAAAAAGTTTGAATCTCCAATAAACGTGAGGCATTTTACTTCGATTATACAACCTAGTTGCGTAGGCCTTCACTTGGAAAACTACACTTGGAAAACAGAACAACTCTTTGAAATTGGAAATGCCGCAGTTCATTCATGTACCATGCCGAAATCCTTATTATTAGCAAGCAAATATGTACACATTCATCAATAATGATATGTATCTTTGCATTATCTAGTGACTTTTCTCTTCACCCCGTTCATATTGATATAATATAGAAATTAAAAATAGAAAACATGATTATATTTACTAAATCAACTCAAATGTCAGTGTGACTGATATTTTCCCAATTATTTCAATTTAAAGCAACACCTACTCCTACTCCTACGCCAACACCGACTCCAACTCCAACACCTACTCCAACGCCAACACCAACACCTACTCCAACTCCGACACCAACACCTACACCTACGCCAACACCAACGCCTACTCCAACACCCACACCAACACCGACGCCAACACCAACGCCTACTCCAACACCCACACCAACACCGACGCCAACACCAACGCCTACTCCAACACCTACTCCAACTCCGACACCGACACCGACGCGTAAGTTTGTGTATGAGTAATATAATGGCAGAAAGTTTCTTTTTATTGTTTGTGTAGATATTTGAGAAAAGTATTTATATGAATTGAAAAATAGAAAACATGATTACAATTAATAAAATCAGCTCAAATGTCAGTGTGACGAATATTTTCCCAATTATTACCATTTAAAGCAACACCTACTCCTACGCCCACGCCAACACCGACTCCAACTCCAACACCTACTCCAACGCCAACACCCACGCCGACTCCAACTCCAACACCCACACCTACCCCCACGCCAACGCCGACACCAACACCTACCCCAACTCCCACACCAACACCTACACCTACGCCAACACCAACGCCTACTCCAACACCCACACCAACACCGACGCCAACACCAACGCCTACTCCAACTCCCACACCCACACCCACCCCCACACCAACGCCGACACCAACGCCTACTCCAACACCAACACCGACGCCAACACCAACGCCTACTCCAACACCCACACCAACACCGACGCCAACACCAACGCCTACTCCAACACCTACTCCAACTCCGACACCGACGCGTCAGTTTGTGTATCAGTAATATAATAGCAGAAAGTTTCTTTTTATTGTTTGTGTAGATATTTGAGAAAAGTGTTTACTTGAATTGAAACTTCTCTCTATATTCGATTGTTCGTTTGCTTAGGAACACCCTTGATTTTCACTTAACAATGCCATATAGAGAAAAATCAAAGGACTAATATAGCACAAGAAAGAAAGCTTCCTCTGCTAGATAAATAATATTTGCAAAGAGCAAAGGCATTTGATGGAACTGATTTAATATCTTTATATATGAAACCTTTTACCTCACCAGATGCTCAATTTAAGTTCCGAATTTAACTTTTTAGCTACACCTACACCAACGCCTACTCCAACGCCCACGCCAACACCGACTCCAACGCCCACACCAACACCAACTCCAACACCCACACCTACACCTACACCGACACCAACGCCTACACCAACACCCACGCCAACACCCACACCAACACCTACTCCAACGCCCACGCCAACACCGACTCCAACACCTACGCCAACTCCGACACCCACACCAACACGTATGTTTTGTGTATGAGTAACATAATGGCAAAATGTTTTTTTTTCTTTTTATTTGTGTGAATATTTGATAATGTATTTACTTGCATTTTTAGAAACTTATCTCTATAATCAAATATTCCTTTACTGCCGGATTATCCATTTTTGGTAATGATGCAGCAAATTCAGAATTTATTCTTTATTCTTCTGTCGATTTTACTTTTATTTCCACATAAATTATGTACAAAAATGAACAAAAACAATTATTTATTTACAGCAACACCGACACCAACACCTACACCGACACCTACACCAACACGTAAGTTTACTTAAAAGCTATATTCAAATATTTCCAATCTCAACACATATTGATACGCTTACTTCTGAGTAAAATAGATTTATTGAATTTAAGAAACCCTTTCCTTTGTGAAATTAGTTTTACTGCAAATCTATTTCACATTAGATATTATAAACGGCGCTCTATTGTAGTCTTTCAGTGTCAGCTAAAGCAACTTTACGACATTAAAATTTAGCAAGTAGATCTCATCTAAAGCTAAAATTTGTCCTGCAATCAAAGTCTTTGCTTATCTTAGTTTATATCGTAGAAGAAAAATTGCGCCTTGTGATAACACATTTATTATCCTAAAGACATATAACCTCCTCTTTGCTTGACTTTAATAATTTAGCACTCTTTACAGCAACGCCTACACCAACTCCTACACCCACACCAACACCTACGCCGACCCCTACTCCAACGCCAACCCCGACACGTAAGTCATATAAATGAAATTAGTCAGCATTAAAATCAAATGCAGAAAAAGGTTTTATGGAAGTTTTTATCAACTGTCATGAGGTTTTTATTTTCAAAGTTAAAAACAGTTTTGGGGTATTGTTCGAATGCACAACTTTGTTGAGTTAAGCTTTAATATAGATGACCCACACATTTTCTATTTGAATTATTTCATTGCTAAGCGACACCTACTCCAACACCAACGCCAACACCCACACCTACTCCAACTCCTACGCCGACACCTACCCCCACACGTACGTTTTGATTCATAACTCAACCGATTGCTCAAATGGGTTAAAAGAACGATGAGTGTCAAAGGCTGAAAATTAATTATTTAATGCAAGTAAATTTTTGACATATGATCATTAACAATAAAACCTGATAAAATTTGGAAGTAAAACGAACATGATATAATGCTATGTACAACATATCTTTTGTCTGTCTCTTACATAATTATTGTTCCGGGGAGTTACTTTTGTGATAAACAACCTTGCCTTTCATTATCATAATTATGATTAAAGTTGGTTACTTTTTTCAGCCACACCAACAACAACAGCTGGCAAGTATTTCCATTTTGCTTTACATTTAGCCATTGAAAAATAAAACAGAGACATTATTCAAGAAATATTTGTGATGAATTGTAAAATTAGTAAGTTTACTACTTTTTGTACAACATTTTACAATAATGAAATGAAATTAGATTAAAATTACTGATATAACATTACGCCGTATTGCCGTTTAAAGATTGTCCTGATGAGACTATGAGATCCAGCACCAGCGATGGAGGTTTTGATGTAAGCGTTAATGGACCTGAAGCGGACAGGGTGGATCAAAGCCCTGAAGATGCCTTAGAGTCGTATATGGAAACTGGACTTGAGATGTGCGGCGACAACCATTTAGTTTTTACTTCTAACTGCGAGTCAGGAATAGCCATAATCATGACTTTGAGAGTCACTGTCACTGGAGTTACAGAAGTTATTATATACTTTACAACACTAACTGGACCAATTTCCAAACAGGTTTGTTATAAAACTAGTTGATTGATAACTTCGTGTATACTCGTTTTGTCAAAGTTCCACTGCTCAAAATGAGCAAAAGTATCAGATATTGTTAAATAGAACATATCGAAGATGTTCATATATGTGTTGTCTTCTTTCTCTTTCTTTCTTTTTCCTTTTTAAATAATAATAATAATAATAATTGCTTCAAATCTCATTTCTTTTCTCGTGAGTTGTTCAATGCTTTAGACCAATTAAAATGTTGTTTTTGACATCTTGCATAGATGTTTCTGAAATATTTTTCAGTACAATGTTCCAAACCCAACGCAAACCACGGAAATTGTCTTTAATATGCCCAGTGGTGGTGAAAGTGTCAGCAGTATTAGAATGGAGTTCGTGAGACCAAATGGGTGTGGAATTATTGAAGGCATCTACATATTACAGTGCTGTCTCCCAGGTATGCAGTAAACTGCCTTGTATTTCAGCGCTTCTGTGTTTTGAACTGATTGTTTAGCATATAATTCATATTAAATGTGTGCGTGTTAGACATGAATAATAGGTAGTTTGAAACTTTTCACTTAGAACTAATGGGAATACATTTAATATATATTTATGCAGTCACTTCTTTTTCTTGATTACATATCTGTTTGATTTTGAGAAAAATTAAAAGGCAAAAGCATCAAAGATAGAACATTATTTTGTTTGCCGTTAGTTAACTTTCTACAACCCAATGACTTCAACTATATTGCGTTTCTGTCACTTCTGTAGTAAATTTTCTCTATTAAAGTCATGCCTTTACATTTATGAAATAGTTACAATTATTACATGTAGATTCGTATCTCACCTAAACATCGTCAGCTACTTGCTTGTTTACTTTAAATTATAGCTATACCAACGCCGACTCCAACGCCTACACCAACGCCGACGCCAACACCTACACCGACACCAACACCAACGCCTACTCCAACACCTACACCAACACCAACTCCAACTCCCACACCAACACCAACGCCAACTCCTACACCAACGCCGACGCCAACACCTACTCCAACACGTAAGTTTATAAGTCAATAATGTAACACTGTTTTCTAAGCAATGTAATTTTCCCAAAAGGGGAATCATAATTTCTTTAAAAAGTTTGAATCTCCAATAAACGTGAGGCATTTTACTTCGATTATACAACCTAGTTGCGTAGGCCTTCACTTGGAAAACTACACTTGGAAAACAGAACAACTCTTTGAAATTGGAAATGCCGCAGTTCATTCATGTACCATGCCGAAATCCTTATTATTAGCAAGCAAATGTGTACGCATTCAACAATAACGATATGTGTCTTTGCATTAACCAGTGACTTTTCTCTTCAACCCGTTCATATTGATATAATATAGAAATTAAAAATAGAAAACATGATTATATTTACTAAATCAACTCAAATGTCAGTGTGACTATTTTCCCAATTATTTCAATTCAAAGCAACACCTACTCCTACTCCTACGCCAACACCGACTCCAACTCCAACACCTACTCCAACGCCAACACCCACGCCGACTCCAACTCCAACACCCACACCTACACCCACACCAACGCCGACACCAACACCTACTCCAACTCCGACACCAACACCTACACCTACGCCAACACCAACGCCTACTCCAACACCGACGCCAACACCAACGCCTACTCCAACACCCACACCAACACCGACGCCAACACCAACGCCTACTCCAACTCCGACACCGACGCGTCAGTTTGTGTATCAGTAATATAATAGCAGAAAGTTTCTTTTTATTGTTTGTGTAGATATTTGAGAAAAGTGTTTACTTGAATTGAAACTTCTCTCTATATTCGATTGTTCGTTTGCTTAGGAACACCCTTGATTTTCAGTTAACAATGCCATATAGA
This sequence comes from Protula sp. h YS-2021, assembly GCA_949752745.1. Lineage (NCBI taxonomy): Eukaryota > Metazoa > Annelida > Polychaeta > Sabellida > Serpulidae > Protula > Protula sp. h YS-2021. The sequence continues at coordinate 50,923,736 of OX457029.1, read as the reverse complement.
GAAAAATCAAAGGACTAATATAGCACAAGAAACACAACTTCCTCTGCTAGATAAATAATAGTTGCAAAGAGCAAAGGCACTTGATGGAACTGATTTAATTTCTTTATATATGAAACCTTTTACCTCACCAGATGCTCAATTTAAGTTCCGAATTTAACTTTTTAGCTACACCTACACCAACGCCTACTCCAACGCCCACGCCAACACCGACTCCAACGCCAACACCAACTCCAACGCCCACACCAACACCAACTCCAACACCCACACCTACACCTACACCGACACCAACGCCTACACCAACACCCACGCCAACACCCACACCAACACCTACTCCAACGCCCACGCCAACACCGACTCCAACACCTACTCCAACTCCGACACCCACACCAACACGTATGTTTTGTGTATGAGTAACATAATGGCAAAATGTTTTTTTTTCTTTTATTTGTGTGAATATTTGATAATGTATTTACTTGCATTTTTAGAAACTTATCTCTATAATCAAATATTCCTTTACTGCCGGATTATCCATTTTTGGTAATGATGCAGCAAATTCAGAATTTATTTTTTATTCTTCTGTCGATTTTACTTTTATTTCCACATAAATTATGTACAAAAATGAACAAAAACAATTATTTATTTACAGCAACACCGACACCAACACCTACACCGACTCCGACACCTACACCAACACGTAAGTTTACTTAAAAGCTATATTCAAATATTTCCAATCTCAACACATATTGATACGCTTACTTCTGAGTAAAATAGATTTATTGAATTTAAGAAACCCTTTCCTTTGTGAAATTAGTTTTACTGCAAATCTATTTCACATTAGATATTATAAACGGCGCTCTATTGTAGTCTTTCAGTGTCAGCTAAAGCAACTTTACGACATTAAAATTTAGCAAGTAGATCTCATCTAAAGCTAAAATTTGTCCTGCAATCAAAGTCTTTGCTTATCTTAGTTTATATCGTAGAAGAAAAATTGCGCCTTGTGATAACACATTTATTATCCTAAAGACATATAACCTCCTCTTTGCTTGACTTTAATAATTTAGCACTCTTTACAGCAACGCCTACACCAACTCCTACACCCACACCAACACCTACGCCGACCCCTACTCCAACGCCAACCCCGACACGTAAGTCATATAAATGAAATTAGTCAACATTAAAATCAAATGCAGAAAAAGGTTTTATGGAAGTTTTTATCAACTGTCATGAGGTTTTTATTTTCAAAGTTAAAAACAGTTTTGGGGTATTGTTCGAATGCACAACTTTGTTGAGTTAAGCTTTAATATAGATGACCCACACATTTTCTATTTGAATTATTTCATTGCTAAGCGACACCTACTCCAACACCAACGCCAACACCCACACCTACTCCAACTCCTACGCCGACACCTACCCCCACACCTAACCCCACAATCAATTACGTTTTGATTCATAACTCAACCGATTGCTCAAATGGGTTAATAGAACGATGAGTGTCAAAGGCTGAAAATTAATTATTTAATGCAAGTAAATTTTTGACATATGATCATTAACAATAAAACCTGATAAAATTTGGAAGTAAAACGAACATGATATAATGCTATGTACAACATATCTTTTGTCTGTCTCTTACATAATTATTGTTCCGGGGAGTTACTTTTGTGATAAACAACCTTGCCTTTCATTATCATAATTATGATTAAAGTTGGTTGCTTTTTTCAGCCACACCAACAACAACAGCTGGCAAGTATTTCCATTTTGCTTTACATTTAGCCATTGAAAAATAAAACAGAGACATTATTCAAGAAATATTTGTGATGAATTGTAAAATTAGTAAGTTTACTACTTTTTGTACAACATTTTACAATAATGAAATGAAATTAGATTAAAATTACTGATATAACATTACGCCGTATTGCCGTTTAAAGATTGTCCTGATGAGACTATGAGATCCAGCACCAGCGATGGAGGTTTTGATGTAAGCGTTAATGGACCTGAAGCGGACAGGGTGGATCAAAGCCCTGAAGATGCCTTAGAGTCGTATATGGAAACTGGACTTGAGATGTGCGGCGACAACCATTTAGTTTTTACTTCTAACTGCGAGTCAGGAATAGCCATAATCATGACTTTGAGAGTCACTGTCACTGGAGTTACAGAAGTTATTATATACTTTACAACACTAACTGGACCAATTTCCAAACAGGTTTGTTATAAAACTAGTTGATTGATAACTTCGTGTATACTCGTTTTGTCAAAGTTCCACTGCTCAAAATGAGCAAAAGTATCAGATATTGTTAAATAGAACATATCGAAGATGTTCATATATGTGTTGTCTTCTTTCTCTTTCTTTCTTTTTCCTTTTTAAATAATAATAATAATAATAATTGCTTCAAATCTCATTTCTTTTCTCGTGAGTTGTTCAATGCTTTAGACCAATTAAAATGTTGTTTTTGACATCTTGCATAGATGTTTCTGAAATATTTTTCAGTACAATGTTCCAAACCCAACGCAAACCACGGAAATTGTCTTTAATATGCCCAGTGGTGGTGAAAGTGTCAGCAGTATTAGAATGGAGTTCGTGAGACCAAATGGGTGTGGAATTATTGAAGGCATCTACATATTACAGTGCTGTCTCCCAGGTATGCAGTAAACTGCCTTGTATTTCAGCGCTTCTGTGTTTTGAACTGATTGTTTAGCATATAATTCATATTAAATGTGTGCGTGTTAGACATGAATAATAGGTAGTTTGAAACTTTTCACTTAGAACTAATGGGAATACATTTAATATATATTTATGCAGTCACTTCTTTTTCTTGATTACATATCTGTTTGATTTTGAGAAAAATTAAAAGGCAAAAGCATCAAAGATAGAACATTATTTTGTTTGCCGTTAGTTAACTTTCTACAACCCAATGACTTCAACTATATTGCGTTTCTGTCACTTCTGTAGTAAATTTTCTCTATTAAAGTCATGCCTTTACATTTATGAAATAGTTACAATTATTACATGTAGATTCGTATCTCACCTAAACATCGTCAGCTACTTGCTTGTTTACTTTAAATTATAGCTATACCAACGCCGACTCCAACGCCTACACCAACGCCGACGCCAACACCTACACCGACACCAACACCAACGCCTACTCCAACACCTACACCAACACCAACTCCAACTCCCACACCAACACCAACGCCAACTCCTACACCAACGCCGACGCCAACACCTACTCCAACACGTAAGTTTATAAGTCAATAATGTAACACTGTTTTCTAAGCAATGTAATTTTCCCAAAAGGGGAATCATAATTTCTTTAAAAAGTTTGAATCTCCAATAAACGTGAGGCATTTTACTTCGATTATACAACCTAGTTGCGTAGGCCTTCACTTGGAAAACTACACTTGGAAAACAGAACAACTCTTTGAAATTGGAAATGCCGCAGTTCATTCATGTACCATGCCGAAATCCTTATTATTAGCAAGCAAATGTGTACGCATTCAACAATAACGATATGTGTCTTTGCATTAACTAGTGACTTTTCTCTTCAACCCGTTCATATTGATATAATATAGAAATTAAAAATAGAAAACATGATTATATTTACTAAATCAACTCAAATGTCAGTGTGACTATTTTCCCAATTATTTCAATTCAAAGCAACACCTACTCCTACTCCTACGCCAACACCGACTCCAACTCCAACACCTACTCCAACGCCAACACCCACGCCGACTCCAACTCCAACACCCACACCTACACCCACACCAACGCCGACACCAACACCTACTCCAACTCCGACACCAACACCTACACCTACGCCAACACCAACGCCTACTCCAACACCGACGCCAACACCAACGCCTACTCCAACACCCACACCAACACCGACGCCAACACCAACGCCTACTCCAACTCCGACACCGACGCGTCAGTTTGTGTATCAGTAATATAATAGCAGAAAGTTTCTTTTTATTGTTTGTGTAGATATTTGAGAAAAGTGTTTACTTGAATTGAAACTTCTCTCTATATTCGATTGTTCGTTTGCTTAGGAACACCCTTGATTTTCAGTTAACAATGCCATATAGAGAAAAATCAAAGGACTAATATAGCACAAGAAACACAACTTCCTCTGCTAGATAAATAATAGTTGCAAAGAGCAAAGGCACTTGATGGAACTGATTTAATATCTTTATATATGAAACCTTTTACCTCACCAGATGCTCAATTTAAGTTCCGAATTTAACTTTTTAGCTACACCTACACCAACGCCTACTCCAACGCCCACGCCAACACCGACTCCAACGCCAACACCAACTCCAACGCCCACACCAACACCAACTCCAACACCCACACCTACACCTACACCGACACCAACGCCTACACCAACACCCACGCCAACACCCACACCAACACCTACTCCAACGCCCACGCCAACACCGACTCCAACACCTACTCCAACTCCGACACCCACACCAACACGTATGTTTTGTGTATGAGTAACATAATGGCAAAATGTTTTTTTTTCTTTTATTTGTGTGAATATTTGATAATGTATTTACTTGCATTTTTAGAAACTTATCTCTATAATCAAATATTCCTTTACTGCCGGATTATCCATTTTTGGTAATGATGCAGCAAATTCAGAATTTATTTTTTATTCTTCTGTCGATTTTACTTTTATTTCCACATAAATTATGTACAAAAATGAACAAAAACAATTATTTATTTACAGCAACACCGACACCAACACCTACACCAACACGTAAGTTTACTTAAAAGCTATATTCAAATATTTCCAATCTCAACACATATTGATACGCTTACTTCTGAGTAAAATAGATTTATTGAATTTAAGAAACCCTTTCCTTTGTGAAATTAGTTTTACTGCAAATCTATTTCACATTAGATATTATAAACGGCGCTCTATTGTAGTCTTTCAGTGTCAGCTAAAGCAACTTTACGACATTAAAATTTAGCAAGTAGATCTCATCTAAAGCTAAAATTTGTCCTGCAATCAAAGTCTTTGCTTATCTTAGTTTATATCGTAGAAGAAAAATTGCGCCTTGTGATAACACATTTATTATCCTAAAGACATATAACCTCCTCTTTGCTTGACTTTAATAATTTAGCACTCTTTACAGCAACGCCTACACCAACTCCTACACCCACACCAACACCTACGCCGACCCCTACTCCAACGCCAACCCCGACACGTAAGTCATATAAATGAAATTAGTCAACATTAAAATCAAATGCAGAAAAAGGTTTTATGGAAGTTTTTATCAACTGTCATGAGGTTTTTATTTTCAAAGTTAAAAACAGTTTTGGGGTATTGTTCGAATGCACAACTTTGTTGAGTTAAGCTTTAATATAGATGACCCACACATTTTCTATTTGAATTATTTCATTGCTAAGCGACACCTACTCCAACACCAACGCCAACACCCACACCTACTCCAACTCCTACGCCGACACCTACCCCCACACGTACGTTTTGATTCATAACTCAACCGATTGCTCAAATGGGTTAATAGAACGATGAGTGTCAAAGGCTGAAAATTAATTATTTAATGCAAGTAAATTTTTGACATATGATCATTAACAATAAAACCTGATAAAATTTGGAAGTAAAACGAACATGATATAATGCTATGTACAACATATCTTTTGTCTGTCTCTTACATAATTATTGTTCCGGGGAGTTACTTTTGTGATAAACAACCTTGCCTTTCATTATCATAATTATGATTAAAGTTGGTTACTTTTTTCAGCCACACCAACAACAACAGCTGGCAAGTATTTCCATTTTGCTTTACATTTAGCCATTGAAAAATAAAACAGAGACATTATTCAAGAAATAGTTGTGATGAATTGTAAAATTAGTAAGTTTACTACTTTTTGTACAACATTTTACAATAATGAAATGAAATTAGATTAAAATTACTGATATAACATTACGCCGTATTGCCGTTTAAAGATTGTCCTGATGAGACTATGAGATCCAGCACCAGCGATGGAGGTTTTGATGTAAGCGTTAATGGACCTGAAGCGGACAGGGTGGATCAAAGCCCTGAAGATGCCTTAGAGTCGTATATGGAAACTGGACTTGAGATGTGCGGCGACAACCATTTAGTTTTTACTTCTAACTGCGAGTCAGGAATAGCCATAATCATGACTTTGAGAGTCACTGTCACTGGAGTTACAGAAGTTATTATATACTTTACAACACTAACTGGACCAATTTCCAAACAGGTTTGTTATAAAACTAGTTGATTGATAACTTCGTGTATACTCGTTTTGTCAAAGTTCCACTGCTCAAAATGAGCAAAAGTATCAGATATTGTTAAATAGAACATATCGAAGATGTTCATATATGTGTTGTCTTCTTTCTCTTTCTTTCTTTTTCCTTTTTAAATAATAATAATAATAATTGCTTCAAATCTCATTTCTTTTCTCGTGAGTTGTTCAATGCTTTAGACCAATTAAAATGTTGTTTTTGACATCTTGCATAGATGTTTCTGAAATATTTTTCAGTACAATGTTCCAAACCCAACGCAAACCACGGAAATTGTCTTTAATATGCCCAGTGGTGGTGAAAGTGTCAGCAGTATTAGAATGGAGTTCGTGAGACCAAATGGGTGTGGAATTATTGAAGGCATCTACATATTACAGTGCTGTCTCCCAGGTATGCAGTAAGCTGCCTTGTATTTCAGCGCTTCTGTGTTTTGAATTGATTGTTTAGCATATAATTCATACTAAATGTGTGCGTGTTAGACATGAATAATAGGTAGTTTGAAACTTTTCACTTAGAACTAATGGGAATACATTTAATATATATTTATGCAGTCACTTCTTTTTCTTGATTACATATCTGTTTGATTTTGAGAAAAATTAAAAGGCAAAAGCATCAAAGATAGAACATTATTTTGTTTGCCGTTAGTTAACTTTCTACAACCCAATGACTTCAACTATATTGCGTTTCTGTCACTTCCGTAGTAAATTTTCTCTATTAAAGTCATGCCTTTACATTTATGAAATAGTTACAATTATTACATGTAGATTCGTATCTCACCTAAACATCGTCAGCTACTTGCTTGTTTACTTTAAATTATAGCTATACCAACGCCGACTCCAACGCCTACACCAACGCCGACGCCAACACCTACACCGACACCAACACCAACGCCTACTCCAACACCTACACCAACACCAACTCCAACTCCCACACCAACACCAACGCCAACTCCTACACCAACGCCGACGCCAACACCTACTCCAACACGTAAGTTTATAAGTCAATAATGTAACACGGTTTTCTAAGCAATGTAATTTTCCCAAAAGCGGAATGATAATTTCTTTAAAAAGTTTGAATCTCCAATAAACGTGAGGCATTTTACTTCGATTATACAACCTAGTTGCGTAGGCCTTCACTTGGAAAACTACACTTGGAAAACAGAACAACTCTTTGAAATTGGAAATGCCGCAGTTCATTCATGTACCATGCCGAAATCCTTATTATTAGCAAGCAAATGTGTACGCATTCATCAATAACGATATGTGTCTTTGCATTAACTAGTGACTTTTCTCTTCACCCCGTTCATATTGATATAATATAGAAATTAAAAATAGAAAACATGATTATATTTACTAAATCAACTCAAATGTCAGTGTGACTGATATTTTCCCAATTATTTCAATTCAAAGCAACACCTACTCCTACTCCTACGCCAACACCGACTCCAACTCCAACACCTACTCCAACGCCAACACCTACTCCAACTCCGACACCAACACCTACACCTACGCCAACACCAACGCCTACTCCAACACCCACACCAACACCGACGCCAACACCAACGCCTACTCCAACACCCACACCAACACCGACGCCAACACCAACGCCTACTCCAACACCTACTCCAACTCCGACACCGACACCGACGCGTAAGTTTGTGTATGAGTAATATAATGGCAGAAAGTTTCTTTTTATTGTTTGTGTAGATATTTGAGAAAAGTATTTATATGAATTGAAAAATAGAAAACATGATTACAATTAATAAAATCAACTCAAATGTCAGTGTGACGAATATTTTCCCAATTATTACCATTTAAAGCAACACCTACTCCTACGCCCACGCCAACACCGACTCCAACTCCAACACCTACTCCAACGCCAACACCCACGCCGACTCCAACTCCCACACCCACACCCACCCCCACACCAACGCCAACACCAACGCCTACTCCAACACCCACACCAACACCGACGCCAACACCAACGCCTACTCCAACACCTACTCCAACTCCGACACCGACACCGACGCGTAAGTTTGTGTATGAGTAATATAATGGCAGAAAGTTTCTTTTTATTGTTTGTGTAGATATTTGAGAAAAGTGTTTACTTGAATTGAAACTTCTCTCTATATTCGATTGTTCGTTTGCTTAGGAACACCCTTGATTTTCAGTTAACAATGCCATATAGAGAAAAATCAAAGGACTAATATAGCACAAGAAACACAACTTCCTCTGCTAGATAAATAATAGTTGCAAAGAGCAAAGGCACTTGATGGAACTGATTTAATATCTTTATATATGAAACCTTTTACCTCACTAGATGCTCAATTTAAGTTCCGAATTTAACTTTTCAGCTACACCTACTCCAACGCCCACGCCAACACCGACTCCAACACCAACTCCAACGCCCACACCAACACCAACTCCAACACCCACACCTACACCTACACCGACACCAACGCCTACACCAACACCCACGCCAACACCCACACCAACACCTACTCCAACGCCCACGCCAACACCGACTCCAACACCTACTCCAACTCCGACACCCACACCAACACGTATGTTTTGTGTATGAGTAACATAATGGTAAAATGTTTTTTTTTCTTTTTATTTGTGTGAATATTTGATAATGTATTTACTTGCATTTTTAGAAACTTATCTCTATAATCAAATATTCCTTTACTGCCGGATTATCCATTTTTGGTAATGATGCAGCAAATTCAGAATTTATTTTTTATTCTTCTGTCGATTTTACTTTTATTTCCACATAAATTATGTACAAAAATGAACAAAAACAATTATTTATTTACAGCAACACCGACACCAACACCTACACCGACTCCGACACCTACACCAACACGTAAGTTTACTTAAAAGCTATATTCAAATATTTCCAATCTCAACACATATTGATACGCTTACTTCTGAGTAAAATAGATTTATTGAATTTAAGAAACCCTTTCCTTTGTGAAATTAGTTTTACTGCAAATCTATTTCACATTAGATATTATAAACGGCGCTCTATTGTAGTCTTTCAGTGTCACCTAAAGCAACTTTACGACATTAAAATTTAGCAAGTAGATCTCATCTAAAGCTAAAATTTGTCCTGCAATCAAAGTCTTTGCTTATCTTAGTTTATATCGTAGAAGAAAAATTGCGCCTTGTGATAACACATTTATTATCCTAAAGACATATAACCTCCTCTTTGCTTGACTTTAATAATTTAGCACTCTTTACAGCAACGCCTACACCAACTCCTACACCCACACCAACACCTACGCCGACCCCTACTCCAACGCCAACCCCGACACGTAAGTCATATAAATGAAATTAGTCAACATTAAAATCAAATGCAGAAAAAGGTTTTATGGAAGTTTTTATCAACTGTCATGAGGTTTTTATTTTCAAAGTTAAAAACAGTTTTGGGGTATTGTTCGAATGCACAACTTTGTTGAGTTAAGCTTTAATATAGATGACCAACACATTTTCTATTTGAATTATTTCATTGCTAAGCGACACCTACTCCAACACCAACGCCAACACCCACACCTACTCCAACTCCTACGCCGACACCTACTCCCACACGTACGTTTTGATTCATAACTCAACCGATTGCTCAAATGGGTTAATAGAACGATGAGTGTCAAAGGCTGAAAATTAATTATTTAATGCAAGTAAATTTTTGACATATGATCATTAACAATAAAACCTGATAAAATTTGGAAGTAAAACGAACATGATATAATGCTATGTACAACATATCTTTTGTCTGTCTCTTACATAATTATTGTTCCGGGGAGTTACTTTTGTGATAAACAACCTTGCCTTTCATTATCATAATTATGATTAAAGTTGGTTACTTTTTTCAGCCACACCAACAACAACAGCTGGCAAGTATTTCCATTTTGCTTTACATTTAGCCATTGAAAAATAAAACAGAGACATTATTCAAGAAATATTTGTGATGAATTGTAAAATTAGTAAGTTTACTACTTTTTGTACAACATTTTACAATAATGAAATGAAATTAGATTAAAATTACTGATATAACATTACGCCGTATTGCCGTTTAAAGATTGTCCTGATGAGACTATGAGATCCAGCACCAGCGATGGAGGTTTTGATGTAAGCGTTAATGGACCTGAAGCGGACAGGGTGGATCAAAGCCCTGAAGATGCCTTAGAGTCGTATATGGAAACTGGACTTGAGATGTGCGGCGACAACCATTTAGTTTTTACTTCTAACTGCGAGTCAGGAATAGCCATAATCATGACTTTGAGAGTCACTGTCACTGGAGTTACAGAAGTTATTATATACTTTACAACACTAACTGGACCAATTTCCAAACAGGTTTGTTATAAAACTAGTTGATTGATAACTTCGTGTATACTCGTTTTGTCAAAGTTCCACTGCTCAAAATGAGCAAAAGTATCAGATATTGTTAAATAGAACATATCGAAGATGTTCATATATGTGTTGTCTTCTTTCTCTTTCTTTCTTTTTCCTTTTTAAATAATAATAATAATAATTGCTTCAAATCTCATTTCTTTTCTCGTGAGTTGTTCAATGCTTTAGACCAATTAAAATGTTGTTTTTGACATCTTGCATAGATGTTTCTGAAATATTTTTCAGTACAATGTTCCAAACCCAACGCAAACCACGGAAATTGTCTTTAATATGCCCAGTGGTGGTGAAAGTGTCAGCAGTATTAGAATGGAGTTCGTGAGACCAAATGGGTGTGGAATTATTGAAGGCATCTACATATTACAGTGCTGTCTCCCAGGTATGCAGTAAGCTGCCTTGTATTTCAGCGCTTCTGTGTTTTGAATTGATTGTTTAGCATATAATTCATACTAAATGTGTGCGTGTTAGACATGAATAATAGGTAGTTTGAAACTTTTCACTTAGAACTAATGGGAATACATTTAATATATATTTATGCAGTCACTTCTTTTTCTTGATTACATATCTGTTTGATTTTGAGAAAAATTAAAGGGCAAAAGCATCAAAGATAGAACATTATTTTGTTTGCCGTTAGTTAACTTTCTACAACCCAATGACTTCAACTATATTGCGTTTCTGTCACTTCCGTAGTAAATTTTCTCTATTAAAGTCATGCCTTTACATTTATGAAATAGTTACAATTATTACATGTAGATTCGTATCTCACCTAAACATCGTCAGCTACTTGCTTGTTTACTTTAAATTATAGCTATACCAACGCCGACTCCAACGCCGACGCCAACACCTACACCGACACCAACACCAACGCCTACTCCAACACCTACACCAACACCAACTCCAACTCCCACACCAACACCAACGCCAACTCCTACACCAACGCCGACGCCAACACCTACTCCAACACGTAAGTTTATAAGTCAATAATGTAACACGGTTTTCTAAGCAATGTAATTTTCCCAAAAGCGGAATGATAATTTCTTTAAAAAGTTTGAATCTCCAATAAACGTGAGGCATTTTACTTCGATTATACAACCTAGTTGCGTAGGCCTTCACTTGGAAAACTACACTTGGAAAACAGAACAACTCTTTGAAATTGGAAATGCCGGAGTTCATTCATGTACCATGCCGAAATCCTTATTATTAGCAAGCAAATGTGTACGCATTCATCAATAACGATATGTGTCTTTGCATTAACTAGTGACTTTTCTCTTCACCCCGTTCATATTGATATAATATAGAAATTAAAAATAGAAAACATGATTATATTTACTAAATCAACTCAAATGTCAGTGTGACTGATATTTTCCCAATTATTTCAATTCAAAGCAACACCTACTCCTACTCCTACGCCAACACCGACTCCAACTCCAACACCTACTCCAACGCCAACACCTACTCCAACTCCGACACCAACACCTACACCTACGCCAACACCAACGCCTACTCCAACACCCACACCAACACCGACGCCAACACCAACGCCTACTCCAACACCCACACCAACACCGACGCCAACACCGACGCCTACTCCAACACCTACTCCAACTCCGACACCGACACCGACGCGTAAGTTTGTGTATGAGTAATATAATGGCAGAAAGTTTCTTTTTATTGTTTGTGTAGATATTTGAGAAAAGTATTTATATGAATTGAAAAATAGAAAACATGATTACAATTAATAAAATCAACTCAAATGTCAGTGTGACGAATATTTTCCCAATTATTACCATTTAAAGCAACACCTACTCCTACGCCCACGCCAACACCGACTCCAACTCCAACACCTACTCCAACGCCAACACCCACGCCGACTCCAACTCCCACACCCACACCCACCCCCACACCAACGCCAACACCAACGCCTACTCCAACACCCACACCAACACCGACGCCAACACCAACGCCTACTCCAACACCTACTCCAACTCCGACACCGACACCGACGCGTAAGTTTGTGTATGAGTAATATAATGGCAGAAAGTTTCTTTTTATTGTTTGTGTAGATATTTGAGAAAAGTGTTTACTTGAATTGAAACTTCTCTCTATATTCGATTGTTCGTTTGCTTAGGAACACCCTTGATTTTCAGTTAACAATGCCATATAGAGAAAAATCAAAGGACTAATATAGCACAAGAAACACAACTTCCTCTGCTAGATAAATAATAGTTGCAAAGAGCAAAGGCACTTGATGGAACTGATTTAATATCTTTATATATGAAACCTTTTACCTCACCAGATGCTCAATTTAAGTTCCGAATTTAACTTTTTAGCTACACCTACTCCAACGCCCACGCCAACACCGACTCCAACACCAACTCCAACGCCCACACCAACACCAACTCCAACACCCACACCTACACCTACACCGACACCAACGCCTACACCAACACCCACGCCAACACCCACACCAACACCTACTCCAACGCCCACGCCAACACCGACTCCAACACCTACTCCAACTCCGACACCCACACCAACACGTATGTTTTGTGTATGAGTAACATAATGGTAAAATGTTTTTTTTTTCTTTTTATTTGTGTGAATATTTGATAATGTATTTACTTGCATTTTTAGAAACTTATCTCTATAATCAAATATTCCTTTACTGCCGGATTATCCATTTTTGGTAATGATGCAGCAAATTCAGAATTTATTTTTTATTCTTCTGTCGATTTTACTTTTATTTCCACATAAATTATGTACAAAAATGAACAAAAACAATTATTTATTTACAGCAACACCGACACCAACACCTACACCGACTCCGACACCTACACCAACACGTAAGTTTACTTAAAAGCTATATTCAAATATTTCCAATCTCAACACATATTGATACGCTTACTTCTGAGTAAAATAGATTTATTGAATTTAAGAAACCCTTTCCTTTGTGAAATTAGTTTTACTGCAAATCTATTTCACATTAGATATTATAAACGGCGCTCTATTGTAGTCTTTCAGTGTCAGCTAAAGCAACTTTACGACATTAAAATTTAGCAAGTAGATCTCATCTAAAGCTAAAATTTGTCCTGCAATCAAAGTCTTTGCTTATCTTAGTTTATATCGTAGAAGAAAAATTGCGCCTTGTGATAACACATTTATTATCCTAAAGACATATAACCTCCTCTTTGCTTGACTTTAATAATTTAGCACTCTTTACAGCAACGCCTACACCAACTCCTACACCCACACCAACACCTACGCCGACCCCTACTCCAACGCCAACCCCGACACGTAAGTCATATAAATGAAATTATCAACATTAAAATCAAATGCAGAAAAAGGTTTTATGGAAGTTTTTATCAACTGTCATGAGGTTTTTATTTTCAAAGTTAAAAACAGTTTTGGGGTATTGTTCGAATGCACAACTTTGTTGAGTTAAGTTTAATATAGATGACCCACACATTTTCTATTTGAATTATTTCATTGCTAAGCGACACCTACTCCAACACCAACGCCAACACCCACACCTACTCCAACTCCTACGCCGACACCTACCCCCACACGTACGTTTTGATTCATAACTCAACCGATTGCTCAAATGGGTTAATAGAACGATGAGTGTCAAAGGCTGAAAATTAATTATTTAATGCAAGTAAATTTTTGACATATGATCATTAACAATAAAACCTGATAAAATTTGGAAGTAAAACGAACATGATATAATGCTATGTACAACATATCTTTTGTCTGTCTCTTACATAATTATTGTTCCGGGGAGTTACTTTTGTGATAAACAACCTTGCCTTTCATTATCATAATTATGATTAAAGTTGGTTACTTTTTTCAGCCACACCAACAACAACAGCTGGCAAGTATTTCCATTTTGCTTTACATTTAGCCATTGAAAAATAAAACAGAGACATTATTCAAGAAATATTTGTGATGAATTGTAAAATTAGTAAGTTTACTACTTTTTGTACAACATTTTACAATAATGAAATGAAATTAGATTAAAATTACTGATATAACATTACGCCGTATTGCCGTTTAAAGATTGTCCTGATGAGACTATGAGATCCAGCACCAGCGATGGAGGTTTTGATGTAAGCGTTAATGGACCTGAAGCGGACAGGGTGGATCAAAGCCCTGAAGATGCCTTAGAGTCGTATATGGAAACTGGACTTGAGATGTGCGGCGACAACCATTTAGTTTTTACTTCTAACTGCGAGTCAGGAATAGCCATAATCATGACTTTGAGAGTCACTGTCACTGGAGTTACAGAAGTTATTATATACTTTACAACACTAACTGGACCAATTTCCAAACAGGTTTGTTATAAAACTAGTTGATTGATAACTTCGTGTATACTCGTTTTGTCAAAGTTCCACTGCTCAAAATGAGCAAAAGTATCAGATATTGTTAAATAGAACATATCGAAGATGTTCATATATGTGTTGTCTTCTTTCTCTTTCTTTCTTTTTCCTTTTTAAATAATAATAATAATAATTGCTTCAAATCTCATTTCTTTTCTCGTGAGTTGTTCAATGCTTTAGACCAATTAAAATGTTGTTTTTGACATCTTGCATAGATGTTTCTGAAATATTTTTCAGTACAATGTTCCAAACCCAACGCAAACCACGGAAATTGTCTTTAATATGCCCAGTGGTGGTGAAAGTGTCAGCAGTATTAGAATGGAGTTCGTGAGACCAAATGGGTGTGGAATTATTGAAGGCATCTACATATTACAGTGCTGTCTCCCAGGTATGCAGTAAACTGCCTTGTATTTCAGCGCTTCTGTGTTTTGAATTGATTGTTTAGCATATAATTCATACTAAATGTGTGCGTGTTAGACATGAATAATAGGTAGTTTGAAACTTTTCACTTAGAACTAATGGGAATACATTTAATATATATTTATGCAGTCACTTCTTTTTCTTGATTACATATCTGTTTGATTTTGAGAAAAATTAAAAGGCAAAAGCATCAAAGATAGAACATTATTTTGTTTGCCGTTAGTTAACTTTCTACAACCCAATGACTTCAACTATATTGCGTTTCTGTCACTTCCGTAGTAAATTTTCTCTATTAAAGTCATGCCTTTACATTTATGAAATAGTTACAATTATTACATGTAGATTCGTATCTCACCTAAACATCGTCAGCTACTTGCTTGTTTACTTTAAATTATAGCTATACCAACGCCGACTCCAACGCCTACACCAACGCCGACGCCAACACCTACACCGACACCAACACCAACGCCTACTCCAACACCTACACCAACACCAACTCCAACTCCCACACCAACACCAACGCCAACTCCTACACCAACGCCGACGCCAACACCTACTCCAACACGTAAGTTTATAAGTCAATAATGTAACACTGTTTTCTAAGCAATGTAATTTTTCCAAAAGCGGAATGATAATTTCTTTAAAAAGTTTGAATCTCCAATAAACGTGAGGCATTTTACTTCGATTATACAACCTAGTTGCGTAGGCCTTCACTTGGAAAACTACACTTGGAAAACAGAACAACTCTTTGAAATTGGAAATGCCGCAGTTCATTCATGTACCATGCCGAAATCCTTATTATTAGCAAGCAAATATGTACGCATTCATCAATAACGATATGTGTCTTTGCATTAACTAGTGACTTTTCTCTTCACCCCGTTCATATTGATATAATATAGAAATTAAAAATAGAAAACATGATTATATTTACTAAATCAACTCAAATGTCAGTGTGACTGATATTTTCCCAATTATTTCAATTTAAAGCAACACCTACTCCTACGCCAACACCGACTCCAACTCCAACACCTACTCCAACGCCAACACCCACGCCGACTCCAACTCCAACACCCACACTTACACCCACACCAACGCCGACACCAACACCTACTCCAACTCCGACACCAACACCTACACCTACGCCAACACCAACGCCTACTCCAACACCGACGCCAACACCAACGCCTACTCCAACACCCACACCAACACCGACGCCAACACCAACGCCTACTCCAACACCTACTCCAACTCCGACACCGACGCGTCAGTTTGTGTATCAGTAATATAATAGCAGAAAGTTTCTTTTTATTGTTTGTGTAGATATTTGAGAAAAGTGTTTACTTGAATTGAAACTTCTCTCTATATTCGATTGTTCGTTTGCTTAGGAACACCCTTGATTTTAAGTTAACAATGCCATATAGAGAAAAATCAAAGGACTAATATAGCACAAGAAACACAACTTCCTCTGCTAGATAAATAATAGTTGCAAAGAGCAAAGGCACTTGATGGAACTGATTTAATATCTTTATATATGAAACCTTTTACCTCACCAGATGCTCAATTTAAGTTCCGAATTTAACTTTTTAGCTACACCTACACCAACGCCTACTCCAACGCCCACGCCAACACCGACTCCAACGCCAACACCAACTCCAACGCCCACACCAACACCAACTCCAACACCCACACCTACACCTACACCGACACCAACGCCTACACCAACACCCACGCCAACACCCACACCAACACCTACTCCAACGCCCACGCCAACACCGACTCCAACACCTACTCCAACTCCGACACCCACACCAACACGTATGTTTTGTGTATGAGTAACATAATGGCAAAATGTTTTTCTTCTTTTTATTTGTGTGAATATTTGATAATGTATTTACTTGCATTTTTAGAAACTTATCTCTATAATCAAATATTCCTTTACTGCCGGATTATCCATTTTTGGTAATGATGCAGAAAATTCAGAATTTATTTTTTATTCTTCTGTCGATTTTACTTTTATTTCCACATAAATTATGTACAAAAATGAACAAAAACAATTATTTATTTACAGCAACACCGACACCAACACCTACACCGACTCCGACACCTACACCAACACGTAAGTTTACTTAAAAGCTATATTCAAATATTTCCAATCTCAACACATATTGATACGCTTACTTCTGAGTAAAATAGATTTATTGAATTTAAGAAACCCTTTCCTTTGTGAAATTAGTTTTACTGCAAATCTATTTCACATTAGATATTATAAACGGCGCTCTATTGTAGTCTTTCAGTGTCAGCTAAAGCAACTTTACGACATTAAAATTTAGCAAGTAGATCTCATCTAAAGCTAAAATTTGTCCTGCAATCAAAGTCTTTGCTTATCTTAGTTTATATCGTAGAAGAAAAATTGCGCCTTGTGATAACACATTTATTATCCTAAAGACATATAACCTCCTCTTTGCTTGACTTTAATAATTTAGCACTCTTTACAGCAACGCCTACACCAACTCCTACACCCACACCAACACCTACGCCGACCCCTACTCCAACGCCAACCCCGACACGTAAGTCATATAAATGAAATTATCAACATTAAAATCAAATGCAGAAAAAGGTTTTATGGAAGTTTTTATCAACTGTCATGAGGTTTTTATTTTCAAAGTTAAAAACAGTTTTGGGGTATTGTTCGAATGCACAACTTTGTTGAGTTAAGTTTAATATAGATGACCCACACATTTTCTATTTGAATTATTTCATTGCTAAGCGACACCTACTCCAACACCAACGCCAACACCCACACCTACTCCAACTCCTACGCCGACACCTACCCCCACACGTACGTTTTGATTCATAACTCAACCGATTGCTCAAATGGGTTAATAGAACGATGAGTGTCAAAGGCTGAAAATTAATTATTTAATGCAAGTAAATTTTTGACATATGATCATTAACAATAAAACCTGATAAAATTTGGAAGTAAAACGAACATGATATAATGCTATGTACAACATATCTTTTGTCTGTCTCTTACATAATTATTGTTCCGGGGAGTTACTTTTGTGATAAACAACCTTGCCTTTCATTATCATAATTATGATTAAAGTTGGTTACTTTTTTCAGCCACACCAACAACAACAGCTGGCAAGTATTTCCATTTTGCTTTACATTTAGCCATTGAAAAATAAAACAGAGACATTATTCAAGAAATATTTGTGATGAATTGTAAAATTAGTAAGTTTACTACTTTTTGTACAACATTTTACAATAATGAAATGAAATTAGATTAAAATTACTGATATAACATTACGCCGTATTGCCGTTTAAAGATTGTCCTGATGACACTATGAGATCCAGCACCAGCGATGGAGGTTTTGATGTAAGCGTTAATGGACCTGAAGCGGACAGGGTGGATCAAAGCCCTGAAGATGCCTTAGAGTCGTATATGGAAACTGGACTTGAGATGTGCGGCGACAACCATTTAGTTTTTACTTCTAACTGCGAGTCAGGAATAGCCATAATCATGACTTTGAGAGTCACTGTCACTGGAGTTACAGAAGTTATTATATACTTTACAACACTAACTGGACCAATTTCCAAACAGGTTTGTTATAAAACCAGTTGATTGATAACTTCGTGTATACTCGTTTTGTCAAAGTTCCACTGCTCAAAATGAGCAAAAGTATCAGATATTGTTAAATAGAACATATCGAAGATGTTCATATATGTGTTGTCTTCTTTCTCTTTCTTTCTTTTTCCTTTTTAAATAATAATAATAATAATTGCTTCAAATCTCATTTCTTTTCTCGTGAGTTGTTCAATGCTTTAGACCAATTAAAATGTTGTTTTTGACATCTTGCATAGATGTTTCTGAAATATTTTTCAGTACAATGTTCCAAACCCAACGCAAACCACGGAAATTGTCTTTAATATGCCCAGTGGTGGTGAAAGTGTCAGCAGTATTAGAATGGAGTTCGTGAGACCAAATGGGTGTGGAATTATTGAAGGCATCTACATATTACAGTGCTGTCTCCCAGGTATGCAGTAAACTGCCTTGTATTTCAGCGCTTCTGTGTTTTGAATTGATTGTTTAGCATATAATTCATACTAAATGTGTGCGTGTTAGACATGAATAATAGGTAGTTTGAAACTTTTCACTTAGAACTAATGGGAATACATTTAATATATATTTATGCAGTCACTTCTTTTTCTTGATTACATATCTGTTTGATTTTGAGAAAAATTAAAAGGCAAAAGCATCAAAGATAGAACATTATTTTGTTTGCCGTTAGTTAACTTTCTACAACCCAATGACTTCAACTATATTGCGTTTCTGTCACTTCCGTAGTAAATTTTCTCTATTAAAGTCATGCCTTTACATTTATGAAATAGTTACAATTATTACATGTAGATTCGTATCTCACCTAAACATCGTCAGCTACTTGCTTGTTTACTTTAAATTATAGCTATACCAACGCCGACTCCAACGCCTACACCAACGCCGACGCCAACACCTACACCGACACCAACACCAACGCCTACTCCAACACCTACACCAACACCAACTCCAACTCCCACACCAACACCAACGCCAACTCCTACACCAACGCCGACGCCAACACCTACTCCAACACGTAAGTTTATAAGTCAATAATGTAACACTGTTTTCTAAGCAATGTAATTTTCCCAAAAGCGGAATGATAATTTCTTTAAAAAGTTTGAATCTCCAATAAACGTGAGGCATTTTACTTCGATTATACAACCTAGTTGCGTAGGCCTTCACTTGGAAAACTACACTTGGAAAACAGAACAACTCTTTGAAATTGGAAATGCCGCAGTTCATTCATGTACCATGCCGAAATCCTTATTATTAGCAAGCAAATGTGTACGCATTCATCAATAACGATATGTGTCTTTGCATTAACTAGTGACTTTTCTCTTCACCCCGTTCATATTGATATAATATAGAAATTAAAAATAGAAAACATGATTATATTTACTAAATCAACTCAAATGTCAGTGTGACTGATATTTTCCCAATTATTTCAATTTAAAGCAACACCTACTCCTACGCCAACACCGACTCCAACTCCAACACCTACTCCAACGCCAACACCCACGCCGACTCCAACTCCAACACCCACACCTACACCCACACCAACGCCGACACCAACACCTACTCCAACTCCGACACCAACACCTACACCTACGCCAACACCAACGCCTACTCCAACACCGACGCCAACACCAACGCCTACTCCAACACCCACACCAACACCGACGCCAACACCAACGCCTACTCCAACACCTACTCCAACTCCGACACCGACGCGTCAGTTTGTGTATCAGTAATATAATAGCAGAAAGTTTCTTTTTATTGTTTGTGTAGATATTTGAGAAAAGTGTTTACTTGAATTGAAACTTCTCTCTATATTCGATTGTTCGTTTGCTTAGGAACACCCTTGATTTTCAGTTAACAATGCCATATAGAGAAAAATCAAAGGACTAATATAGCACAAGAAACACAACTTTCTCTGCTAGATAAATAATAGTTGCAAAGAGCAAAGGCACTTGATGGAACTGATTTAATATCTTTATATATGAAACCTTTTACCTCACCAGATGCTCAATTTAAGTTCCGAATTTAACTTTTTAGCTACACCTACACCAACGCCTACTCCAACGCCCACGCCAACACCGACTCCAACGCCAACACCAACTCCAACGCCCACACCAACGCCCACACCAACACCAACTCCAACACCCACACCTACACCTACACCGACACCAACGCCTACACCAACACCCACGCCAACACCCACACCAACACCTACTCCAACGCCCACGCCAACACCGACTCCAACACCTACTCCAACTCCGACACCCACACCAACACGTATGTTTTGTGTATGAGTAACATAATGGCAAAATGTTTTTTTTATTTGTGTGAATATTTGATAATGTATTTACTTGCATTTTTAGAAACTTATCTCTATAATCAAATATTCCTTTACTGCCGGATTATCCATTTTTGGTAATGATGCAGAAAATTCAGAATTTATTTTTTATTCTTCTGTCGATTTTACTTTTATTTCCACATAAATTATGTACAAAAATGAACAAAAACAATTATTTATTTACAGCAACACCGACACCAACACCTACACCGACTCCGACACCTACACCAACACGTAAGTTTACTTAAAAGCTATATTCAAATATTTCCAATCTCAACACATATTGATACGCTTACTTCTGAGTAAAATAGATTTATTGAATTTAAGAAACCCTTTCCTTTGTGAAATTAGTTTTACTGCAAATCTATTTCACATTAGATATTATAAACGGCGCTCTATTGTAGTCTTTCAGTGTCAGCTAAAGCAACTTTACGACATTAAAATTTAGCAAGTAGATCTCATCTAAAGCTAAAATTTGTCCTGCAATCAAAGTCTTTGCTTATCTTAGTTTATATCGTAGAAGAAAAATTGCGCCTTGTGATAACACATTTATTATCCTAAAGACATATAACCTCCTCTTTGCTTGACTTTAATAATTTAGCACTCTTTACAGCAACGCCTACACCAACTCCTACACCCACACCAACACCTACGCCGACCCCTACTCCAACGCCAACCCCGACACGTAAGTCATATAAATGAAATTAGTCAACATTAAAATCAAATGCAGAAAAAGGTTTTATGGAAGTTTTTATCAACTGTCATGAGGTTTTTATTTTCAAAGTTAAAAACAGTTTTGGGGTATTGTTCGAATGCACAACTTTGTTGAGTTAAGTTTAATATAGATGACCCACACATTTTCTATTTGAATTATTTCACTGCTAAGCGACACCTACTCCAACACCAACGCCAACACCCACACCTACTCCAACTCCTACGCCGACACCTACCCCCACACGTACGTTTTGATTCATAACTCAACCGATTGCTCAAATGGGTTAATAGAACGATGAGTGTCAAAGGCTGAAAATTAATTATTTAATGCAAGTAAATTTTTGACATATGATCATTAACAATAAAACCTGATAAAATTTGGAAGTAAAACGAACATGATATAATGCTATGTACAACATATCTTTTGTCTGTCTCTTACATAATTATTGTTCCGGGGAGTTACTTTTGTGATAAACAACCTTGCCTTTCATTATCATAATTATGATTAAAGTTGGTTACTTTTTTCAGCCACACCAACAACAACAGCTGGCAAGTATTTCCATTTTGCTTTACATTTAGCCATTGAAAAATAAAACAGAGACATTATTCAAGAAATATTTGTGATGAATTGTAAAATTAGTAAGTTTACTACTTTTTGTACAACATTTTACAATAATGAAATGAAATTAGATTAAAATTACTGATATAACATTACGCCGTATTGCCGTTTAAAGATTGTCCTGATGACACTATGAGATCCAGCACCAGCGATGGAGGTTTTGATGTAAGCGTTAATGGACCTGAAGCGGACAGGGTGGATCAAAGCCCTGAAGATGCCTTAGAGTCGTATATGGAAACTGGACTTGAGATGTGCGGCGACAACCATTTAGTTTTTACTTCTAACTGCGAGTCAGGAATAGCCATAATCATGACTTTGAGAGTCACTGTCACTGGAGTTACAGAAGTTATTATATACTTTACAACACTAACTGGACCAATTTCCAAACAGGTTTGTTATAAAACTAGTTGATTGATAACTTCGTGTATACTCGTTTTGTCAAAGTTCCACTGCTCAAAATGAGCAAAAGTATCAGATATTGTTAAATAGAACATATCGAAGATGTTCATATATGTGTTGTCTTCTTTCTCTTTCTTTCTTTTTCCTTTTTAAATAATAATAATAATAATTGCTTCAAATCTCATTTCTTTTCTCGTGAGTTGTTCAATGCTTTAGACCAATTAAAATGTTGTTTTTGACATCTTGCATAGATGTTTCTGAAATATTTTTCAGTACAATGTTCCAAACCCAACGCAAACCACGGAAATTGTCTTTAATATGCCCAGTGGTGGTGAAAGTGTCAGCAGTATTAGAATGGAGTTCGTGAGACCAAATGGGTGTGGAATTATTGAAGGCATCTACATATTACAGTGCTGTCTCCCAGGTATGCAGTAAACTGCCTTGTATTTCAGCGCTTCTGTGTTTTGAATTGATTGTTTAGCATATAATTCATACTAAATGTGTGCGTGTTAGACATGAATAATAGGTAGTTTGAAACTTTTCACTTAGAACTAATGGGAATACATTTAATATATATTTATGCAGTCACTTCTTTTTCTTGATTACATATCTGTTTGATTTTGAGAAAAATTAAAAGGCAAAAGCATCAAAGATAGAACATTATTTTGTTTGCCGTTAGTTAACTTTCTACAACTCAATGACTTCAACTATATTGCGTTTCTGTCACTTCCGTAGTAAATTTTCTCTATTAAAGTCATGCCTTTACATTTATGAAATAGTTACAATTATTACATGTAGATTCGTATCTCACCTAAACATCGTCAGCTACTTGCTTGTTTACTTTAAATTATAGCTATACCAACGCCGACTCCAACGCCTACACCAACGCCGACGCCAACACCTACACCGACACCAACACCAACGCCTACTCCAACACCTACACCAACACCAACTCCAACTCCCACACCAACACCAACGCCAACTCCCACACCAACGCCGACGCCAACACCTACTCCAACACGTAAGTTTATCAGTCAATAATGTAACACTGTTTTCTAAGCAATGTAATTTTCCCAAAAGCGGAATGATAATTTCTGTAAAAAGTTTGAATCTCCAATAAACGTGAGGCATTTTACTTCGATTATACAACCTAGTTGCGTAGGCCTTCACTTGGAAAACTACACTTGGAAAACAGAACAACTCTTTGAAATTGGAAATGCCGCAGTTCATTCATGTACCATGCCGAAATCCTTATTATTAGCAAGCAAATATGTACGCATTCATCAATAACGATATGTGTCTTTGCATTAACTAGTGACTTTTCTCTTCACCCCGTTCATATTGATATAATATAGAAATTAAAAATAGAAAACATGATTATATTTACTAAATCAACTCAAATGTCAGTGTGACTGATATTTTCCCAATTATTTCAATTTAAAGCAACACCTACTCCTACGCCAACACCGACTCCAACTCCAACACCTACTCCAACGCCAACACCCACGCCGACTCCAACTCCAACACCCACACCTACACCCACACCAACGCCGACACCAACACCTACTCCAACTCCGACACCAACACCTACACCTACGCCAACACCAACGCCTACTCCAACACCGACGCCAACACCAACGCCTACTCCAACACCCACACCAACACCGACGCCAACACCAACGCCTACTCCAACACCTACTCCAACTCCGACACCGACGCGTCAGTTTGTGTATCAGTAATATAATAGCAGAAAGTTTCTTTTTATTGTTTGTGTAGATATTTGAGAAAAGTGTTTACTTGAATTGAAACTTCTCTCTATATTCGATTGTTCGTTTGCTTAGGAACACCCTTGATTTTCAGTTAACAATGCCATATAGAGAAAAATCAAAGGACTAATACAGCACAAGAAACACAACTTCCTCTGCTAGATAAATAATAGTTGCAAAGAGCAAAGGCACTTGATGGAACTGATTTAATATCTTTATATATGAAACCTTTTACCTCACCAGATGCTCAATTTAAGTTCCGAATTTAACTTTTTAGCTACACCTACACCAACGCCTACTCCAACGCCCACGCCAACACCGACTCCAACGCCAACACCAACTCCAACGCCCACACCAACACCAACTCCAACACCCACACCTACACCTACACCGACACCAACGCCTACACCAACACCCACGCCAACACCCACACCAACACCTACTCCAACGCCCACGCCAACACCGACTCCAACACCTACTCCAACTCCGACACCCACACCAACACGTATGTTTTGTGTATGAGTAACATAATGGCAAAATGTTTTTTTTATTTGTGTGAATATTTGATAATGTATTTACTTGCATTTTTAGAAACTTATCTCTATAATCAAATATTCCTTTACTGCCGGATTATCCATTTTTGGTAATGATGCAGAAAATTCAGAATTTATTTTTTATTCTTCTGTCGATTTTACTTTTATTTCCACATAAATTATGTACAAAAATGAACAAAAACAATTATTTATTTACAGCAACACCGACACCAACACCTACACCGACTCCGACACCTACACCAACACGTAAGTTTACTTAAAAGCTATATTCAAATATTTCCAATCTCAACACATATTGATACGCTTACTTCTGAGTAAAATAGATTTATTGAATTTAAGAAACCCTTTCCTTTGTGAAATTAGTTTTACTGCAAATCTATTTCACATTAGATATTATAAACGGCGCTCTATTGTAGTCTTTCAGTGTCAGCTAAAGCAACTTTACGACATTAAAATTTAGCAAGTAGATCTCATCTAAAGCTAAAATTTGTCCTGCAATCAAAGTCTTTGCTTATCTTAGTTTATATCGTAGAAGAAAAATTGCGCCTTGTGATAACACATTTATTATCCTAAAGACATATAACCTCCTCTTTGCTTGACTTTAATAATTTAGCACTCTTTACAGCAACGCCTACACCAACTCCTACACCCACACCAACACCTACGCCGACCCCTACTCCAACGCCAACCCCGACACGTAAGTCATATAAATGAAATTAGTCAACATTAAAATCAAATGCAGAAAAAGGTTTTATGGAAGTTTTTATCAACTGTCATGAGGTTTTTATTTTCAAAGTTAAAAACAGTTTTGGGGTATTGTTCGAATGCACAACTTTGTTGAGTTAAGCTTTAATATAGATGACCCACACATTTTCTATTTGAATTATTTCATTGCTAAGCGACACCTACTCCAACACCAACGCCAACACCCACACCTACTCCAACTCCTACGCCGACACCTACCCCCACACCTAACCCCACAATCAATTACGTTTTGATTCATAACTCAACCGATTGCTCAAATGGGTTAATAGAACGATGAGTGTCAAAGGCTGAAAATTAATTATTTAATGCAAGTAAATTTTTGACATATGATCATTAACAATAAAACCTGATAAAATTTGGAAGTAAAACGAACATGATATAATGCTATGTACAACATATCTTTTGTCTGTCTCTTACATAATTATTGTTCCGGGGAGTTACTTTTGTGATAAACAACCTTGCCTTTCATTATCATAATTATGATTAAAGTTGGTTACTTTTTTCAGCCACACCAACAACAACAGCTGGCAAGTATTTCCATTTTGCTTTACATTTAGCCATTGAAAAATAAAACAGAGACATTATTCAAGAAATATTTGTGATGAATTGTAAAATTAGTAAGTTTACTACTTTTTGTACAACATTTTACAATAATGAAATGAAATTAGATTAAAATTACTGATATAACATTACGCCGTATTGCCGTTTAAAGATTGTCCTGATGAGACTATGAGATCCAGCACCAGCGATGGAGGTTTTGATGTAAGCGTTAATGGACCTGAAGCGGACAGGGTGGATCAAAGCCCTGAAGATGCCTTAGAGTCGTATATGGAAACTGGACTTGAGATGTGCGGCGACAACCATTTAGTTTTTACTTCTAACTGCGAGTCAGGAATAGCCATAATCATGACTTTGAGAGTCACTGTCACTGGAGTTACAGAAGTTATTATATACTTTACAACACTAACTGGACCAATTTCCAAACAGGTTTGTTATAAAACTAGTTGATTGATAACTTCGTGTATACTCGTTTTGTCAAAGTTCCACTGCTCAAAATGAGCAAAAGTATCAGATATTGTTAAATAGAACATATCGAAGATGTTCATATATGTGTTGTCTTCTTTCTCTTTCTTTCTTTTTCCTTTTTAAATAATAATAATAATAATTGCTTCAAATCTCATTTCTTTTCTCGTGAGTTGTTCAATGCTTTAAACCAATTAAAATGTTGTTTTTGACATCTTGCATAGATGTTTCTGAAATATTTTTCAGTACAATGTTCCAAACCCAACGCAAACCACGGAAATTGTCTTTAATATGCCCAGTGGTGGTGAAAGTGTCAGCAGTATTAGAATGGAGTTCGTGAGACCAAATGGGTGTGGAATTATTGAAGGCATCTACATATTACAGTGCTGTCTCCCAGGTATGCAGTAAACTGCCTTGTATTTCAGCGCTTCTGTGTTTTGAATTGATTGTTTAGCATATAATTCATCCTAAATGTGTGCGTGTTAGACATGAATAATAGGTAGTTTGAAACTTTTCACTTAGAACTAATGGGAATACATTTAATATATATTTATGCAGTCACTTCTTTTTCTTGATTACATATCTGTTTGATTTTGAGAAAAATTAAAAGGCAAAAGCATCAAAGATAGAACATTATTTTGTTTGCCGTTAGTTAACTTTCTACAACTCAATGACTTCAACTATATTGCGTTTCTGTCACTTCCGTAGTAAATTTTCTCTATTAAAGTCATGCCTTTACATTTATGAAATAGTTACAATTATTACATGTAGATTCGTATCTCACCTAAACATCGTCAGCTACTTGCTTGTTTACTTTAAATTATAGCTATACCAACGCCGACTCCAACGCCTACACCAACGCCGACGCCAACACCTACACCGACACCAACACCAACGCCTACTCCAACACCTACACCAACACCAACTCCAACTCCCACACCAACACCAACGCCAACTCCTACACCAACGCCGACGCCAACACCTACTCCAACACGTAAGTTTATAAGTCAATAATGTAACACTGTTTTCTAAGCAATGTAATTTTCCCAAAAGCGGAATGATAATTTCTTTAAAAAGTTTGAATCTCCAATAAACGTGAGGCATTTTACTTCGATTATACAACCTAGTTGCGTAGGCCTTCACTTGGAAAACTACACTTGGAAAACAGAACAACTGTTTGAAATTGGAAATGCCGCAGTTCATTCATGTACCATGCCGAAATCCTTATTATTAGCAAGCAAATGTGTACGCATTCATCAATAACGATATGTGTCTTTGCATTAACTAGTGACTTTTCTCTTCACCCCGTTCATATTGATATAATATAGAAATTAAAAATAGAAAACATGATTATATTTACTAAATCAACTCAAATGTCAGTGTGACTATTTTCTCAAATATTTCAATTTAAAGCAACACCTACTCCTACTCCTACGCCAACACCGACTCCAACTCCAACGCCAACACCCACGCCGACTCCAACTCCAACACCCACACCTACACCCACACCAACGCCGACACCAACACCTACTCCAACTCCGACACCAACACCTACACCTACGCCAACACCAACGCCTACTCCAACACCCACACCAACACCGACGCCAACACCAACGCCTACCCCAACACCTACTCCAACTCCGACACCGACACCGACGCGTAAGTTTGTGTATGAGTAATATAATAGCAGAAAGTTTCTTTTTGTTGTTTGTGTAGATATTTGACAAAAAAAATTTATATGAATTGAAAAATAGAAAACATGATTACAATTAATAAAATCAACTCAAATGTCAGTGTGACGGATATTTTCCCAATTATTTCCATTTAAAGCAACACCTACTCCTACGCCCACGCCAACACCGACTCCAACTCCAACACCTACTCCAACGCCAACACCCACGCCGACTCCAACTCCCACACCCACACCCACCCCCACACCAACGCCTACTCCAACACCAACACCGACGCCAACACCAACGCCTACTCCAACACCCACACCAACACCGACGCCAACACCAACGCCTACTCCAACACCTACTCCAACTCCGACACCGACACCGACGCGTAAGTTTGTGTATGAGTAATATAATGCAGAAAGTTTCTTTTTATTGTTTGTGTAGATATTTGAGAAAAGTGTTTACTTGAATTGAAACTTCTCTCTATATTCGATTGTTCGTTTGCTTAGGAACACCCTTGATTTTCAGTTAACAATGCCATATAGAGAAAAATCAAAGGACTAATATAGCACAAGAAACAAAGCTTCCTCTGCTAGATAAATAATATTTGCAAAGAGCAAAGGCATTTGATGGAACTGATTTAATATCTTTATATATGAAACCTTTTACCTCACCAGATGCTCAATTTAAGTTCCGAATTTAACTTTTTAGCTACACCTACACCAACGCCTAGTCCAACGCCAACACCAACTCCAACGCCCACACCAACACCAACTCCAACACCCACACCTACACCTACACCGACACCAACGCCTACACCAACACCCACGCCAACACCCACACCAACACCTACTCCAACACCCACGCCAACACCGACTCCAACACCTACTCCAACTCCGACACCCACACCAACACGTATGTTTTGTGTATGAGTAACATAATGGCAAAATGTTTTCTTTTTATTTGTGTGAATATTTGATAATGTATTTACTTGCATTTTTAGAAACTTATCTCTATAATCAAATATTCCTTTACTGCCGGATTATCCATTTTTGGTAATGATGCAGCAAATTCAGAATTTATTTTTTATTCTTCTGTCGATTTTACTTTTATTTCCACATAAATTATGTACAAAAATGAACAAAAACAATTATTTATTTACAGCAACACCGACACCAACACCTACACCGACTCCGACACCTACACCAACACGTAAGTTTACTTAAAAGCTATATTCAAATATTTCCAATCTCAACACATATTGATACGCTTACTTCTGAGTAAAATAGATTTATTGAATTTAAGAAACCCTTTCCTTTGTGAAATTAGTTTTACTGCAAATCTATTTCACATTAGATATTATAAACGGCGCTCTATTGTAGTCTTTCAGTGTCAGCTAAAGCAACTTTACGACATTAAAATTTAGCAAGTAGATCTCATCTAAAGCTAAAATTTGTCCTGCAATCAAAGTCTTTGCTTATCTTAGTTTATATCGTAGAAGAAAAATTGCGCCTTGTGATAACACATTTATTATCCTAAAGACATATAACCTCCTCTTTGCTTGACTTTAATAATTTAGCACTCTTTACAGCAACGCCTACACCAACTCCTACACCCACACCAACACCTACGCCGACCCCTACTCCAACGCCAACCCCGACACGTAAGTCATATAAATGAAATTAGTCAACATTAAAATCAAATGCAGAAAAAGGTTTTATGGAAGTTTTTATCAACTGTCATGAGGTTTTTATTTTCAAAGTTAAAAACAGTTTTGGGGTATTGTTCGAATGCACAACTTTGTTGAGTTAAGCTTAAATATAGATGACCCACACATTTTCTATTTGAATTATTTCATTGCTAAGCGACACCTACTCCAACACCAACGCCAACACCCACACCTACTCCAACTCCTACGCCGACACCTACCCCCACACGTACGTTTTGATTCATAACTCAACCGATTGCTCAAATGGGTTAATAGAACGATGAGTGTCAAAGGCTGAAAATTAATTATTTAATGCAAGTAAATTTTTGACATATGATCATTAACAATAAAACCTGATAAAATTTGGAAGTAAAACGAACATGATATAATGCTATGTACAACATATCTTTTGTCTGTCTCTTACATAATTATTGTTCCGGGGAGTTACTTTTGTGATAAACAACCTTGCCTTTCATTATCATAATTATGATTAAAGTTGGTTACTTTTTTCAGCCACACCAACAACAACAGCTGGCAAGTATTTCCATTTTGCTTTACATTTAGCCATTGAAAAAAAAACAGAGACATTATTCAAGAAATATTTGTGATGAATTGTAAAATTAGTAAGTTTACTACTTTTTGTACAACATTTTACAATAATGAAATGAAATTAGATTAAAATTACTGATATAACATTACGCCGTATTGCCGTTTAAAGATTGTCCTGATGAGACTATGAGATCCAGCACCAGCGATGGAGGTTTTGATGTAAGCGTTAATGGACCTGAAGCGGACAGGGTGGATCAAAGCCCTGAAGATGCCTTAGAGTCGTATATGGAAACTGGACTTGAGATGTGCGGCGACAACCATTTAGTTTTTACTTCTAACTGCGAGTCAGGAATAGCCATAATCATGACTTTGAGAGTCACTGTCACTGGAGTTACAGAAGTTATTATATACTTTACAACACTAACTGGACCAATTTCCAAACAGGTTTGTTATAAAACTAGTTGATTGATAACTTCGTGTATACTCGTTTTGTCAAAGTTCCACTGCTCAAAATGAGCAAAAGTATCAGATATTGTTAAATAGAACATGTCGAAGATGTTCATATATGTGTTGTCTTCTTTCTCTTTCTTTCTTTTTCCTTTTTAAATAATAATAATAATAATTGCTTCAAATCTCATTTCTTTTCTCGTGAGTTGTTCAATGCTTTAGACCAATTAAAATGTTGTTTTTGACATCTTGCATAGATGTTTCTGAAATATTTTTCAGTACAATGTTCCAAACCCAACGCAAACCACGGAAATTGTCTTTAATATGCCCAGTGGTGGTGAAAGTGTCAGCAGTATTAGAATGGAGTTCGTGAGACCAAATGGGTGTGGAATTATTGAAGGCATCTACATATTACAGTGCTGTCTCCCAGGTATGCAGTAAACTGCCTTGTATTTCAGCGCTTCTGTGTTTTGAATTGATTGTTTAGCATATAATTCATACTAAATGTGTGCGTGTTAGACATGAATAATAGGTAGTTTGAAACTTTTCACTTAGAACTAATGGGAATACATTTAATATATATTTATGCAGTCACTTCTTTTTCTTGATTACATATCTGTTTGATTTTGAGAAAAATTAAAAGGCAAAAGCATCAAAGATAGAACATTATTTTGTTTGCCGTTAGTTAACTTTCTACAACTCAATGACTTCAACTATATTGCGTTTCTGTCACTTCCGTAGTAAATTTTCTCTATTAAAGTCATGCCTTTACATTTATGAAATAGTTACAATTATTACATGTAGATTCGTATCTCACCTAAACATCGTCAGCTACTTGCTTGTTTACTTTAAATTATAGCTATACCAACGCCGACTCCAACGCCTACACCAACGCCGACGCCAACACCTACACCGACACCAACACCAACGCCTACTCCAACACCTACACCAACACCAACTCCAACTCCCACACCAACACCAACGCCAACTCCTACACCAACGCCGACGCCAACACCTACTCCAACACGTAAGTTTATAAGTCAATAATGTAACACTGTTTTCTAAGCAATGTAATTTTCCCAAAAGCGGAATGATAATTTCTTTAAAAAGTTTGAATCTCCAATAAACGTGAGGCATTTTACTTCGATTATACAACCTAGTTGCGTAGGCCTTCACTTGGAAAACTACACTTGGAAAACAGAACAACTCTTTGAAATTGGAAATGCCGCAGTTCATTCATGTACCATGCCGAAATCCTTATTATTAGCAAGCAAATGTGTACGCATTCATCAATAACGATATGTGTCTTTGCATTAACTAGTGACTTTTCTCTTCACCCCGTTCATATTGATATAATATAGAAATTAAAAATAGAAAACATGATTATATTTACTAAATCAACTCAAATGTCAGTGTGACTATTTTCCCAATTATTTCAATTTAAAGCAACACCTACTCCTACTCCTACGCCAACACCGACTCCAACTCCAACGCCAACACCCACGCCGACTCCAACTCCAACACCCACACCTACACCCACACCAACGCCGACACCAACACCTACTCCAACTCCGACACCAACACCTACACCTACGCCAACACCAACGCCTACTCCAACACCCACACCAACACCGACGCCAACACCAACGCCTACCCCAACACCTACTCCAACTCCGACACCGACACCGACGCGTAAGTTTGTGTATGAGTAATATAATAGCAGAAAGTTTCTTTTTGTTGTTTGTGTAGATATTTGACAAAAAAAATTTATATGAATTGAAAAATAGAAAACATGATTACAATTAATAAAATCAACTCAAATGTCAGTGTGACGGATATTTTCCCAATTATTTCCATTTAAAGCAACACCTACTCCTACGCCCACGCCAACACCGACTCCAACTCCAACACCTACTCCAACGCCAACACCCACGCCGACTCCAACTCCCACACCCACCCCCACACCAACGCCGACACCAACGCCTACTCCAACACCAACACCGACGCCAACACCAACGCCTACTCCAACACCCACACCAACACCGACGCCAACACCAACGCCTACTCCAACACCTACTCCAACTCCGACACCGACACCGACGCGTAAGTTTGTGTATGAGTAATATAATGCAGAAAGTTTCTTTTTATTGTTTGTGTAGATATTTGAGAAAAGTGTTTACTTGAATTGAAACTTCTCTCTATATTCGATTGTTCGTTTGCTTAGGAACACCCTTGATTTTCAGTTAACAATGCCATATAGAGAAAAATCAAAGGACTAATATAGCACAAGAAACAAAGCTTCCTCTGCTAGATAAATAATATTTGCAAAGAGCAAAGGCATTTGATGGAACTGATTTAATATCTTTATATATGAAACCTTTTACCTCACCAGATGCTCAATTTAAGTTCCGAATTTAACTTTTTAGCTACACCTACACCAACGCCTACTCCAACGCCAACACCAACTCCAACGCCCACACCAACACCAACTCCAACACCCACACCTACACCTACACCGACACCAACGCCTACACCAACACCCACGCCAACACCCACACCAACACCTACTCCAACACCCACGCCAACACCGACTCCAACACCTACTCCAACTCCGACACCCACACCAACACGTATGCTTTGTGTATGAGTAACATAATGGCAAAATGTTTTCTTTTTATTTGTGTGAATATTTGATAATGTATTTACTTGCATTTTTAGAAACTTATCTCTATAATCAAATATTCCTTTACTGCCGGATTATCCATTTTTGGTAATGATGCAGCAAATTCAGAATTTATTTTTTATTCTTCTGTCGATTTTACTTTTATTTCCACATAAATTATGTATAAAAATGAACAAAAACAATTATTTATTTACAGCAACACCGACACCAACACCTACACCGACTCCGACACCTACACCAACACGTAAGTTTACTTAAAAGCTATATTCAAATATTTCCAATCTCAACACATATTGATACGCTTACTTCTGAGTAAAATAGATTTATTGAATTTAAGAAACCCTTTCCTTTGTGAAATTAGTTTTACTGCAAATCTATTTCACATTAGATATTATAAACGGCGCTCTATTGTAGTCTTTCAGTGTCAGCTAAAGCAACTTTACGACATTAAAATTTAGCAAGTAGATCTCATCTAAAGCTAAAATTTGTCCTGCAATCAAAGTCTTTGCTTATCTTAGTTTATATCGTAGAAGAAAAATTGCGCCTTGTGATAACACATTTATTATCCTAAAGACATATAACCTCCTCTTTGCTTGACTTTAATAATTTAGCACTCTTTACAGCAACGCCTACACCAACTCCTACACCCACACCAACACCTACGCCGACCCCTACTCCAACGCCAACCCCGACACGTAAGTCATATAAATGAAATTAGTCAACATTAAAATCAAATGCAGAAAAAGGTTTTATGGAAGTTTTTATCAACTGTCATGAGGTTTTTATTTTCAAAGTTAAAAACAGTTTTGGGGTATTGTTCGAATGCACAACTTTGTTGAGTTAAGCTTAAATATAGATGACCCACACATTTTCTATTTGAATTATTTCATTGCTAAGCGACACCTACTCCAACACCAACGCCAACACCCACACCTACTCCAACTCCTACGCCGACACCTACCCCCACACGTACGTTTTGATTCATAACTCAACCGATTGCTCAAATGGGTTAATAGAACGATGAGTGTCAAAGGCTGAAAATTAATTATTTAATGCAAGTAAATTTTTGACATATGATCATTAACAATAAAACCTGATAAAATTTGGAAGTAAAACGAACATGATATAATGCTATGTACAACATATCTTTTGTCTCTCTCTTACATAATTATTGTTCCGGGGAGTTACTTTTGTGATAAACAACCTTGCCTTTCATTATCATAATTATGATTAAAGTTGGTTACTTTTTTCAGCCACACCAACAACAACAGCTGGCAAGTATTTCCATTTTGCTTTACATTTAGCCATTGAAAAGTAAAACAGAGACATTATTCAAGAAATATTTGTGATGAATTGTAAAATTAGTAAGTTTACTACTTTTTCTACAACATTTTACAATAATGAAATGAAATTAGATTAAAATTACTGATATAACATTACGCCGTATTGCCGTTTAAAGATTGTCCTGATGAGACTATGAGATCCAGCACCAGCGATGGAGGTTTTGATGTAAGCGTTAATGGACCTGAAGCGGACAGGGTGGATCAAAGCCCTGAAGATGCCTTAGAGTCGTATATGGAAACTGGACTTGAGATGTGCGGCGACAACCATTTAGTTTTTACTTCTAACTGCGAGTCAGGAATAGCCATAATCATGACTTTGAGAGTCACTGTCACTGGAGTTACAGAAGTTATTATATACTTTACAACACTAACTGGACCAATTTCCAAACAGGTTTGTTATAAAACTAGTTGATTGATAACTTCGTGTATACTCGTTTTGTCAAAGTTCCACTGCTCAAAATGAGCAAAAGTATCAGATATTGTTAAATAGAACATATCGAAGATGTTCATATATGTGTTGTCTTCTTTCTCTTTCTTTCTTTTTCCTTTTTAAATAATAATAATAATAATTGCTTCAAATCTCATTTCTTTTCTCGTGAGTTGTTCAATGCTTTAGACCAATTAAAATGTTGTTTTTGACATCTTGCATAGATGTTTCTGAAATATTT
This sequence comes from Protula sp. h YS-2021, assembly GCA_949752745.1. NCBI lineage: Eukaryota > Metazoa > Annelida > Polychaeta > Sabellida > Serpulidae > Protula > Protula sp. h YS-2021. Next base: position 50,887,370 of record OX457029.1, on the reverse strand, counting down.
TTCAGTACAATGTTCCAAACCCAACGCAAACCACGGAAATTGTCTTTAATATGCCCAGTGGTGGTGAAAGTGTCAGCAGTATTAGAATGGAGTTCGTGAGACCAAATGGGTGTGGAATTATTGAAGGCATCTACATATTACAGTGCTGTCTCCCAGGTATGCAGTAAACTGCCTTGTATTTCAGCGCTTCTGTGTTTTGAATTGATTGTTTAGCATATAATTCATACTAAATGTGTGCGTGTTAGACATGAATAATAGGTAGTTTGAAACTTTTCACTTAGAACTAATGGGAATACATTTAATATATATTTATGCAGTCACTTCTTTTTCTTGATTACATATCTGTTTGATTTTGAGAAAAATTAAAAGGCAAAAGCATCAAAGATAGAACATTATTTTGTTTGCCGTTAGTTAACTTTCTACAACTCAATGACTTCAACTATATTGCGTTTCTGTCACTTCCGTAGTAAATTTTCTCTATTAAAGTCATGCCTTTACATTTATGAAATAGTTACAATTATTACATGTAGATTCGTATCTCACCTAAACATCGTCAGCTACTTGCTTGTTTACTTTAAATTATAGCTATACCAACGCCGACTCCAACGCCTACACCAACGCCGACGCCAACACCTACACCGACACCAACACCAACGCCTACTCCAACTCCCACACCAACACCAACGCCAACTCCTACACCAACGCCGACGCCAACACCTACTCCAACACGTAAGTTTATAAGTCAATAATGTAACACTGTTTTCTAAGCAATGTAATTTTCCCAAAAGCGGAATGATAATTTCTTTAAAAAGTTTGAATCTCCAATAAACGTGAGGCATTTTACTTCGATTATACAACCTAGTTGCGTAGGCCTTCACTTGGAAAACTGTACTTGGAAAACAGAACAACTCTTTGAAATTGGAAATGCCGCAGTTCATTCATGTACCATGCCGAAATCCTTATTATTAGCAAGCAAATATGTACGCATTCATCAGTAACGATATGTATCTTTGCATTAACTAGTGACTTTTCTCTTCACCCCGTTCATATTGATATAATATAGAAATAAAAAATAGAAAACATGATTATATTTACTAAATCAACTCAAATGTCAGTGTGACTGATATTTTCCCAATTATTTCAATTTAAAGCAACACCTACTCCTACTCCTACGCCAACACCGACTCCAACTCCAACACCTACTCCAACGCCAACACCAACACCTACTCCAACTCCGACACCAACACCTACACCTACGCCAACACCAACGCCTACTCCAACACCCACACCAACACCGACGCCAACACCAACGCCTACTCCAACACCCACACCAACACCGACGCCAACACCAACGCCTACTCCAACACCTACTCCAACTCCGACACCGACACCGACGCGTAAGTTTGTGTATGAGTAATATAATGGCAGAAAGTTTCTTTTTATTGTTTGTGTAGATATTTGAGAAAAGTGTTTACTTGAATTGAAACTTCTCTCTATATTCGATTGTTCGTTTGCTTAGGAACACCCTTGATTTTCAGTTAACAATGCCATATAGAGAAAAATCAAAGGACTAATATAGCACAAGAAACAAAGCTTCCTCTGCTAGATAAATAATATTTGCAAAGAGCAAAGGCATTTGATGGAACTGATTTAATATCTTTATATATGAAACCTTTTACCTCAACAGATGCTCAATTTAAGTTCCGAATTTAACTTTTTAGCTACACCTACACCAACGCCTACTCCAACGCCCACGCCAACACCGACTCCAACGCCAACACCAACTCCAACGCCCACACCAACACCAACTCCAACACCCACACCTACACCTACACCGACACCAACGCCTACACCAACACCCACGCCAACACCCACACCAACACCTACTCCAACACCCACGCCAACACCGACTCCAACACCTACTCCAACTCCGACACCCACACCAACACGTATGTTTTGTGTATGAGTAACATAATGGCAAATTTTTTTTCTTTTTATTTGTGTGAATATTTGATAATGTATTTACTTGCATTTTTAGAAACTTATCTCTATAATCAAATATTCCTTTACTGCCGGATTATCCACTTTTGGTAATGATGCAGCAAATTCAGAATTTATTCTCTATTCTTCTGTCGATTTTACTTTTATTTCCACATAAATTATGTACAAAAATGAACAAAAACAATTATTTATTTACAGCAACACCGACACCAACACCTACACCGACTCCGACACCTACACCAACACGTAAGTTTACTTAAAAGCTATATTCAAATATTTCCAATCTCAACACATATTGATACGCTTACTTCTGAGTAAAATAGATTTATTGAATTTAAGAAACCCTTTCCTTTGTGAAATTAGTTTTACTGCAAATCTATTTCACATTAGATATTATAAACGGCGCTCTATTGTAGTCTTTCAGTGTCAGCTAAAGCAACTTTACGACATTAAAATTTAGCAAGTAGATCTCATCTAAAGCTAAAATTTGTCCTGCAATCAAAGTCTTTGCTTATCTTAGTTTATATCGTAGAAGAAAAATTGCGCCTTGTGATAACACATTTATTATCCTAAAGACATATAACCTCCTCTTTGCTTGACTTTAATAATTTAGCACTCTTTACAGCAACGCCTACTCCAACTCCTACACCCACACCAACACCTACGCCGACCCCTACTCCAACGCCAACCCCGACACGTAAGTCATATAAATGAAATTAGTCAACATTAAAATCAAATGCAGAAAAAGGTTTTATGGAAGTTTTTATCAACTGTCATGAGGTTTTTATTTTCAAAGTTAAAAACAGTTTTGGGGTATTGTTCGAATGCACAACTTTGTTGAGTTAAGCTTTAATATAGATGACCCACACATTTTCTATTTGAATTATTTCATTGCTAAGCGACACCTACTCCAACACCAACGCCAACACCCACACCTACTCCAACTCCTACGCCGACACCTACCCCCACACGTACGTTTTGATTCATAACTCAACCGATTGCTCAAATGGGTTAATAGAACGATGAGTGTCAAAGGCTGAAAATTAATTATTTAATGCAAGTAAATTTTTGACATATGATCATTAACAATAAAACCTGATAAAATTTGGAACTAAAACGAACATGATATAATGCTATGTACACCATATCTTTTGTCTCTCTCTTACATAATTATTGTTCCGGGGAGTTACTTTTGTGATAAACAACCTTGCCTTTCATTATCATAATTATGATTAAAGTTGGTTACTTTTTTCAGCCACACCAACAACAACAGCTGGCAAGTATTTCCATTTTGCTTTACATTTAGCCATTGAAAAATAAAACAGAGACATTATTCAAGAAATATTTGTGATGAATTGTAAAATTAGTAAGTTTACTACTTTTTGTACAACATTTTACAATAATGAAATGAAATTAGATTAAAATTACTGATATAACATTACGCCGTATTGCCGTTTAAAGATTGTCCTGATGAGACTATGAGATCCAGCACCAGCGATGGAGGTTTTGATGTAAGCGTTAATGGACCTGAAGCGGACAGGGTGGATCAAAGCCCTGAAGATGCCTTAGAGTCGTATATGGAAACTGGACTTGAGATGTGCGGCGACAACCATTTAGTTTTTACTTCTAACTGCGAGTCAGGAATAGCCATAATCATGACTTTGAGAGTCACTGTCACTGGAGTTACAGAAGTTATTATATACTTTACAACACTAACTGGACCAATTTCCAAACAGGTTTGTTATAAAACTAGTTGATTGATAACTTCGTGTATACTCGTTTTGTCAAAGTTCCACTGCTCAAAATGAGCAAAAGTATCAGATATTGTTAAATAGAACATGTCGAAGATGTTCATATATGTGTTGTCTTCTTTCTCTTTCTTTCTTTTTCCTTTTTAAATAATAATAATTGCTTCAAATCTCATTTCTTTTCTCGTGAGTTGTTCAATGCTTTAGACCAATTAAAATGTTGTTTTTGACATCTTGCATAGATGTTTCTGAAACATTTTTCAGTACAATGTTCCAAACCCAACGCAAACCACGGAAATTGTCTTTAATATGCCCAGTGGTGGTGAAAGTGTCAGCAGTATTAGAATGGAGTTCGTGAGACCAAATGGGTGTGGAATTATTGAAGGCATCTACATATTACAGTGCTGTCTCCCAGGTATGCAGTAAACTGCCTTGTATTTCAGCGCTTCTGTGTTTTGAATTGATTGTTTAGCATATAATTCATACTAAATGTGTGCGTGTTAGACATGAATAATAGGTAGTTTGAAACTTTTCACTTAGAACTAATGGGAATACATTTAATATATATTTATGCAGTCACTTCTTTTTCTTGATTACATATCTGTTTGATTTTGAGAAAAATTAAAAGGCAAAAGCATCAAAGATAGAACATTATTTTGTTTGCCGTTAGTTAACTTTCTACAACTCAATGACTTCAACTATATTGCGTTTCTGTCACTTCCGTAGTAAATTTTCTCTATTAAAGTCATGCCTTTACATTTATGAAATAGTTACAATTATTACATGTAGATTCGTATCTCACCTAAACATCGTCAGCTACTTGCTTGTTTACTTTAAATTATAGCTATACCAACGCCGACTCCAACGCCTACACCAACGCCGACGCCAACACCTACACCGACACCAACACCAACGCCTACTCCAACACCTACACCAACACCAACTCCAACTCCCACACCAACGCCAACGCCAACTCCTACACCAACGCCGACGCCAACACCTACTCCAACACGTAAGTTTATAAGTCAATAATGTAACACTGTTTTCTAAGCAATGTAATTTTCCCAAAAGCGGAATGATAATTTCTTTAAAAAGTTTGAATCTCCAATAAACGTGAGGCATTTTACTTCGATTATACAACCTAGTTGCGTAGGCCTTCACTTGGAAAACTGTACTTGGAAAACAGAACAACTCTTTGAAATTGGAAATGCCGCAGTTCATTCATGTACCATGCCGAAATCCTTATTATTAGCAAGCAAATATGTACGCATTCATCAGTAACGATATGTATCTTTGCATTAACTAGTGACTTTTCTCTTCACCCCGTTCATATTGATATAATATAGAAATTAAAAATAGAAAACATGATTATATTTACTAAATCAACTCAAATGTCAGTGTGACTGATATTTTCCCAATTATTTCAATTTAAAGCAACACCTACTCCTACTCCTACGCCAACACCGACTCCAACTCCAACACCTACTCCAACGCCAACACCAACACCTACTCCAACTCCGACACCAACACCTACACCTACGCCAACACCAACGCCTACTCCAACACCCACACCAACACCGACGCCAACACCAACGCCTACTCCAACACCCACACCAACACCGACGCCAACACCAACGCCTACTCCAACACCTACTCCAACTCCGACACCGACACCGACGCGTAAGTTTGTGTATGAGTAATATAATTGCAGAAAGTTTCTTTTTATTGTTTGTGTAGATATTTGAGAAAAGTATTTATATGAATTGAAAAATAGAAAACATGATTACAATTAATAAAATCAGCTCAAATGTCAGTGTGACGAATACTTTCCCAATTACTACCATTTAAAGCAACACCTACTCCTACGCCCACGCCAACACCGACTCCAACTCCAACACCTACTCCAACGCCAACACCCACGCCGACTCCAACTCCCACACCCACACCCACCCCCACACCAACGCCAACACCAACGCCTACTCCAACACCCACACCAACACCGACGCCAACACCAACGCCTACTCCAACACCTACTCCAACTCCGACACCGACACCGACGCGTAAGTTTGTGTATGAGTAATATAATTGCAGAAAGTTTCTTTTTATTGTTTGTGTAGATATTTGAGAAAAGTGTTTACTTGAATTGAAACTTCTCTCTATATTCGATTGTTCGTTTGCTTAGGAACACCCTTGATTTTCAGTTAACAATGCCATATAGAGAAAAATCAAAGGACTAATATAGCACAAGAAACAAAGCTTCCTCTGCTAGATAAATAATATTTGCAAAGAGCAAAGGCATTTGATGGAACTGATTTAATATCTTTATATATGAAACCTTTTACCTCAACAGATGCTCAATTTAAGTTCCGAATTTAACTTTTTAGCTACACCTACACCAACGCCTACTCCAACGCCCACGCCAACACCGACCCCAACGCCAACACCAACTCCAACGCCCACACCAACTCCAACACCCACACCAACACCTACACCGACACCAACGCCTACACCAACACCCACGCCAACACCCACACCAACATCTACTCCAACACCCACGCCAACACCGACTCCAACACCAACTCCAACGCCCACACCAACACCAACTCCAACACCCACACCTACACCTACACCGACACCAACGCCTACACCAACACCCACGCCAACACCCACACCAACACCTACTCCAACACCCACGCCTACACCGACTCCAACACCTTCTCCAACTCCGACACCCACACCAACACGTATGTTTTGTGTATGAGTAACATAATGGCAAATTTTTTTTTCTTTTTATTTGTGTGAATATTTGATAATGTATTTACTTGCATTTTTAGAAACTTATCTCTATAATCAAATATTCCTTTACTGCCGAATTATCCACTTTTGGTAATGATGCAGCAAATTCAGAATTTATTCTCTATTCTTCTGTCGATTTTACTTTTATTTCCACATAAATTATGTACAAAAATGAACAAAAACAATTATTTATTTACAGCAACACCGACACCAACACCTACACCGACTCCGACACCTACACCAACACGTAAGTTTACTTAAAAGCTATATTCAAATATTTCCAATCTCAACACATATTGATACGCTTACTTCTGAGTAAAATAGATTTATTGAATTTAAGAAACCCTTTCCTTTGTGAAATTAGTTTTACTGCAAATCTATTTCACATTAGATATTATAAACGGCGCTCTATTGTAGTCTTTCAGTGTCAGCTAAAGCAACTTTACGACATTAAAATTTAGCAAGTAGATCTCATCTAAAGCTAAAATTTGTCCTGCAATCAAAGTCTTTGCTTATCTTAGTTTATATCGTAGAAGAAAAATTGCGCCTTGTGATAACACATTTATTATCCTAAAGACATATAACCTCCTCTTTGCTTGACTTTAATAATTTAGCACTCTTTACAGCAACGCCTACACCAACTCCTACACCCACACCAACACCTACGCCGACCCCTACTCCAACGCCAACCCCGACACGTAAGTCATATAAATGAAATTAGTCAACATTAAAATCAAATGCAGAAAAAGGTTTTATGGAAGTTTTTATCAACTGTCATGAGGTTTTTATTTTCAAAGTTAAAAACAGTTTTGGGGTATTGTTCGAATGCACAACTTTGTTGAGTTAAGCTTTAATATAGATGACCCACACATTTTCTATTTGAATTATTTCATTGCTAAGCGACACCTACTCCAACACCAACGCCAACACCCACACCTACTCCAACTCCTACGCCGACACCTACCCCCACACGTACGTTTTGATTCATAACTCAACCGATTGCTCAAATGGGTTAATAGAACGATGAGTGTCAAAGGCTGAAAATTAATTATTTAATGCAAGTAAATTTTTGACATATGATCATTAACAATAAAACCTGATAAAATTTGGAACTAAAACGAACATGATATAATGCTATGTACAACATATCTTTTGTCTCTCTCTTACATAATTATTGTTCCGGGGAGTTACTTTTGTGATAAACAACCTTGCCTTTCATTATCATAATTATGATTAAAGTTGGTTACTTTTTTCAGCCACACCAACAACAACAGCTGGCAAGTATTTCCATTTTGCTTTACATTTAGCCATTGAAAAATAAAACAGAGACATTATTCAAGAAATATTTGTGATGAATTGTAAAATTAGTAAGTTTACTACTTTTTGTACAACATTTTACAATAATGAAATGAAATTAGATTAAAATTACTGATATAACATTACGCCGTATTGCCGTTTAAAGATTGTCCTGATGAGACTATGAGATCCAGCACCAGCGATGGAGGTTTTGATGTAAGCGTTAATGGACCTGAAGCGGACAGGGTGGATCAAAGCCCTGAAGATGCCTTAGAGTCGTATATGGAAACTGGACTTGAGATGTGCGGCGACAACCATTTAGTTTTTACTTCTAATTGCGAGTCAGGAATAGCCATAATCATGACTTTGAGAGTCACTGTCACTGGAGTTACAGAAGTTATTATATACTTTACAACACTAACTGGACCAATTTCCAAACAGGTTTGTTATAAAACTAGTTGATTGATAACTTCGTGTATACTCTGTTTTTCTTTTTCGGTTTGTCGAAGTTCCAAAGCTCAAAATAAGCAAAAGTATCAGATATTGTTAAATAAAACATATCGAAGATGTTTATATATGTATTGTCTTCTTTCTCTTTCTTTCTTTTTCCTTTTTGAATAATAATAATAATTGCTTCAAATCTCATTTCTTTTCTTGCAAGTTGTTCAATGCTTTAGACCAATTAAAATGTTGATTTGACATCTTGCATAGATCTTTTCTGAAATATTTTTCAGTACAATGTTCCAAACCCAACGCAAACCACGGAAATTGTCTTTAATATGCCCAGTGGTGGTGAAAGTGTCAGCAGCATTAGAATGGAGTTCGTGAGACCAAATGGGTGTGGAATTATTGAAGGCATCTACATATTACAGTGCTGTCTCCCAGGTATGCAGTAAACTGCCTTGTATTTCAGCGCTTCTGTGTTTTGAATTGATTGTTTAGCATATAATTCATACTAAATGTGTGCGTGTTAGACATGAATAATAGGTAGTTTGAAACTTTTCACTTAGAACTAATGGGAATACATTTAATATATATTTATGCAGTCACTTCTTTTTCTTGATTACATATCTGTTTGATTTTGAGAAAAATTAAAAGGCAAAAGCATCAAAGATAGAACATTATTTTGTTTGCCGTTAGTTAACTTTCTACAACTCAATGACTTCAACTATATTGCGTTTCTGTCACTTCCGTAGTAAATTTTCTCTGTTAAAGTCATGCCTTTACATTTATGAAATAGTTACAATTATTACATGTAGATTCGTATCTCACCTAAACATCGTCAGCTACTTGCTTGTTTACTTTAAATTATAGCTATACCAACGCCGACTCCAACGCCTACACCAACGCCGACGCCAACACCTACACCGACACCAACACCAACGCCTACTCCAACACCTACACCAACACCAACTCCAACTCCCACACCAACACCAACGCCAACTCCTACACCAACGCCGACGCCAACACCTACTCCAACACGTAAGTTTATAAGTCAATAATGTAACACTGTTTTCTAAGCAATGTAATTTTCCCAAAAGCGGAATGATAATTTCTTTAAAAAGTTTGAATCTCCAATAAACGTGAGGTATTTTACTTCGATTATACAACCTAGTTGCGTAGGCCTTCACTTGGAAAACTACACTTGGAAAACAGAACAACTCTTTGAAATTGGAAATGCCGCAGTTCATTCATGTACCATGCCGAAATCCTTATTATTAGCAAGCAAATGTGTACGCATTCATCAATAACGATATGTGTCTTTGCATTAACTAGTGACTTTTCTCTTCACCCCGTTCATATTGATATAATATAGAAATTAAAAATAGAAAACACGATTATATTTACTAAATCAACTCAAATGTCAGTGTGACTATTTTCCCAATTATTTCAATTTAAAGCAACACCTACTCCTACTCCTACGCCAACACCGACTCCAACTCCAACACCTACTCCAACGCCAACACCCACGCCGACTCCAACTCCAACACCCACACCTACACCAACACCAACGCCGACACCAACACCTACTCCAACTCCGACACCAACACCTACACCTACGCCAACACCAACGCCTACTCCAACACCCACACCAACACCGACGCCAACACCAACGCCTACTCCAACACCTACTCCAACTCCGACACCGACACCGACGCGTAAGTTTGTGTATGAGTAATATAATGGCAGAAAGTTTCTTTTTGTTGTTTGTGTAGATATTTGAGAAAAAAAATTATATGAATTGAAATATAGAAAACATGATTACAATTAATAAAATCAACTCAAATGTCAGTGTGACGGATATTTTCCCAATTATTTCCATTTAAAGCAACACCTACTCCTACGCCCACGCCAACACCGACTCCAACTCCAACACCTACTCCAACGCCAACACCCACGCCGACTCCCACACCCACACCCACCCCCACACCAACGCCGACACCAACGCCTACTCCAACACCAACACCGACGCCAACACCAACGCCTACTCCAACACCCACACCGACGCCAACACCAACGCCTACTCCAACACCTACTCCAACTCCGACACCGACACCGACGCGTAAGTTTGTGTATGAGTAATATAATAGCAGAAAGTTTCTTTTTATTGTTTGTGTAGATATTTGAGAAAAGTGTTTACTTGAATTGAAACTTCTCTCTATATTCGATTGTTCGTTTGCTTAGGAACACCCTTGATTTTCAGTTAACAATGCCATATAGAGAAAAATTAAAGGACTAATATAGCACAAGAAACAAAGCTTCCTCTGCTAGATAAATAATATTTGCAAAGAGCAAAGGCATTTGATGGAACTGATTTAATATCTTTATATATGAAACCTTTTACCTCACCAGATGCTCAATTTAAGTTCTGAATTTAACTTTTTAGCTACACCTACACCAACGCCTACTCCAACGCCCACGCCAACACCGACTCCAACGCCAACACCAACTCCAACGCCCACACCAACACCAACTCCAACACCCACACCTACACCTACACCGACACCAACGCCTACACCAACACCCACGCCAACACCCACACCAACACCGACTCCAACGCCAACACAAACTCCAACGCCCACACCAACACCAACTCCAACACCCACACCTACACCTACACCGACACCAACGCCTACACCAACACCCACACCAACATCAACTCCAACACCCACACCTACACCTACACCGACACCAACGCCTACACCAACACCAACGCCAACACCCACACCAACACCTACTCCAACACCCACGCCAACACCGACTCCAACACCTACTCCAACTCCGACACCCACACCAACACGTATGTTTTGTGTATGAGTAACATAATGGCAAATTTTTTTTCTTTTTGTTTGTGTGAATATTTGATAATGTATTTAGTTCCATTTTTAGAAACTTATCTCTATAATCAAATATTCCTTTACTGCCGGATTATCCATTTTTGGTAATGATGCAGCAAATTCAGAATTTATTTTTTATTCTTCTGTCGATTTTACTTTTATTTCCACATAAATTATGTACAAAAATGAACAAAAACAATTATTTATTTACAGCAACACCGACACCAACACCTACACCGACTCCGACACCTACACCAACACGTAAGTTTACTTAAAAGCTATATTCAAATATTTCCAATCTCAACACATATTGATACGCTTACTTCTGAGTAAAATAGATTTATTGAATTTAAGAAACCCTTTCCTTTGTGAAATTAGTTTTACTGCAAATCTATTTCACATTAGATATTATAAACGGCGCTCTATTGTAGTCTTTCAGTGTCAGCTAAAGCAACTTTACGACATTAAAATTTAGCAAGTAGATCTCATCTAAAGCTAAAATTTGTCCTGCAATCAAAGTCTTTGCTTATCTTAGTTTATATCGTAGAAGAAAAATTGCGCCTTGTGATAACACATTTATTATCCTAAAGACATATAACCTCCTCTTTGCTTGACTTTAATAATTTAGCACTCTTTACAGCAACGCCTACACCAACTCCTACACCCACACCAACACCTACACCGACCCCTACTCCAACGCCAACCCCGACACGTAAGTCACATAAATGAAATTAGTCAACATTAAAATCAAATGCAGAAAAAGGTTTTATGGAAGTTTTTATCAACTGTCATGAGGTTTTTATTTTCAAAGTTAAAAACAGTTTTGGGGTATTGTTCGAATGCACAACTTTGTTGAGTTAAGCTTTAATATAGATGACCCACACATTTTCTATTTGAATTATTTCATTGCTAAGCGACACCTACTCCAACACCAACGCCAACACCCACACCTACTCCAACTCCTACGCCGACACCTACCCCCACACGTACGTTTTGATTTATAACTCAAACGATTGCTTAAATGAGTTGATAGAACGATGAGTGTAAAAGGCTGAAATTAATTATTTAATTCAAGTAAATTTTTGACATATGATCATTAACAATAAAACCTGACAAAATTTGGAAGTAAAACGAACATGATATAATGCTATGTACAACATATCTTTTGTCTCTCTCTTACATAATTATTGTTCCGGGGAGTTAGTTTTGTGATAAACAACCTTGCCTTTCATTATCATAATTATGATTAAAGTTGGTTACTTTTTTCAGCCACACCAACAACAACAGCTGGCAAGTATTTCCATTTTGCTTTACATTTAGCCATTGAAAAATAACACAGAGACATTATTCAAGAAATATTTGTGATGAATTGTAAAATTAGTAAGTTTACTACTTTTTGTACAACATTTTACAATAATGAAATGAAATTAGATTAAAATTACTGATATAACATTACGCCGTATTGCCGTTTAAAGATTGTCCTGATGAGACTATGAGATCCAGCACCAGCGATGGAGGTTTTGATGTAAGCGTAAGTGGACCTGAAGCGGACAGGGTGGATCAAAGCCCTGAAGATGCCTTAGAGTCGTATATGGAAACTGGACTTGAGATGTGCGGCGACAACCATTTAGTTTTTACTTCTAACTGCGAGTCAGGAATAGCCATAATCATGACTTTGAGAGTCACTGTCACTGGAGTTACAAAAGTTATTATATATTTTACAACACTAACTGGACAAATTTCCAAACAGGTTTGTTATAAAACTAGTTGATTGATAACTTCGTGTATACTCTGTTTTTCTTTTTCGGTTTGTCGAAGTTCCAAAGCTCAAAATAAGCAAAAGTATCAGATATTGTTAAATAAAACATATCGAAGATGTTCATATATGTATTGTCTTCTTTCTCTTTCTTTCTTTTTCCTTTTTAAATAATAATAATAATTGCTTCAAATCTCATTTCTTTTCTTGCAAGTTGTTCAATGCTTTAGACCAATTAAAATGTTGTTTTTGACATCTTGCATAGATCTTTTCTGAAATATTTTTCAGTACAATGTTCCAAACCCAACGCAAACCACGGAAATTGTCTTTAATATGCCCAGTGGTGGTGAAAGTGTCAGCAGCATTAGAATGGAGTTCGTGAGACCAAATGGGTGTGGAATTATTGAAGGCATCTACATATTACAGTGCTGTCTCCCAGGTATGCAGTAAACTGCCTTGTATTTCAGCGCTTCTGTGTTTTGAATTGATTGTTTAGCATATAATTCATACTAAATGTGTGCGTGTTAGACATGAATAATAGGTAGTTTGAAACTTTTCACTTAGAACTAATGGGAATACATTTAATATATATTTATGCAGTCACTTCTTTTTCTTGATTACATATCTGTTTGATTTTGAGAAAAATTAAAAGGCAAAAGCATCAAAGATAGAACATTATTTTGTTTGCCGTTAGTTAACTTTCTACAACTCAATGACTTCAACTATATTGCGTTTCTGTCACTTCCGTAGTAAATTTTCTCTATTAAAGTCATGCCTTTACATTTATGAAATAGTTACAATTATTACATGTAGATTCGTATCTCACCTAAACATCGTCAGCTACTTGCTTGTTTACTTTAAATTATAGCTATACCAACGCCGACTCCAACGCCTACACCAACGCCGACGCCAACACCTACACCGACACCAACACCAACGCCTACTCCAACACCTACACCAACACCAACTCCAACTCCCACACCAACACCAACGCCAACTCCTACACCAACGCCGACGCCAACACCTACTCCAACACGTAAGTTTATAAGTCAATAATGTAACACTGTTTTCTAAGCAATGTAATTTTCCCAAAAGCGGAATGATAATTTCTTTAAAAAGTTTGAATCTCCAATAAACGTGAGGCATTTTACTTCGATTATACAACCTAGTTGCGTAGGCCTTCACTTGGAAAACTACACTTGGAAAACAGAACAACTCTTTGAAATTGGAAATGCCGCAGTTCATTCATGTACCATGCCGAAATCCTTATTATTAGCAAGCAAATGTGTACGCATTCATCAATAACGATATGTGTCTTTGCATTAACTAGTGACTTTTCTCTTCACCCCGTTCATATTGATATACAGAAATTAAAAATAGAAAACATGATTATATTTACTAAATCAACTCAAATGTCAGTGTGACTATTTTCCCAATTATTTCAATTTAAAGCAACACCTACTCCTACTCCTACGCCAACACCGACTCCAACTCCAACACCTACTCCAACGCCAACACCCACGCCGACTCCAACTCCAACACCCACACCTACACCAACACCAACGCCGACACCAACACCTACTCCAACTCCGACACCAACACCTACACCTACGCCAACACCAACGCCCACTCCAACACCCACACCAACACCGACGCCAACACCAACGCCTACTCCAACACCTACTCCAACTCCGACACCGACACCGACGCGTAAGTTTTTGTATGAGTAATATGATGGCAGAAAGTTTCTTTTTGTTGTTTGTGTAGATATTTGAGAAAAAAATTTATATGAATTGAAAAATAGAAAACATGATTACAATTAATAAAATCAACTCAAATGTCAGTTTGACGGATATTTTCCCAATTATTTCCATTTAAAGCAACACCTACTCCTACGCCCACGCCAACACCGACTCCAACTCCAACACCTACTCCAACGCCAACACCCACGCCGACTCCAACTCCAACACCCACACCCACCCCCACACCAACGCCGACACCAACGCCTACTCCAACACCAACACCGACGCCAACACCAACGCCTACTCCAACACCTACTCCAACTCCGACACCGACACCGACGCGTAAGTTTGTGTATGAGTAATATAATAACAGAAAGTTTCTTTTTATTGTTTGTGTAGATATTTGAGAAAAGTGTTTACTTGAATTGAAACTTCTCTCTATATTCGATTGTTCGTTTGCTTAGGAACACCCTTGATTTTCAGTTAACAATGCCATATAGAGAAAAATCAAAGGACTAATATAGCACAAGAAACACAACTGCCTCTGCTAGATAAATAATATTTGCAAAGAGCAAAGGCACTTGATGGAACTGATTTAATATCTTTATATATGAAACCTTTTACCTCACCAGATGCTCAATTTAAGTTCCGAATTTAACTTTTTAGCTACACCTACACCAACGCCTACTCCAACGCCCACGCCAACACCGACTCCAACGCCAACACCAACTCCAACGCCCACACCAACACCAACTCCAACACCCACACCTACACCTACACCGACACCAACGCCTACACCAACACCCACGCCAACACCCACACCAACACCTACTCCAACGCCCACGCCAACACCGACTCCAACACCTACTCCAACTCCGACACCCACACCAACACGTATGTTTTGTGTATGAGTAACATAATGGCAAATTTTTTTTTTATTTGTGTGAATATTTGATAATGTATTTACTTGCATTTTTAGAAACTTATCTCTATAATCAAATATTCCTTTACTGCCGGATTATCCATTTTTGGTAATGATGCAGCAAATTCAGAATTTATTTTTTATTCTTCTGTCGATTTTACTTTTATTTCCACATAAATTATGTACAAAAATGAACAAAAACAATTATTTATTTACAGCAACACCGACACCAACACCTACACCGACTCCGACACCTACACCAACACGTAAGTTTACTTAAAAGCTATATTCAAATATTTCCAATCTCAACACATATTGATACGCTTACTTCTGAGTAAAATAGATTTATTGAATTTAAGAAACCCTTTCCTTTGTGAAATTAGTTTTACTGCAAATCTATTTCACATTAGATATTATAAACGGCGCTCTATTGTAGTCTTTCAGTGTCAGCTAAAGCAACTTTACGACATTAAAATTTAGCAAGTAGATCTCATCTAAAGCTAAAATTTGTCCTGCAATCAAAGTCTTTGCTTATCTTAGTTTATATCGTAGAAGAAAAATTGCGCCTTGTGATAACACATTTATTATCCTAAAGACATATAACCTCCTCTTTGCTTGACTTTAATAATTTAGCACTCTTTACAGCAACGCCTACACCAACTCCTACACCCACACCAACACCTACGCCGACCCCTACTCCAACGCCAACCCCGACACGTAAGTCATATAAATGAAATTAGTCAACATTAAAATCAAATGCAGAAAAAGGTTTTATGGAAGTTTTTATCAACTGTCATGAGGTTTTTATTTTCAAAGTTAAAAACAGTTTTGGGGTATTGTTCGAATGCACAACTTTGTTGAGTTAAGCTTTAATATAGATGACCCACACATTTTCTATTTGAATTATTTCATTGCTAAGCGACACCTACTCCAACACCAACGCCAACACCCACACCTACTCCAACTCCTACGCCGACACCTACTCCCACACGTACGTTTTGATTCATAACTCAACCGATTGCTCAAATGGGTTAATAGAACGATGAGTGTCAAAGGCTGAAAATTAATTATTTAATGCAAGTAAATTTTTGACATATGATCATTAACAATAAAACCTGATAAAATTTGGAAGTAAAACGAACATGATATAATGCTATGTACAACATATCTTTTGTCTCTCTCTTACATAATTATTGTTCCGGGGAGTTACTTTTGTGATAAACAACCTTGCCTTTCATTATCACAATTATGATTAAAGTTGGTTACTTTTTTCAGCCACACCAACAACAACAGCTGGCAAGTATTTCCATTTTGCTTTACATTTAGCCATTGAAAAATAAAACAGAGACATTATTCAAGAAATATTTGTGATGAATTGTAAAATTAGTAAGTTTACTACTTTTGTACAATATTTTATAATATTGAAATGAAATTAGATTAAAATTACTGATATAACATTACGCTGTATTGCCATTTAAAGATTGTCCTGATGAGACTATGAGATCCAGCACCAGCGATGGAGGTTTTGATGTAAGCGTTAATGGACCTGAAGCGGACAGGGTGGATCAAAGCCCTGAAGATGCCTTAGAGTCGTATATGGAAACTGGACTTGAGATGTGCGGCGACAACCATTTAGTTTTTACTTCTAACTGCGAGTCAGGAATAGCCATAATCATGACTTTGAGAGTCACTGTCACTGGAGTTACAGAAGTTATTATATACTTTACAACACTAACTGGACAAATTTCCAAACAGGTTTGTTATAAAACTAGTTGATTGATAACTTCGTGTATACTCTGTTTTTCTTTATCGGTTTGTCGAAGTTCCAAAGCTCAAAATGAGCAAAAGTATAAGATATTGTTAAATAAAACATATCGAAGATGTTCATATATGTATTGTCTTCTTTCTCTTTCTTTCTTTTTCCTTTTTAAATAATAATAATAATTGCTTCAAATCTCATTTCTTTTCTTGCAAGTTGTTCAATGCTTTAGACCAATTAAAATGTTGTTTTTGATATCTTGCATAGATGTTTCTGAAATATTTTTCAGTACAATGTTCCAAACCCAACGCAAACCACGGAAATTGTCTTTAATATGCCCAGTGGTGGTGAAAGTGTCAGCAGCATTAGAATGGAGTTCGTGAGACCAAATGGGTGTGGAATTATTGAAGGCATCTACATATTACAGTGCTGTCACCCAGGTATGCAGTAAACTGCCTTGTATTTCAGCGCTTCTGTGTTTTGAATTGATTGTTTAGCATATAATTCATACTAAATGTGTGCGTGTTAGACATGAATAATAGGTAGTTTGAAACTTTTCACTTAGAACTAATGGGAATACATTTAATATATATTTATGCAGTCACTTCTTTTTCTTGATTACATATCTGTTTGATTTTGAGAAAAATTAAAAGGCAAAAGCATCAAAGATAGAACATTATTTTGTTTGCCGTTAGTTAACTTTCTACAACTCAATGACTTCAACTATATTGCGTTTCTGTCACTTCCGTAGTAAATTTTCTCTATTAAAGTCATGCCTTTACATTTATGAAATAGTTACAATTATTACATGTAGATTCGTATCTCACCTAAACATCGTCAGCTACTTGCTTGTTTACTTTAAATTATAGCTATACCAACGCCGACTCCAACGCCTACACCAACGCCGACGCCAACACCTACACCGACACCAACACCAACGCCTACTCCAACACCTACACCAACACCAACTCCAACTCCCACACCAACACCAACGCCAACTCCTACACCAACGCCGACGCCAACACCTACTCCAACACGTAAGTTTATAAGTCAATAATATAACATTGTTTTCTAAGCAATGTAATTTTCCCAAAAGCGGAATGATAATTTCTTTAAAAAGTTTGAATCTCCAATAAACGTGAGGCATTTTACTTCGATTATACAACCTAGTTGCGTAGGCCTTCACTTGGAAAACTACACTTGGAAAACAGAACAACTCTTTGAAATTGGAAATGCCGCAGTTCATTCATGTACCATGCCGAAATCCTTATTATTAGCAAGCAAATATGTACGCATTCATCAATAACGATATGTGTCTTTGCATTAACTAGTGACTTTTCTCTTCACCCCGTTCATATTGATATAATATAGAAATTAAAAATAGAAAACATGATTATATTTACTAAATCAACTCAAATATCAGTGTGACTGATATTTTCCCAATTATTTCAATTTAAAGCAACACCTACTCCTACTCCTACGCCAACACCGACTCCAACTCCAACACCTACTCCAACGCCAACACCCACGCCGACTCCAACTCCAACACCCACACCAACGCCGACACCAACACCTACTCCAACTCCGACACCAACACCTACACCTACGCCAACACCAACGCCTACTCCAACACCGACGCCAACACCAACGCCTACTCCAACACCCACACCAACACCGACGCCAACACCAACGCCTACTCCAACTCCGACACAGACGCGTAAGTTTGTGTATCAGTAATATAATAGCAGAAAGTTTCTTTTTATTGTTTGTGTAGATATTTGAGAAAAGTGTTTACTTGAATTGAAACTTCTCTCTATATTCAATTGTTCGTTTGCTTAGGAATACCCTTGATTTTCAGTTAACAATGCCATATAGAGAAAAATCAAAGGACTAATATAGCACAAGAAACACAACTTCCTCTGCTAGATAAATAATAGTTGCAAAGAGCAAAGGCACTTGATG
Source organism: Protula sp. h YS-2021 (assembly GCA_949752745.1). Taxonomy (NCBI): domain Eukaryota; kingdom Metazoa; phylum Annelida; class Polychaeta; order Sabellida; family Serpulidae; genus Protula; species Protula sp. h YS-2021. The sequence goes on along the minus strand of OX457029.1, from coordinate 50,868,050 downwards.
GAACTGATTTAAAATCTTTATATATGAAACCTTTTACCTCACCAGATGCTCAATTTAAGTTCCGAATTTAACTTTTTAGCTACACCTACACCAACGCCTACTCCAACGCCCACGCCAACACCGACTCAAACGCCAACACCAACTCCAACGCCCACACCAACACCAACTCCAACACCCACACCTACACCTACACCGACACCAACGCCTACACCAACACCCACGCCAACACCCACACCAACACCTACTCCAACGCCCACGCCAACACCGACTCCAACACCTACTCCAACTCCGACACCCACACCAACACGTATGTTTTGTGTATGAGTAACATAATGGCAAAAATTTTTTTTCTTTTTATTTGTGTGAATATTTGATAATGTATTTACTTGCATTTTTAGAAACTTATCTCTATAATCAAATATTCCTTTACTGCCGGATTATCCATTTTTGGTAATGATGCAGCAAATTCAGAATTTATTCTTTATTCTTCTGTCGATTTTACTTTTATTTCCACATAAATTATGTACAAAAATGAACAAAAACAATTATTTATTTACAGCAACACCGACACCAACACCTACACCGACTCCGACACCTACACCAACACGTAAGTTTACTTAAAAGCTATATTCAAATATTTCCAATCTCAACACATATTGATACGCTTACTTCTGAGTAAAATAGATTTATTGAATTTAAGAAACCCTTTCCTTTGTGAAATTAGTTTTACTGCAAATCTATTTCACATTAGATATTATAAACGGCGCTCTATTGTAGTCTTTCAGTGTCAGCTAAAGCAACTTTACGACATTAAAATTTAGCAAGTAGATCTCATCTAAAGCTAAAATTTGTCCTGCAATCAAAGTCTTTGCTTATCTTAGTTTATATCGTAGAAGAAAAATTGCGCCTTGTGATAACACATTTATTATCCTAAAGACATATAACCTCCTCTTTGCTTGACTTTAATAATTTAGCACTCTTTACAGCAACGCCTACACCAACTCCTACACCCACACCAACACCTACGCCGACCCCTACTCCAACGCCAACCCCGACACGTAAGTCATATAAATGAAATTAGTCAACATTAAAATCAAATGCAGAAAAAGGTTTTATGGAAGTTTTTATCAACTGTCATGAGGTTTTTATTTTCAAAGTTAAAAACAGTTTTGGGGTATTGTTCGAATGCACAACTTTGTTGAGTTAAGCTTTAATATAGATGACCCACACATTTTCTATTTGAATTATTTCATTGCTAAGCGACACCTACTCCAACACCAACGCCAACACCCACACCTACTCCAACTCCTACGCCGACACCTACCCCCACACGTACGTTTTGATTCATAACTCAACCGATTGCTCAAATGGGTTAATAGAACGATGAGTGTCAAAGGCTGAAAATTAATTATTTAATGCAAGTAAATTTTTGACATATGATCATTAACAATAAAACCTGATAAAATTTGGAAGTAAAACGAACATGATATAATGCTATGTACAACATATCTTTTGTCTCTCTCTTACATAATTATTGTTCCGGGGAGTTACTTTTGTGATAAACAACCTTGCCTTTCATTATCACAATTATGATTAAAGTTGGTTACTTTTTTCAGCCACACCAACAACAACAGCTGGCAAGTATTTCCATTTTACTTTACATTTAGCCATTGAAAAATAAAACAGAGACATTATTCAAGAAATATTTGTGATGAATTGTAAAATTAGTAAGTTTACTACTTTTTGTACAACATTTTACAATAATGAAATGAAATTAGATTAAAATTACTGATATAACATCACGCCGTATTGCCGTTTAAAGATTGTCCTGATGAGACTATGAGATCCAGCACCAGCGATGGAGGTTTTGATGTAAGCGTTAATGGACCTGAAGCGGACAGGGTGGATCAAAGCCCTGAAGATGCCTTAGAGTCGTATATGGAAACTGGACTTGAGATGTGCGGCGACAACCATTTAGTTTTTACTTCTAACTGCGAGTCAGGAATAGCCATAATCATGACTTTGAGAGTCACTGTCACTGGAGTTACAGAAGTTATTATATACTTTACAACACTAACTGGACAAATTTCCAAACAGGTTTGTTATAAAACTAGTTGATTGATAACTTCGTGTATACTCTGTTTTTCTTTATCGGTTTGTCGAAGTTCCAAAGCTCAAAATGAGCAAAAGTATAAGATATTGTTAAATAAAACATATCGAAGATGTTCATATATGTATTGTCTTCTTTCTCTTTCTTTCTTTTTCCTTTTTAAATAATAATAATAATTGCTTCAAATCTCATTTCTTTTCTTGCAAGTTGTTCAATGCTTTAGACCAATTAAAATGTTGTTTTTGATATCTTGCATAGATGTTTCTGAAATATTTTTCAGTACAATGTTCCAAACCCAACGCAAACCACGGAAATTGTCTTTAATATGCCCAGTGGTGGTGAAAGTGTCAGCAGCATTAGAATGGAGTTCGTGAGACCAAATGGGTGTGGAATTATTGAAGGCATCTACATATTACAGTGCTGTCACCCAGGTATGCAGTAAACTGCCTTGTATTTCAGCGCTTCTGTGTTTTGAATTGATTGTTTAGCATATAATTCATACTAAATGTGTGCGTGTTAGACATGAATAATAGGTAGTTTGAAACTTTTCACTTAGAACTAATGGGAATACATTTAATATATATTTATGCAGTCACTTCTTTTTCTTGATTACATATCTGTTTGATTTTGAGAAAAATTAAAAGGCAAAAGCATCAAAGATAGAACATTATTTTGTTTGCCGTTAGTTAACTTTCTACAACTCAATGACTTCAACTATATTGCGTTTCTGTCACTTCCGTAGTAAATTTTCTCTATTAAAGTCATGCCTTTACATTTATGAAATAGTTACAATTATTACATGTAGATTCGTATCTCACCTAAACATCGTCAGCTACTTGCTTGTTTACTTTAAATTATAGCTATACCAACGCCGACTCCAACGCCTACACCAACGCCGACGCCAACACCTACACCGACACCAACACCAACGCCTACTCCAACACCTACACCAACACCAACTCCAACTCCCACACCAACACCAACGCCAACTCCTACACCAACGCCGACGCCAACACCTACTCCAACACGTAAGTTTATAAGTCAATAATGTAACACTGTTTTCTAAGCAATGTAATTTTCCCAAAAGCGGAATGATAATTTCTTTAAAAAGTTTGAATCTCCAATAAACGTGAGGCATTTTACTTCGAGTATGCACCTATTTGCGTATAGGCCTTCGCTTGGAAAAACTACACTTCGAAAACAGAACAACTCTTTGAAATTGGAAATACCGCAGTTAACTCATGTAACATGCCTAAATCCTTATTATCAGCAAACAAGTGATGTACGCATTTATCAATAACGATATGTGTCTTTGCATGAACTAATGACTTTTCTCTTCACCTCATCCATTTTAATATAATATAGAAATTAAAAATAGAAAACAGGAATATATTAAAATGAACTCAAATGTCAGTGTGACGGATATTTTTCCGATTATTTCTATTTAAAGCAACACCTAATAAAAATAATGACAGAAAGTTTCTTTTTATTGTTTGTGTGGATATTTGAGAAATGTATTTACTTTAATTGAAATTTCTCTCTATATTCGAATATTCGTTTGCTTACGAACACCCTTGAATTTCAGTTAATATTGTCATCTAGAGAAATAGATAAAAATCTAAGGACTAATATAGCACAAGAGACACAATTTCCTCTGCTAGGTAAATAGTTTTCGCAAAGAGCAAAGGCGCCTGATGAAACTCATTTAATAACCTTATAACATTATATAAAACCTTTTTCCTCACCAGATGCTCAATTTAAGTTCCGAATTTAATTTTTTTAGCAACCCCTACACCTACACCAACGCCTACTCCAACGCCCACGCCAACACCGACTCCAACTCCAACACCAACTCCAACGCCCACACCAACACCCACACCTACTCCAACTCCCACACCAACACCTACGCCGACACCAACACCTACTCCAACTCCTACACCAACACCTACACCGACACCAACGCCTACACCAACACCCACGCCAACACCCTCACCAACACCAACACCTACTCCAACTCCCACACCGACACCAACGCCCACACCAACACCAATTCCAACTCCTACACCAACACCTACACCGACACCAACGCCTACACCAACACCCACGCCATCACCTACTCCAACGCCCACGCCAACACCGACTCCAACACCTACTCCAACTCCGACACCCACACCAACACGTATGTTTTGTGTATGAGTAACATAATTGCAAAATGTTTTTTTCTTTTTATTTGTGTGAATATTTGATAATGTATTTACTTGCATTTTTAGAAACTTATCTCTATAATCGAATATTTGCTTATTGTCGCATTGTAAATTGATATTAGTGATGCATCACATTCAGAGTTTCTTCTTAATATGTTGTCTATTTAATAACTTTTATTTTCGCACTAGCTGTGCACAAAATGAAAAAATACAATCAATTATTTACAGCAACACCGACACCAACACCTACACCAACGCCCACTCCAACACCCACGCCAACACCCACACCAACACCATCACCAACACCGACTCCAACACCTACCCCAACTCCGACACCCACACCAACACGTATGTTTTGTGTATGAGTAATATAATGGCAAAATATTTTTCTCTTCTTATTGTTTATGTGAATATTTGAGAAATATATTTATTTGCATTTAAAATTGTGTCTCTATAATCGAATATTTGTTTTTGCCTGATTTTCCATTGTTGTTAATGATACAGCAAATTTAGAATTTATTCCCATTTGCAAACTTCGTTTGCAAATGGGTATATGTTTATAGTTTTTCTCGAAATTTCTACCCTTTATTCTGTTTTTTCCTTCTCTTTTTCCGTTTGAGAGGCTTCCAGAAAACTCCTACCCTATTTGACGTAGGGCGATGAAATTTAGCACAGAGATAGAGCGTGATGAGTTGTCGTCCAATCTGCAAAATTTTGAAGGTCAAGGTCAAATTGAGGTCAAATATTTTTTACCTCAAAGCGTCAAAGTTTTTAAGCGTCAGAGTTTGTCGTAGAAAGACGGCATTTGGTAGAGATATAGAGGGTAATGAGTTGTCGTGAAATCTGCAAAATTTTTTGAAGTTCAACCTCAAAGGTCAAGGTCAAAATGAGGTCAAAATATTTTGTGAAACGCCTGTTAATCAAGAAAAGTAATCATACAGGTGCTCAAATCCCAGTTCGAACACATAAAAGTACTCATTAGAGTAAATTTTCATCATCAATCTTGACCTTGAAGGCCAAGATCAAAGGTCACAGCACCTCACACGCCGTTAGCGACAGACCGATCTCGAAAACGGTCAGAGATAGAGCAATTCTAAGCTCATTTTCGACCTTATGGGCCTAAACAACGTTACACAAGAGGTACCTCGGTGACCTTGACCTTCTGGATCACGGTCAACATCAGAAACCGGAAGTTGACTATTATCCAGAAAATGACTAAACATAGAGCGATTTTGAGCTCATTTTGGACCCTTTAGGCCTACAAAAGAGGTACCTCTGTGACCTTGAACTTCTCGGTCACGATCAAGGTCAAAAACCAAAAGTTGACTGTTATATCGAAAACAGTTACAGACAGAGTGATCAAAAACCGGAAGTTGACTATTATCTCGAAATCGATTAGAGATTTTCGACCTTTTGGGCCTAAACAACGTTACATAAAAGGTACCTCGGTAACCCTGATCTTCTGGGTTACGTTCAAGGTCAAAAACCGGAAATTGATTATTATCTCGGAAACGATGAGAGACAGATCGATTTTGAGCTCATTTTCGTTGCTTTGTGCCTAAATATCATTACATAAGAGTAATCTCGGTGAGATTGACCTTCTGAGTCACGGTCAAAATCCAGAAGTTCACTGTTATCTCGAAAACGGTTCAACCTAGAGCAATTTTGAGCTCATTTTCGACCCTTTCAGCCTAAACAACGTTACATAAGAGGTACCTCGCTGATATTAACCTTTAATGTAACGGACAAGGTAAAAAATCGGAAGTTTACTTTTATCTCGAAAATGGTTAGAGATAGAGCGATTTTAAGCCCTTTTGGCCGAAAAACGTTACATTAGGTATCTCGGTGAACATGACTTCTGGGTCACGGTCAAGGTCAAAAACCGGAAGTTGACTATTCTCAAAAACATTTTCGACCCTTTGGGCCTAAACAACGTCACATAACAGGTACCTCGGTGACTTTGACCTTCTAGATCACGTTCATGGTCAAAAACCGGAAGTTGATTAATATTTCGAAAACGGTTAGACAAAGACCGATTTTGAGGTGATCTTCGACTCTTTGGGCGTAAGCATCGTTACATAAAAGGTACCACGGTGACTTTGACCTCGGTGACCTTAACCTTCTGGGTCACGGTCAAGGTCGAAAACCAGAATTAGACTATTATCTCGAAAACGGTTAGAGACCCTTTGGGCCTAAACAACGTTACACAAGAGGTCCATCGGTGACATTAATTTTCTGGATCACGTTCATGGTCAAAAACCGGAAGTTGACTGTTATCTGGAAAATGGTTAGAGTCAGAGCGGTTTTGAGCTCATTTTCGACGCTTTGGGTTGAAACAACGTTACATAAGAGGTACCTCTGTGATCTTGACCTTCCCGGTCATGGTCATGTCAAAAACCGGATGTTGACTATTATCTCGAAAACGATCAGACATAGAGCGATTTTGAGGTCATTCTCGACCCTTTGGACCTAAGCAACGTTACATAAGAGGTACCTCGTTGAACATGATATTCTGGGTCGCGGTGAAGGTCAAAAACCGGAAGTTGACTATTATCTCGAAAGCGGTTTGAGAGAGAGAGACAGAGCGCAATGTTGAGCTCATTTTCGACCCTTTGGGCCTAAACAACGTTACATAAGAAATGAATCGGTTAAGCATGTAAGAGTGTTATTTGTAGCTTTTTATTTAAGCATGTTCAACTCACAAGTGATTACTACAAAGCATCATGCACATGGGTATGAGTAATATGGGATGGTCTAACCACAATAGGAAATAAAACATATTTCTGGATATATAATACTGCATCCCCCGTTGTTATTTAAAATTATAGTAATTAATTTAAGTTTAAATTTAATTATTTAAGTAAATTTTAAGACAATTACTCATTCTTTAAAATTATTATGCGAACAATATTTGCTTTTAACTTTGAAAATAATTTACTCTTATTTGAAGATGAAACACATTTTTATTTTAGCCTAATGTAAGGCAGCTAAAAAATTGATGAATAATCGTTTCAACTTTCAATGCACGTATTTGTTTTATTTTTGTTTATTTTTTATTTTATTTTTTTAAACAAAAACTCTCACAAAATACCAGCTTTTCTTCCTCTCTCAAACAAGCATCAGGGTTTTACATGCATTTACACAGTTATATATTCTTTTTTCTGAAAATATAAAATAATCAGATTCAATCATTTAAACACAATTATCAAATATTACAATTATCTACTATAACTAATATTGTTTATTTTAGCTGTGGCTGAATTTCGGGCGTATTGAGTCGCTCAGGTGGTTTTATGACTCTTCCCGAACGCGTTTTCTTAGGGCTATTTCTGGTGTTAAGGTTTATTGAACGTTCTCTTTCATCCGGTAGGGGCGCTGCTGTGTTAGGATTATGTTATCTGGAATTCTCAGTAGCGATCTTCTGTTTCTTCTAACGTTGCCATTTGGTGTCTTAATGACATACGACCTAGCTGGCTTTGCAACAGTCCCATCGCGATTTAAATCCTTGATGAACACCTTGTCTTGTGGTTTTAGGACGGGAGATCGATGGCGCGAAGGCGTCGGTCGTAGTTTTCTTTCATCTTATTTCGGTATTCCTCTTCCTTCTCTAAGATAAGTGGATTTACCATGAGCTTAAGCGTATGTGGAGGTACGAGTAGTGTGGTGCGTAAACACCGACCCATACACAATTCCGCTGGGCTGTAGCCATTACGAGGGGGAGTTGACCTGAACGCTAATAGGGTCTGGAAGCGCTCGCTATTTTTCTTCATGAGCAATTTGAACCTCTTCACAGCTGACTCTGCCGCATCATTTGACCTAGCGTATCTCGATGATGAAGTAATATGGTCGAAGCCATATTTTGAGCTGAACGCATTCATTTCAGCGTTGTTAAACTGACCTGCATTGTCAGTAACGAGAGCTTCAGAAATTCCGTGTCTAGCCATGATTGACTTGAGTTGAACAATCACTGTTGAAGCTTTCATGTCTCTCAGTTTCGCCATCTCAAGATATCGCGAATAGTAGTCTACTATTACTAGGAAATTGGATCCGTTTAATTCACAGATCCGCGGCTCTGCTTGATCGGGTTTGTGACCGGCACATACCATACTTTCTATTTGTTTGCTGAGTCCCGGCCACCATACACTGACTTTATGGTACAGTCAGGGCTCTTCTGGATTCCGAGATGAACTTCATGGATTATATCCAGAATTTCTAGCCGTAAGCAGGTAGGAATAACGAGTCTCTCGTCTTTAAGCAGAACGCCATTTCGTGATGAGAAGCTGTCCTTGAACTGGAAATAGGGCAACATCACCGTAGGAATATCGGATTTCTCCGGCCATCTATCACATGCGAACCCTGCTGTTTTGACACAGATCTCATCGTCGTGCTGTAATTGCTTTGTCTGCTCTAGTATTTGTATCGCATCAAAGCTATACTAAAGCACTCTCCTCGGCGGTAACCTATCTGGTGGTTTCTTCCCCAGCAGCGTAACCAACGGCTTCTGATCGGTTTCGATCGATCAATTGTCCATTCCCAGAATGTACTTATCGAACTTATTGCACGCAAACACAATTGCTCCAGCTTCCTTCTCAATAATGCTGTATCGCTGTTCAGCTGAGGTAAGCGACTTTGATGCGAAGCACAGGGGACGGTATTCATGATTAGTAGTGGTCGCAACGGTGACGTAAGTTCGACTAACTTACTTGAAAATTTGCTGAGTTGGTTCACCATGCCCATGAACCTAGTCCGTCACGCACTTCGGTGTTGGCATGTCCATAATAGCTTTCACCTTTTTCTCGTCAGCGCTTATTCCTTCACCGGATATTTTGTGCCGCACAAACGTAGGTGACGGCTTCATGAATTCGCATTTTTTCGCGTTTAGCCTAACTCCCGCATCTTGGAGTTTGCGTAACACCGGCGATTCCACGTCATCTTAACAGACACAAATATCATCGATAAGGCAACTCCTGTTTTCTGTGCCTTCGACAATTTCGTCAATCTTCTCCTGAAAGAATTCAGGACCGGAAGTGATTCCGTACGGTAACTTCCGATAGCAGAAACCACCCCAGGGTGTCAAACAGGTCGTCATTAACTGCAACTTTTCACTCAACAAGCACTGATGGAAACCACTGTTTGCATCGAGTTTTGTGAATACGGACCCCGACAGCCTTGACAGCGATTCAACAACAGTTGGTAGGTTAAATCGAGGACGGATGACACATTTATTCAACTCAATAAAGTCTGTACAGATTCTTACGTCGCCATTCGCTTTAGGCACAACAACCATTGGAGCACACCACTCACTCACCTCGTTAGTGTTCAACTTCCGGATCACTCCGTCTGCAAGCATTTTGTCAAGCGCTTGTTTAACCTTGGGAAGTAGTGGCTGTGATATACGCCTTGGTGCTGACACGCTGAAAGGCTGTGCAATATCTTGCAACCTGATATCGTATTCGCCATTCTTTATTGTTCCTAATCCTGTAAATAGTTTAGGAAACTCCTTGAAAATTCTGGCCTTGTGGTTTTCTGTGTAACTTCATTTGTCCTCTTGAGATAGGATAGCTGGTTTCCCCCAGCAAGGGCGTTTTCGGCTTCTCCACCACATATACATTTCGAACACACTTGTCCTTATTATAATTAATCATTTCGCACTGAAACATTCCCAGGACGCGCAGAGACTGGTTATTGGCTCCAGTAAGAACTTTGTAAGAACTTTGTTCTTGAGTGGAATGTCTACCGCAACTTTCTTATACAATGAATGTTCAAGGAGTGACACATCCGCACGAGAATCTATCTTCCACGTGACTTTTTGTCCGTTTGTTACAAGCTCAATTTCAAAATCTTTCTCGCTCACGTGTGACACAACAGTTCCTAGCAATCCACTTTCATCATTAATATCCTCTGACTCAATTTCCTTAACTTTTGATTTGGTTTTACAGCACTTTTGCCAGTGGCCAATTTTCCCGCATTTTCGGCATTTTGATTCACGGGCCGGACAACTTTGCAATTTGCGCAACGATAGTCCACACCGATAGCACTTTTTTTCTTTTGAGCACTTTCACTTGTGTATGATTGTTTGCTTTTAAATTGCCTTTTTCTTCCCGCATCCGCTTTTGATATGTTCAAATCCTGCAGTATTTGCGACTGTTTTGAAACCATTTCTTTTGATCTCACCTTTGACAGTGCCGTTTTTAAGGTAAGTTTATCATCTAACTGTAGAGCTTCACTTAATTTAGTGTCTCTAATCCCGACTATGATTCGGTCCCTGAGTAGTTAATCCTTCATTTCCCCGTATTCACAATGTTCTACCAACGCGTATAAATTAATGAACGATTCACTACTCTCACCCTCTTTTTGGATTCTGCGACTGAACCGTGCACGTTCCAAAATCACGTTCCGGCGGATAATGAAATGATCATCGAACCGCTTCTTCACCGTTTTGTAGTCCTTAATTTGATCCTCCGACTATCCAAACGTCAAGAGTACATCCTCCGCTTGACTTCCCATGGCATATATTAAAGTGTTCACTTTAAAATCATCATCGGTTATATTCGCTACGGTCAAATAGCGATCGAACCTCTTGATCCATTTTGACCATTCTTCAGGTCTTTGAAAATACAGGTTATCCCGTAACGAAATGGACGCCGTTGCCATTGCCCGCACTAATTAATTAATTTTCTCCCTTAATTAATTATTTTATTTGTTTAAAGTAATTTTTTGTAAACAAATGTCCATTACGCTGCCACCATGTAAGAGTGTTATTTGTAGCTCTTTATTTAAGCATGTTCAAAAGTGATTACTACAAAACATCATGCGCATGGGTATGAGCAATATGGGATGGTCTAACCACAATAGCAAATAAGACATATTTCTGGATATATAATACTACAAACTTGACCTTCTGGGTCACGAACAAAGGCAAAAACCGGAAGTTGAATATTATCTCAAAAACGGTTAGAGATCGAGCGAGTTTGAGCTCATTTTCGACCCTTTGGGCCTAAACATCGTTACATAAGAGGTGCCTCATTGAACATGACCGTCTGGGTCACGACCAAGATCAGAAAGGGGAAGTTGACTATTATGTCGAAAACGGTTAGAGATTTTGAGCTCATTTTCAACCCTGTGTGCCTTAACAACGTTACAAAAAAGGTAACTCGATGACCTTGACCTTCTGGGTCACGGTCAAGGTTAAAAACCGGAAGTTGACTATTATCTCGAAAACGGTTAGAGATATTCTCAGCTCATTTTCGACCCTTTGGGCTTAAGCAACGTTACATAAGAGGTACCTTCTGGGTCACGGTCAAGGTAAAAATCCGGAAGTTGACTATTACTTCGAAAACAGTTAGAGAGAGAGAACGATTTTCAGCTCATTTTCGACCCTTTGGCCCAAAACAACCTTACATTAAAGGTATCTCGGTGTCCTTGACGTTCTGGTTCACGGTCAAGGTCAAACACTGGAAGTTGACTATTATCTCGAAAACGGTTGGAGATAAAGCGATTTTGAGGTCATTTTCGACCCTTTGGGCCTCAGCATTGCTACATTAGAGTTAAATCTGTGACTTCTACTTTCTGGGTCACGGTCAAGGTCAAAGATCGGAAGTTGACTAATATCTGGAAAATGGTTAGATAGAGTGTTATTGGGTTCATTTTCGACCCTTTGGGCCTAAACAACGTTACATAAGAGGTGCCTTCTCGGTCACAGTCAAGGTCAAAAACCGATAGTTGACTATTATCTCGAAAACGGTTAGAGAGAGAGAGAGAACGATTTTCAGCTCATTTTCGACCCTTTGGACCTAAACAACGCTACATAAGAGGTACCTCGGTGACCTTGACGTTCTGGGTCATGGTCAAGGTCAAACACTGGAAGTTGCCTATCATCTCGAAAACAGTTAGAGATAAAGCGATTTTGAGCTCATTTTCGACCCTTTGGTCCAAAACATCGTTACATAAGGGGTACCTTGGTCACCTTGATTGTCTGGGTCACGTCAAGGTTAAAACCCGGATATTGACTATTATCTCGAAAACTACGCTTTGGGCCTCAACAATGCTACATTAGATTTAAATCTGTGACTTGGACTTTCTGGGTCACGGTCAGTGTCATAGACCGGAAGTTGACTATCGTCTGGAAAACGGTTAGATAAAGCGTTATTGGGCCTAAACAACGTTACATAAGAGGGACCTCGGTGACTTTTACCTTTTCGGTCACGGTTAAGGTCAAAAACTTGAAGTTGACTATTATCTAGAAAACGGTTACAGACAGGGCAATGTTGAGCTCATTTTCGACTTTCTGGGCCTAAACAACGTTACATAAGATTTAAATCGGTGACCTCGACCTTCTGGGTCACGAACAAGGTCAAAAACCGGATGTTGGTTATTATCTCGAAAACGATTAGAGACAGAGCAATGTTGAGCTCATTTTCAACCCTTTGGGCCTAAACAACGTTACATAAGAGGTCCCTCCGTGACCTTGACCGTCTGGGCACAGTCAAGATCAAAAACTGGAAGTTGACTATTATCTAGAAAACGGTTAGAGACAGAGCAATGTTGAGCTTATTTTCGACTATTTGGCCTAAACAACGTTACATAAGATTTAAATCGGTGACCTAGACCTTCTGGGTCACGATCAAGGTCAAAACCGGAGGTTGTTTATTACCTCGAAAACAGAGACAGAGCAATGTTGAGCTCATTTTCAACCCTTTGGGCCTAAACAACGTTACATAAGAGGTACCTCAGTGACATTGGCCGTCTGGGCACGGTCGAGGTCAAAAACTCGCAGTTGACTATTATCTAAAAAACGGCTAGAGACAGAGCAGTGTTGAGCTCATTTTCGACTTTTTGGGCCTAAACATCGTTACATAAGAGGTGCCTCATTGAACATGACCGTCTGGGTCACGACCAAGATCAGAAAGGGGAAGTTGACTATTATGTCGAAAACGGTTAGAGATTTTGAGCTCATTTTCAACCCTGTGTGCCTTAACAACGTTACAAAAAAGGTAACTCGATGACCTTGACCTTCTGGGTCACGGCCTCTTGATCCATTTTGACCATTCTTCAGGTCTTTGAAAATACAGGTTATCCCGTAACGAAATGGACGCCGTTGCCATTGCCCGCACTAATTAATTAATTTTCTCCCTTAATTAATTATTTTATTTGTTTAAAGTAATTTTTTGTAAACAAATGTCCATTACGCTGCCACCATGTAAGAGTGTTATTTGTAGCTCTTTATTTAAGCATGTTCAAAAGTGATTACTACAAAACATCATGCGCATGGGTATGAGCAATATGGGATGGTCTAACCACAATAGCAAATAAGACATATTTCTGGATATATAATACTACAAACTTGACCTTCTGGGTCACGAACAAAGGCAAAAACCGGAAGTTGAATATTATCTCAAAAACGGTTAGAGATCGAGCGAGTTTGAGCTCATTTTCGACCCTTTGGGCCTAAACATCGTTACATAAGAGGTGCCTCATTGAACATGACCGTCTGGGTCACGACCAAGATCAGAAAGGGGAAGTTGACTATTATGTCGAAAACGGTTAGAGATTTTGAGCTCATTTTCAACCCTGTGTGCCTTAACAACGTTACAAAAAAGGTAACTCGATGACCTTGACCTTCTGGGTCACGGTCAAGGTTAAAAACCGGAAGTTGACTATTATCTCGAAAACGGTTAGAGATATTCTCAGCTCATTTTCGACCCTTTGGGCTTAAGCAACGTTACATAAGAGGTACCTTCTGGGTCACGGTCAAGGTAAAAATCCGGAAGTTGACTATTACTTCGAAAACAGTTAGAGAGAGAGAACGATTTTCAGCTCATTTTCGACCCTTTGGCCCAAAACAACCTTACATTAAAGGTATCTCGGTGTCCTTGACGTTCTGGTTCACGGTCAAGGTCAAACACTGGAAGTTGACTATTATCTCGAAAACGGTTGGAGATAAAGCGATTTTGAGGTCATTTTCGACCCTTTGGGCCTCAGCATTGCTACATTAGAGTTAAATCTGTGACTTCTACTTTCTGGGTCACGGTCAAGGTCAAAGATCGGAAGTTGACTAATATCTGGAAAATGGTTAGATAGAGTGTTATTGGGTTCATTTTCGACCCTTTGGGCCTAAACAACGTTACATAAGAGGTGCCTTCTCGGTCACAGTCAAGGTCAAAAACCGATAGTTGACTATTATCTCGAAAACGGTTAGAGAGAGAGAGAGAACGATTTTCAGCTCATTTTCGACCCTTTGGACCTAAACAACGCTACATAAGAGGTACCTCGGTGACCTTGACGTTCTGGGTCATGGTCAAGGTCAAACACTGGAAGTTGCCTATCATCTCGAAAACAGTTAGAGATAAAGCGATTTTGAGCTCATTTTCGACCCTTTGGTCCAAAACATCGTTACATAAGGGGTACCTTGGTCACCTTGATTGTCTGGGTCACGTCAAGGTTAAAACCCGGATATTGACTATTATCTCGAAAACTACGCTTTGGGCCTCAACAATGCTACATTAGATTTAAATCTGTGACTTGGACTTTCTGGGTCACGGTCAGTGTCATAGACCGGAAGTTGACTATCGTCTGGAAAACGGTTAGATAAAGCGTTATTGGGCCTAAACAACGTTACATAAGAGGGACCTCGGTGACTTTTACCTTTTCGGTCACGGTTAAGGTCAAAAACTTGAAGTTGACTATTATCTAGAAAACGGTTACAGACAGGGCAATGTTGAGCTCATTTTCGACTTTCTGGGCCTAAACAACGTTACATAAGATTTAAATCGGTGACCTCGACCTTCTGGGTCACGAACAAGGTCAAAAACCGGATGTTGGTTATTATCTCGAAAACGATTAGAGACAGAGCAATGTTGAGCTCATTTTCAACCCTTTGGGCCTAAACAACGTTACATAAGAGGTCCCTCCGTGACCTTGACCGTCTGGGCACAGTCAAGATCAAAAACTGGAAGTTGACTATTATCTAGAAAACGGTTAGAGACAGAGCAATGTTGAGCTTATTTTCGACTATTTGGCCTAAACAACGTTACATAAGATTTAAATCGGTGACCTAGACCTTCTGGGTCACGATCAAGGTCAAAACCGGAGGTTGTTTATTACCTCGAAAACAGAGACAGAGCAATGTTGAGCTCATTTTCAACCCTTTGGGCCTAAACAACGTTACATAAGAGGTACCTCAGTGACATTGGCCGTCTGGGCACGGTCGAGGTCAAAAACTCGCAGTTGACTATTATCTAAAAAACGGCTAGAGACAGAGCAGTGTTGAGCTCATTTTCGACTTTTTGGCCTAAACAACGTTACATAAGATTTAAATCGGTGACCTCGACCTTCTGGGTCACGACCAAGGTCAAAAACCGGAAGCTGACTATTATCTCGAAAACGGTTAGAGATGGAGCGATTTTTGAGCTCATTTTCGACCCTTTGGGTCTAAACAACGTTACATAAGAGGTACCTCGGTGACCTTGATTGTCTGGGTCACGGTCAAGGTCAAAAAGTTGAAGTTGACTATTATCTCGAAAAAGTTAGACAGAGAGAGAGAGAGAGAGAGAGAGAGCGATTTTGAGCTCATGTTCGACCCCTTGGGCCTCAACAACGCTAAGTAAGATTTAAATCGGTGACTTCGACTTTATGGATCACGGTCAAGGACAAAGATCGGAAGTTGACTATTATCTGGAAAACGGTTAGAGATGGAGCGATTTTAGCTCATTTTCGACCGTTTGGGTCTAAACAATGTTACATAACAGGTACCTCGGTGACCTTGACCTTCTGGGTCACGGTCAAGGTCAAAAATTCTTTTCATTTTAAGCAACATCTACGCCACATCAACACCTTCATCGATACCTACACTAACTCCTACTCCAACACCCACACCTACGCCTAATCCAGCACCCAGCACTAATACAGACGCCTCATCAAACACCCACATCTACGCCTAATATAACACCCACAGCTACCCCTAATCCAACACCCACACCGACTCCTACTCCAACCTACGTCTAATCCAACACTATATATACGAAACATATTCGTATGGGTTTAATAATGCCCATTAGAAATGTATATTTGGCTTTGAAACGACTTCTGGGTGAAATTAAAATAAAACCCAAGCACAGTTAAAAGCCTTTTATTTGTGTAAGATAATATCCCAGAAGAGTAATACGCCTAATTTTAACATATTTACTGTTCTAAAAACTATAAGACTTCACTCTTTGCATGACATCAGTAATTTGGAATGAACATAATGTACAAACCGTTTATGGAAGGCTTCCACCAACTTTATAAGATTATCGTCTTCATAGTTGATAATAGTATGCATATTAATCGAATGCACGTTCGTTGCTAATTTCAACTTTCAAAGATAACGTACGCATTTTCTACTTACATTTTTTCAAAAAGATCATTTAAACACCGCTTATCCCAATTACCCTCAGCACATTATATGCATGTGTACACCTGTTTAACAGGTCGGTTGCCTGCTATTGGAGGCCAAACACCGTTAGTGACAAGCATTAATGATTAAAACCAAGTACCCAAGTACTACTTTGTATGGAGAGCCAGTTGTATGCAGTGCCTACTTGCACCCCATGAGCGCTTATTGTCGCCACTTTGACGCTGTAATCTTATTTGTATATTTCTTACGTGTGATCAAATCTGCTAACTTTATATTTTGTTTTTATTTCCACATCCAGCACAGAAACAGTTCGGAATTCCTGCGGAGCCTCCGTTTTGTCTACAACCACGCGATTGACTGTATACAGTTGTTGAGTTATCCATGTCAGCGATCACTTTGCAACGGTCGACGTAATGCGATCAGTGCAATGGCTAATACTTTTGCGCTCTTTCACGAACATCAAACTGTCCCACTTAAAGTGTGTATATAACCATAGCTTCCGGTTCGGCCTTGCTAAAGAATCAGGGTAAGCAGATGAGGGTTCCAGCTGAAGATCACCAGCAACGCGTTGGCCTATAAAGTTTCACAAAGTTAATGTAACAGAAGGTTACATTAATTCCGTTACCTTTTAGCATAAGAAATTCACATTGATCTATATCATGGAGGGCATTTATGCAAACCCACCAATTAAGTGTACACTTTGGCCCTACAGAACCAAATTGCCACCAAAGTCCGATTGCGTCGCGAGATTTAATGTTTATTGGGCAGTGGTGGTAATAACTTTGCTTATTCGGCATAGTGATTTACCGTAGTTCTCAGTGCCTGAGAACAATCTTGTGTCAGTCTCGTAGAGCCGTCGTCCTTCGATATATAAGAAATTGAGCTATTTGGTTTTGCTTATTTTTCACTAGTTATACCTATACTTGGCAGTATTTGCATGTTGGCCTTTTATTTTCAAATTTTATTTTCCGTTTCTGGGTTTTGCATTTGATCATTGTCCACAATAGGAAGGCTCTGTTTTGCTCACTAAGCATTCCTTATCCACAAGACAGTTTAACGTAGTCTCTAAAGCTTAAGGTGGGCTAGGACGCATCCTCGTCCGTTTAGTATAACTCATGCATCTTAAAAAGTATACACACATTTTTTTAATATTTCCGAAAATAATAAAGCTTCATTTTTGAAACTCCACATGTAGCACTGATCAATAGCGTGGTTTCAGCAATATTTTTTCAGTGCACAATATACAGACAGTAGATCACGAAATTTCATTTTTGTGTGAAACTTAAGGACGCAATGCCATGGCTTTCTGAAAGCGAGAGGTAGCGAATTTTAGGTATGCTGGAAAGTAGACTTTCTGCTCGGAACATCGCTGACAGATTTCGGTACACTCGAGCTACGTTTTTTTCGGATGCAGAACAGGCACAGAGCAGTGGGGAATCTCCATGATAGATCTCGACCCAGACAACCCCGTGTAACGACGCCTCAACAGGATCGTCACATTCGGTTAGTGCACTTACGCAAACGACGGCAGTAACATCAGGAACAACCGGATAAGCCGAATGACAGTGTCCAGACGTTTGGCGAGGCACGGGATACGTGCTCGCAGACCTTATAGAGGCGTGCTACTGGACGAACGAAGACGCCGCTTACGACGGGTGTAGACGCATAACCACAGTGACGCTCAGTGGCCAAACCTCAACCGGCGACCAGTGATCTTTTCCGATGATTTCTCCTCGCTTGTCATGTCACGTGACAAGCAGATGCCCAGGAGACACCAGCATAGCATCCAGACTTCACTTGGCACATAGCTTTCCTGTTGTTTTGTGTGTGTGTGTGGGTGTGTGCGCTTTTTCTCATCAGGTATTTTCCGTTATTCCTGAATAATTGCCTAGTGATCTTGATATCAGATATTCTAATCATTACTGTTCTTTTTATGCCGACACGGATTGATAATTAGCACATTATTAATTAGCTGTCTTTACCGGAGGATTGTTCGTCTCAACCGCAGAACGATGAAGAGACTGATGGTCTTTTCAGGGGGTACGTCTCAGATGCTTTTGGACACTATGTTTGCTATGCAGGCCACATTACATAAGCTCACGGAACAGAACAAGCGCAAGGCGCACGACATGTCCGACGCGGGCGAGAGCGATGATGATCACGAAACCAAGGAACAGAAGCTTTCAGACCTCTACGAGGGCCCTGACGACGATGGCGTCACAAGGCTCCTGCCGGCCAATACGTCGCAGAAGGCGTTTACGTTGCGGAAGGAAGATGACATTTTGCAAAATATCGCGCGGGAATTGGAGGATCAAAAGGCTGGGCCCCCCGTTACGGACGCGCTGGCGTCAATTGTCAACAAGCGCTTCGCCAGCAAGCTTGCCTTTGATAAGTTGAAGGAGCGCAAGAACGCTTATTTAATCCCTGAAAATTGTGCATGGCTGAAAGTGCCTGGATGCAACAATGAAATTACGTGAAATTACGGTACGGATGGGACGCTACCAAAAGAGCCGTGAATATGCCCTCACCCACATCATGTCGGATATGTCAAAAGTGGGGATTGTGCTTACGCAGCTTGCACAGAATTTTGTGTCTCCCTCTGAAAAGGCTCTTCCTAATGCGCAGGTTGTGCATCAACTGACGGATGGCATAGCGATTCTTGGCACTGCATTTGCTGGTCGGTCACAACATCGACGTGACTTAGCGGTCTGCGCTTTATCGAGCGACCTTCGGCAATTGTCGGAGCTGGCTCCTACGCCCGATTTTCTGTTGGCGAGCCACTAATTTACCGAAGAACCAAAGAACTACCGAAGAACCAAAGAACTGCGCGAATTACAACGTTTGGGGAGGCCCGCTCAATCTTCTACATGCTCTCACCCCAAGCATTAAGAAAACGGCGTCCGCGTCAATACCAGGGGCACGGCAAGAGCAAGTATTTCCGCAGTCACAGCCAGAAAAGGCCTGCAAAGAAGAAGTAGTCGCTGAGATAGGTCAGCTTAGAACTATTTTTAATATTGATAAGATGCCAAAGCCTCCTTTTGAGACAGTCATGCAAAGCATTTTAAAAACTGCAAAGCAACAGGCAGATTCCTTTCGCGGAGGCTGTATCAGCCGTTATATACATGCGTGGTGCCAGATAACCTCAAACAATGAAATTTTACAAATGGTCCTTGGTTACCATATCGAGTTTGATAGTGAACCTCACCAAAATCGAATCCCTTCTGAAGTTATGTTTTCCCAGGCGAAAGCTTCTATAGACAATGAAATTCAACAGTTGTTAGCGAAAGGTGTGATTGTTTCATGTGAAAAATCTTTTCTGCGTCCTAAAAAGGATGGCACATATTGCATGATTAAAAACTTCTCGCTATTAAATGAATTTATCACGTACCGCCCGTTTTAAAATAGAGTCTTTGCAGACAGTTTTGAACATGATTACTCCGAGCTGTTTTATGGCTTCCCGTGATGTTAAAGATGCTTATCATTCTTGCAAAATTGCTAGCGAACATACAAAATTCTTGAAATTTACATGGCATGGGAAATACTACAAATTCCTGGTTATTCCAAATGGGTTAGTTAGCACCCCATACTCGCGTGTTTACGAAGTTATTATAACCAGTGCTTTCTGTCTCGAGGAAAAGAATGCATCAATCTTCGGCGTATATTGATGACCTGTATCTGCATTGACGAATGCGCTGCAAATGTCCTTGCTACAACAACGCTTATATCTAGCCTTGGCTTTGTTATTCATCCGTGTTTTTCTCACGCAGGAAATTGTTTACCTGGGTTTTCTTATAAATTCAGTTCTCATGATTGTGCGCAGAGAAATTGCTTAACTTATCTGCTCAGCTGTCGACGCTCATCAATCCTGGATTTTAGTCGGGTGCTTGGCATATTAATTGCTGCGTTACCGGGGTCGAAATATGGACGGAAATATGGAAATATAAAAGATTATTCTAGATGTAGAAAACATTTTCCGAATTACCTCCCTTTTATAACAGCAACACCGACACCTACTCCAACGCCGACTCCAACACCCACACCGACGCCAACGCCTACACCAACACCTACTCCAACTCCTACACCAACACCTACACCGACACCAACGCCTACACCAACACCCACGCCAACACCCACACCAACACCGACGCCAACACCAACGCCGACTCCAACACCCACACCCACGCCAACGCCTACACCAACACGTAAATATTTTTCAACTGCAATAAATGTTTACTGTTTTTTCTGTTCGAGATTTGTAAACTCCATTTCTGCACCTGAACAATGGACCGTATCAAAATTAATTTGTTGGAGAGAAAATATATTAAGATAGCATAAATTCTTAATCATGTTGATAACAAACTTTCTATTAATAAAATTTAAAGCGCCTAATTACACCTTGTTATCTGTTTTTCTTTTCAGCCACTCCTACAACTACCGCAGGTAAATTGTTTAAGATCATTGGAACTGATACATTATCAACAATAAATAATTCTTTCTTTTGTTCGTAGGGCCGTTTTCAGATATGCTGGTAGGGATGTTTTCAGATCTGCTAACAGAAACGTTTTGAGAGCCGTTCCTAGGCACGTTTTCATATCTGTTCATAGTGACACCTTCAAATCGGTTAGGGATGGCATTTTAAGATCCGTTCGTAGGAATGCTTCCAGATGCGTTCGAAGAATGTTTTAAGATCCGTTCGAGGAATGTTTCGAGATGCGTTCGTTGGAATGTTTTGTTTTCTGTTTTTAGGAACGTTTTGATATCTGTTTGTAGGAACGTTTTGAGATCCTTTCGGAAGGACATTTTCAGATGCGTTCGTAGGAAGGCTTTGAGATCATTTCGGAGTGACATTTGGAGATCCATTCGTAGGAACGTTTTGAGATCTGCTTGTAGGAACATTTTCAGATCTGTTCGCAGAAACGTTTGGCAATCCGTTCGTAGGAACATCTTAAGATCTATTCATAGGAACGTTTTGAGATCCGTTCGTAGTAATGTTTTGAGACCGTTGGTAGGAACGCTTTGCAATCCGTTCGTAGGAGCGTTTTGAGATCTATTCGTAGGAACGTTTTGAGATCAGTTCGGAGGGACATTTTGAAATGCGTTCTTAGGAACGTTTGGAGATCTGTTCATAGGAACGTTTTGAGATCCTTTCGGAGACATTTTCAGATGCGTTCGTAGGAATGCTCTGAGATCAGTTCGGAGTGACATTTAGAGATCCGTTCGTAGGAACGTTTTGGATCCTTTCAGAGGAACATTTTCAGATGCGTTCGTGGGAATGCTTTGAAGATCTGTTCGTAGGAACGTTTTGAGACCGTTGTTAGGAACGTTTTGAGATCTGTTCTTAGGAACGTTTTGAGATCCGTTCGTAGGAACGTTTTGAGATCCGTTCGTAGGAACGTTTTGAGACCGTTGTTAGGAACGTTTGGAGATCTGTTCGTGGGAACGTTTCGAGATCCGTTCGTAGGAACGTTTTGAGACCGTTGTTAGGAACGTATTGAGATCTGTTCGTAGGAACGTCTTGAGATCCGTGCGTAGGAACGTTTTGAGACCATTGTTAGGAACGTTTTGAGATCTGTTTGTAGGAACGTTTTGAGATCTGTTCGTAGGAACGTTTGGCAATCCGTTCGTAGGAACGTTTTGAGGTCCGTTCGTAGGAACGTTTTGAGACCGTTGTTAGGCACGTTTTGAGATCTGTCTGTAGGAACGTTTTGAGATCTGTTCGTAGGAGCGTTTTCATATCCGTCTTAGTAGGGTTCAGAGATCCGTTCTTTGGGACCTTTTCAGAGAGAGAGAGAGAGAGAGAGAGAGAGAGAGAGAGAGAGAGAAAGAGAGAGGGAGGGAGGGAGGGAGGGAGGGAGGGAGGGAGGGAGGGAGGGAGGGAGGGAGGGAGGGAGGGAGGGAGGGAGGGAGGGAGGGAGGGAGGGAGGGAGGGAGGGAGGGAGGGAGGGAGGGAGGGAGGGAGAGAGAGAGATCTGTTTCTGCCTGTCCAGATGAGCATATATATTTCGTTCTACTAAAAATATAGCTAGACTTCAAATAAAATATTGTAAAAAGGAACGGTTAATCAATGCAAAATATGTTTTAAGACTGTCCAGATGAGTCCATGCGATCCAGCACAAAAAGCGGAGGTTTCGATGTCACTGTAGTCGGGTCGGAAAGGGACAGGGTAGACCAAAGCCCGGAAGATGCCTACCAAACATATCAAGAGACGGGACTTGAGATGTGTGGCAATAACTCGTTGCAATTCACTACCAACTGTGAATCAGGGATGTCTACGATCATGGTTGTCGTTGTGACTGTAACCAATGTCGCCAGTGTTACTCTAGTTTTTAACACCACAAACGGAGAACATATTGAAATGGTAGGTTCATGTTCATTAAAAATTTGTACAATGGTCACAACCAAACTGAAATAAACTATCAAAAGCAAACTGATTGCTTTTAAAGCCAAAATAGATTTTAAGTTTTGCAACTTGTCAAATATCGTTATTTTTTAAGTTTAAGTTGGCATCTTTTTATATTTTAAAGTCTTCATTATAATGATTCGGTTCTGAGATGTGTGAGAATAAAAACACATTGTTTCTGGTTCTACATTCTGTTTCAAACAACTGCCATCCTATCCACAGAGTTCCATGAATAACATCCATTTCTGGGGTTGCATGGAAGCGCGAGACACAATTAAAAAACACTGCCACCATATTATCGCTCATTGGAAAATCCAGTAATTACAGGTCTTTGGAAAATAAATTAAAATGGTGATTTAAACATGAAGATCAGAGGGAACATGAGTTTTTATGGCCTACTCTGAGAAAATATAGACGAAAAGCGATTTCGTTTATATTCTAACACACGGGATGACCCAAGCGCGGGGAGAGGGTTCAACCGAAGCGCGGCTGAAGCAGGAATGCCGATTCCACCAAACAGCTACTCCCAGCCCCCCCCCCCCTCCCCCTAACCCCTAACCCCTCGCTTTTCTCACGTCTATCCAACGTCCTGGGAAAGACAGTGTCTTAACTTCTGGCTCCCATCCGCCGGTTGGTCGGACGTCTATCGAACGTCTTGTATTTATCACCTGGTAAAGTTTTTGTGTTTTTTTCTCAAGTATATTGCCGAAGATCCTACTGCCACAGAGGAAATAGTGTTCAGACTACCAGGTGGTATTGCAGGAGTCACCAGTCTACGGATGGATTTCGAACGGCCCAGCACTTGCGGAATTATTGAAGGCATCTATATTTTGCAGTGTTGTGAACCAGGTTAGAGAAAATATACATTCTATTTTAGCAATTTCTAACTAGACGAAGACTAATTTAAAGAATCGATAAATTCTAACTACATATGTGTTCCTTCTCATTCACATGGACACTACCTTTAAGATCACCTTTGGCTGGTTCCGCTGCTGGTCTTAATTGAAATGCACCATTTATTGAAAAACCATCACTGAAGTGTCAGAGAAACGTTTCTTGACTGGGAAAAATAACTAGATAATATCTCAACCCGAATGGTGTTGACTGGACTCATTAATGGGCAAAGGAAAAATTGCCCCGTGTTTACAGCAAAAACGGCCGGAAGAACCTCAGAAAACGGGAAGCAAATTCAAGCCCAACTGAGACATTCGAGGCCTTACACCAGCAAAGACTTTTGTTACACTTTGGCAATCAGTTGTGAAATGATTACCAGATTTTGATACAACTGTAATATAGTAACAGCTGCATAACAGTTACTCAAGTTGAATAGATAAAAAAAAAAGAAAGATCACTGGCTTTCCGCTACATTGTGGAAAGATGACATATTTATTCAGTGATTAGCAAATACCATAAACTGTAAATGAAGAGAGTTCGGCATGTTCTCACTGCAAGCAAGTGCTTTTTATTGGATGTTTTCATCTCCACTGTGGTCGCCATTGTTGTAATTATCTAAACTGTGCCCCTTCTCCTTCCAGAACAATCTAACATAATGGCTACGTGCATTTTTTTCATATTTGACTTCGACATAAATTCCAAGTCACAATGGATCTTGGAATCCAACTCTATTTTTTTTTCTTTGCAACACGATAAAACAAAAGAGATTTGAGTGATCATCCCTAATTTTAGACGTGGCTTAACCAGTTCGAACGCATTTTGAAATCAACAATATGAGAACTGATAAATAACTTTACGCATAGTCACTGGTTTGGTAATAAATAGAAAATTTCGCAGTGGCGACCGGTCGCCATCTTGGATTTTCACCCGCAGCATCTTGTTTACATGATAACACAAAAACCACATGGCCGATCATAACCAAATTTTAGGCAAGGCTTATCAATTAAAAAGTGCATGCTCCGACGGTTGCACAGGGCTGTGAAAGAGCAGTTTGCTCCTATGCCATGAAGTGTTGTCATAAAACTAGCAATTATTCCACTAGTAGACGTAGTTTAATGCCCAGTTCCGGTTGGGGTGTGCTTTCTACGATGGCTTGTTGGATATAGCTCTTATCTAAAAACACTTGTATGTAATTACGCAATTGAATTTCAATTGTTCACAAACAATATAGCGATATCAGAAAGTTTTACCACGGCATTCCATATAGGTTCACACATTAAGTTCAGTCATAAAGTACATGTAGTGCAGTATATCTGTTTTCGGTGTTTCAGTGCCGCCACCGCCGCCACCACCACCAAGTACGTTAATTCTTTGTTCAATTTCTGTGCAAATTTGTTTTTTAAATGTTGCTAATGTGTTATTATTATTATTATCATTGTTGTTGTTGTTGTTGTTGTTGCTGTTATTATTATTATTATTATTATTATTGTCATTGTTATTGTTATTGTTATTGTTATTATTATTACTATTACTATTATTATTATTATTATTATTATTATTATTATTATTATTATTATTATTATTATTATTATTATTATTATTATTATTATTATTATTATTATTATTATTATTATTATTATTATTATTATTATTATTATTATTGAACATTAGTAAAACTACTACAATATTATTTGTAAAATGTCTAGCTTAATATCTTTAACAAATGTATAATTCTAAATTTGTTATTGTATCGCACTAGCCTGCCAGTCTGGATTTGAAGACTTGTCACAGAGCTTCGGGTCGCCAGATTTTGAGGTTATAGGCATGGGTCCCTTTGGTGCTACGGGGCCCATGTCATCCCCAACAATCGACGTGAACCTTGCCGTGGCGGGATCTAGCCAATCTATTACCATCACAAGTGAAGACAGCATTATAATAAAGCCGAAATGTGTGGTAGCCGTGATTCTAGAAGTGATACTCCAGGTGTCAGGAGCCACCAGGATAGAGATCATCTACACGCATGGCCAGCTTGGAGTTGTGGGGACAGATGTGGTACGCATGCTCCTTGTAGCTTATTTAGGTTATGTGCTCGTCTTCTTTCTGTGCCTTATCTAAAATGGCATCATCCCCACCCCCTCCCCCCCCCCCCCGTGTCCCTTGTGAAATCGTTGTTAATCACGGAAATAGTCCAAAGTAAAGTGATATATAAAAAGAAGTAGCTTAGATTTAATTAAAAAAATAATAAGCGATACAGAAGCCAGATATTTTAATAACTTCTCGGTACGAGAATGCTTTTAATTTTTGATAAGTAGGCCTGTAATATAACGCACACACAGAAAGAGATTATAGAAACGAGACAGCCTCGTCGCATATCGGTTAAATGCATGAATCAGTTAATTGCATGAAAATCTCAAATTCTAAGCCAGTATCTATGTGCTGTCCAACGTTATTTCAATACGATAATTACATACCGTATAATTGCATAGTTTTAAACTGGGCTAAATAGATAATATGTCTTTTTAAAAAGCCTAAGGAAGTTCTTCTAGTCAGGGATTCAGAAGAAAATTTGAATATTTATGTCTCAACATTGATCAGAATAATGATTAAAGGATTGCATATTTATAATTTTAGAAAATAAAACAAAATAGGACAGGGCAAATATTTTTTTATTTTTCCGGAAAATAAGAGCATGCAATGGGATTGATGGACACATAAAATTACACGGGATATCATGCGTGGAATTAATTTAAGCATGAGAGCAAGTACTCCGGATAATCGCAATATACGATAAAGACATGATATCCCTTGGACAATTGGCTATGCGATTAACCGGTATCGTCTGTACGTCATCTTATTATGATATCATGTAGGCATCTTACTCGTGATCTGAAATCATAACGGGCAAGGACCGCGTCAGTATTTCCACTGGCCTTATGAAGTCATGGCCAATACCCAGTGTTCCGTGCTGAGAAACATGCCCGTGACGGGAAACATCCTCCGTCTTCTGGAACGCACTGGGCCGTTCTGAGAAATCACCGTGCTCGGAAACATAACTTAATCCTATTAGTAATCCTCTAGCCATATACTTGGCCGAAAAAGTGAGCAAACAATAGTGTTTGCTAAGAAGCTAGCGGGGTTATTTTAAAGGGAACCTGAACAGGGAAACAAATACTTTTCTCGTCATATTTTATTGAACAATAACTAGGCCTTATTGCACTATCCGAACTCGCAACCATTGTCTTTTTCTCCAATTTTCAAGTATAACCGATAAAAAATTCAGACTTACCTGTTCTAATAAAGGTTTTATCCATATATTCTCCGGTGTAGAAAAGTGCGCATTTGCTTCGTGAAAAAATCTGGAGATGGGATTTAAACGGCTTTTAGCTAGGCTAGACGGATAAGGGATTAAGAATCTTCATCAAATTTTCTGTTCAATATTCCAATAATTCAGATTTGGATTAAGGATAATCGCATTGGCTTTAATCCATTGCAAGCCTGCGCAGGGTGTCATAAATTTACTGAGATCTGGGATTCAAAGCATTTACATTTTTTTTTTTTTACTTATCGAAAACTTGGATTAAACGTTGTTCCTCTTCCCCTTTTTTAAGTGAATTACTTAGTTAATTAATGCATCTTGTAATATTTATTAGGTTTAAATGCAAACCAATGCATTTATTGACTTCTTAACAAAAAATATTAAACCCTAACAAATGCTTGAAACCCCCTAATATGGTGTTCAAAAACACAACCCCATTCCATAAAAACGTCAAGAGCTGTTGAGAAAAGAGCCGAGCTCGCAAACATCCCTACCCCTTTTTACTTGTAAAACCCTTTTCCCATTGACTCCCATAGTAAACGGATGTTTCTCAGCACGGAACACCGGCAGCGTTTACACGGAATTATGACGAGTTCCCATTGTGATGAAACTTCCTAGGGGCATTCTAGCACAAATGTGGTGTGCTCTGGGAATTCCTGCCGTGACAGCAGTTCCCGCTCAGATAGTGGTGATAATATTTTAAGCACACTAGTTGTTGTTATGTAAACAAGTCATACTTGCATTTGTGGAAATATGAATCTGATATCAGGGTTGAGTTTGGGGGGGGGGTGTTTCATGCCTAATTACCAGAGATTAAGTCATCGGTGCCTGCGTAGACCACATTTTTGGGATTGTTTATATAATTAACTGCAATTTGTTGCGGACATCTTGGGAACGGAGCGAGTGGAATGGCAACAACAATTATCATAACCTATTCGTTGGCACTGGCTTCAGCATATGCCATCGGTAATATGCTGTGCCATCAAATCAAAATGTTATTCTATAACTTTAAAAAAAATTGAGTCTGAAAATTTGTATTATGTGCCTATGCATGTAATTAAGAAAGGTTGTGGACAATGCCCGACAAGCAGTCCTCTTGCTAACACAACAGATAAGCCACTCGCAAAAGTTTGTTTTTTCGCCGTTCTCAAAGTTCCACCCCGCTAGCCCGGATCATTGGCCAGCGCTATAAGACTTGCAGAGTGAAAACGGGAACTGCTGTCACGGGGAACTCCTGTCACGCATCACCGGTACCGACGGATTTACTATATTTGAAAAAGCAGTGTTGGTACCACCTAAAATAATACGTCTCTTGTTTTTGACATGTGAAGATCGATAACCCGGTCCCTGGAGACCCCATAACCAAAACACCAGCAGTGGAAGCTCACCAAGCCATCTTCAACTTCTACGGAAGCAGCATAACTGTCAGTAACCTGGCACTGCGAATCTGCTGTATACCAATCATCAGTAAGTCTGCCAAAAAAAGAAAGATTGAACAGAATTCCCCCCCCCCCCCTCCCAAAAAAAATACAGATCTGGCCAGGAGGGCTCAAACGGTTTTTCTAAAACATACTTGTCGTCAGAAATAAGGTTTTTTTTAGCAATATTAGTGTGGCGAACTCTTTTTCAACTAGAATTCTGTTTTCGATGCAATAGGCATTCGCAAATGGTAAACAAACCTTTTGTTAGTGCCTGTACTTTTATAATGGGGATAAGGTGTTGCCATACTTCAGTAAAGTTTCGAAAATCTACAGTCTTCGGTCCCGGCCAGACTTTTTTCTCTAAACATGGACTTTAAGGCCGGTGTTGGGTGCAAAAAAGCCCCCCTTTGCAAAAAAAGCCCCACCGGGCATTTTTGCACACATATAGTGTGTTCATATAAGCCCCCCCCCCTGTTCATTCGGTTCCCCCCACACCATTTTTCGTTTTCGGTCAGCCTGCTAGAAATG
This sequence comes from Protula sp. h YS-2021, assembly GCA_949752745.1. Classification (NCBI taxonomy): domain Eukaryota; kingdom Metazoa; phylum Annelida; class Polychaeta; order Sabellida; family Serpulidae; genus Protula; species Protula sp. h YS-2021. Next base: position 50,838,783 of record OX457029.1, on the reverse strand, counting down.
TATATGGATTATTTTGTTCTGTGCGCGTGTTTTAACCTGTGTTTGGTTAAGGACAAGAAACAAAAATGGAACATTTATCTGAAAAAGTGCTTTTATTTTGTTATTTAAAATCCTTTGGTCAATTTGCTTGTTCTTCTGATTAGCAGGAATTAAGATTAAATACTTAACCCATTCTACCGCGGCATTTTGGCAACTTGGAACCTGAGGACCTTTTCTCAGGTTTTGCGTTCGAGCAGTGAGGAATCCCGGACAAAACGGCGACGGTCAAAACGGCGATGGCCAAAACGACAAGTGCAACCCTGGACAAAACGGCGACGAATATGAATAATTTAATGTTGAAAATCCAAATGTAAATAAGTACATTTTGAAAGACAATAAATTTAGCGACTGTGCCCCCTAATCCGTTATTGTACGTGAATCCACATCAATAAAAGGCAAAATAAAAATGCCACTAAAAGGACTTCGGATTATCAGCAATGAAAGACCGAGAAAATAATTTTCAGTTTTACCTGAGAAAAGGTAAGTGAGTAAATCATTCCTTGAACAGATTACTGAGACAGTGACTGGTGACAGGAAGGAAGTGGTTAGGGAGGGCAGGAAGGGCACGTTGGGAGAAATGCTGCACTGTGTTCAAATTTATTTATCTCGGATAGTTAGATAAACTGTGTTGGCAACGTTGTTACTTTTTGTTTTTTAATAAGCGTTTTAAAGCATAAACTTTTAAAAAACTCCGTCGCTGTTTTGTCCGGGGTTGCACTTGTGGCCGTTTTGGCCATCGCCGTTTTGACCGTCGCCGTTTCCGTCTTCTCCGTTATGGCCGTCACTGTTATGTCCGGATACTAGCAGTGAGATATAGTAATCGCGGATAAGATTGTAGTTTTTTCAAAATGATATGGGTCAAACTTCAACTTATATGGGTCAAACTTCAGCAGAAATGTGGTGTGTAACTTTCTGTTCTTACACTCTTTATTATAATATTCTCGCAAATATTTGTTTACACAAGTAAGGAGGGGAGGGGGAGTGAGGAGGGGAGGGGGAGGAGGGGAGGGGGTTGAGGAGAGGAGGGGGAGGGCAGTGGAGGAGGGAGAGTACATTGTGTTTTGAATCTGTTCATATTACAGTCACTTCTTTTTATGTTGCAGATTGTCCAGCGAATGAAATGGACATATTTGCTGGTGATTCCAGTCAATTCACTCTGAACATTTTCCCCAACTTGGGTGGTGAGAATGCATCTGATGCCCTGACAGGCGGGCCCGGGGCCCTTCTTCAAGACATAGATATTTTCACCATCGCATCCTTACAAGGTCAGCCATTCACATTGGTGGAGCTGTCACTCACAGTAACGGGGGCGACAGCGGTGGCGTTTGAGTTGATGGATGCCGACACGTCAAACCCTCAGATAACCGCTCCTCTGCATGTAAGTTCGTCTTTTCATCTTGTTTGTTTGTTTATTTATTTGTTTCTTTGGTTGGTTGGTTGGTTGGTCGCTTGGTCGCTTGGTTGGTTGGTTGTTCGTTTGATTGTTTGTTTGATTATTTGTTTGATTGCTTGTTTGTGTGTGTGTTCAACCAGTTCGGTTAGATGAGTACAAACCAGTGCTGCAAGTGGTGGTTTCTATATGCTGTGAATGAGCGCATTTTGTAAATGTAGTTTGAAATGGGATCATTAAAATAAAGTAAATCCTAACCTCCAAAATATTTGCCCATCATGTGAACTCGTCCCTGTATCAGACGGAACTTTTCAGTCCCTTAATTTTTTATTTCATTTTTATCCCAGTTCTCATAACAGATTTCAACGGCAACAATAATTTTCACATACCAACCTGATTACGTTAGGAAGATCATAATGCTCTTGACTTGTGTGCCTGTCGTGCATCGAGCTGGCCGTGGGTTACGCTTTTTTAGCGTGATTCCGGCCAAGCTTGTGAACCGATCTTGATAACATTTAGTGCGAGCCTTTACGTGAATAGCCACTTGAGCTATTTGGTGACCATAAGTGGTCATTCAAGGTCACCACTTGGCTTTGAATTTTATGTTTCTTGTAAACCCGATTCCGCCAAAGCATGAGCACGAACTTCGACGAAATTCAATGTGTTCGTCTGGACAACCTCTTAGAGTTCGGTGACATCTCGTGTCCTCTCAAGGTCACCGCTGGAATCTCTTCTTTCAATACCTTTTTATGTGCGATTCTGGGCCATCTTTGGGACTAATGTTGATACAGATGAGCTCTGAGGCTGATTAGATCACGTGGCGTCTCATGACTTCTGGAAGGCACCGCTGAGCCTTAACACTCGTGTGTGGACGACGCGTGAACATTACTTGGTGCTAGAGATGTGAGAAAAAAAACAGGGCGAGTGTTCATATCGATGAACGTTCGGGTTGGCTACATTTCCACCACTGGACTTAAAATTTCCAGTTTTAAACTTCTTATAAATACCATTCAACTAAGTCCTGGTAATGACGTTTGTTTAATGGGGCCATCAATATAAAGCACAAACGCAAAGATTTGTCCATTTTACCCCCCCCCCCCCCACCCCCGCAGTGCTTACGCAGTGGCCTCCGCACCCCTCGTACGTAATATGCAATGCTATATTGAAAAAATATCAATTTGTTTTAAAAACCATAATGCCAATTAATCAGTGATAAAATTGTGTACATGGTAACATACATTAAAACTTGACTAAAATAGCCATTGTACTAAAAAGAGTATAATGTTTAGTTTGTAAATCGATGTATTAGGTTATTAATTACATAAAAATAAATTTGAGATATGTTTTAAACAATGCGTACCTACGCAGCAGCCCGGACTCCCCCCTCTCCCCTCTCGTAAGCAGTGCGTACGCACCGACCTTGACACCCTCTCCCCTCTCTGCGCATGCGTACTTTATGGATGATCCCAAACAGATTTTGTGCGTGGGTTGATGATCTCGTGCTTGGGCTACATTTTGTCTTTTATTCTGGTTTCATTATTGGTCTTTTCAGTTTTCAATTTTAACATTGGTATGCATTTATGAATACAATTTTACCAAAGTCTGTGAATGGTTTCTGTTCAAACTTGGCAATTGTCTGACTGATCTCTCGGGATTATTCTATTTTTATGACACTTTTAGATTTTGTACTTCATGTATATAACATTGACGTTTACGGTCAACGCTCTTATAATTATCAGCATCGCCTAGAACTGAGTTGATATCACTGATTTATGCAGTTGTCGGGGCATCCCTGTTCTGGCGGACACATTTCTAGTTTATCAAGCTGGCAGAATAAATACATTCGTGTTTGCCAGGAAAAGAGCTCAAAGAATCACAAAGCCGTCTGTGTTATTTGTTTTTTGTCTTTCATCTATTTTTTATAAACAGCAATTCCATTTGGAATAAAATGTTATATACTTTTAATATTATTTCCAATTACACTTGGTAACCAGCATGCTTGCAGAGAAGTGTCGCAGTACTTATTTTGATTAACATGGGGCGTTTGTTAGTCCCCCATAGTCGCGTAGCGCGGGTTGGGTGACTATATCTTGATCAATTGGCGAAATATTTTATATGTAGGTAGTATGGGTGCTAACAAGAGTTGATATTGTAAATGAGCCAGGTCGGTCCAAGGGCGTTGGCCCAGCTGAAATTCACACAGTCTTTGAGCACTTGAATGAGTTTGTTAATACCCTCAAGCCAACATTTCTCAATCGATTTTCAAAATAAAATTTTAACACTGGCCAAGCCTTTGGCTTGCAAGGGTTATATGAATTTGTGCGAGCAGCCGATCGTCCTTTTTTCTTCTTGACAGTTTTTCCGATTTTTTGTGTCTTCTTCTTCTCTGACACTATGGGCCCTAGGACCATGAAACTTGGGACTTATGAAGAGCTTGATCTGAACGTGTGCATGTCACTTTTTATTTTCGTCTTCGATTTCGCTTTTTTTTGCTAAAACGCCATGTGAAAAGAGTGTATTTTTGCAAGTAAATACAGAGCATTTAATGCACATCAAAGAACACAGTTGCTGAGCTTTGTGCGAGCTCTCACTGCGTATGAATGCTCAGTCCCTAAAACCTTAAGCCAACAAAAACCAAATACTACTCGGCTTATAAGACGTATTCAAGCTGTATTGTTTGCAATATATTGTTCAAGAAATAACCCACTGAAGGAAGTATTTTTCCGTTTTAATTTTTGTCAAATGTTTAACATTTCGCTAACGAAATAAGGTTCTAGTTTAGATATAAGTGGTGCAGGTACCTACAAGGGTCAGTATTGTAAATGAGCTAGGTCGGTCCGAGGACATTGGCTCAGCTGGACTTTAAAAATTTGAACATTCCTTAAGCACGTGAATGAGTTTGTTAACACACTCAGGCCTACATTTCTTGATCGATTGGCGAAATATTTCACATATAGGTAGTATGGGTCCTAACAAGAGTTGGTATTGTAAATGAGCTAAGTCGGCCCGAGGACATTGGCCCAGCCAAATATGACAAATATGACAAATATGATACGAATTGCTTAAGGGCTGTAGTCCAACCTAAGAAAACCAACTACTGCAATTGTACGCCTGTAAGGAAACGTTTTGACCCCCAAAATAAATCGACCCCCCGGTCGATTTGTTTTAAAACAAACAGACCCCCCTTGAAATGTTTTAACCCTCTTATTTTTTGTTGATTTATTTATTTATTTCCACATATGGCCACTTTATTACTTTCTTTAATTGAAATAAAAACTATATCCAGGAATAACAATTTATTTAGCAACTAACATCTACATTTTCAAACACGAAAACACTTCCAACACCACTCCCATACAGTCACCAAAAAAATCTGTCCAAGCTCAATAATGGCATTTCAATGGCTCAGAATAATAATTTTCTACACCAAGAGGTAGAAAATACTTAAAATAGTATTTAAAAACCATATGCACCTTTTTTACTTCCATTTTATATTTAAACATGATTTTTTGGAGGGGGTCATTTTATTATAGGGGAGGTCTGTTTGTTATGACGGGCTTTCCTAAAACAAATCGACCGGGGGGTCTGTTTGTTTTAAAATATATCGACCGGGGGGGTCGATTTGTTTGGGGGTCAAAACGTTTCATTACACCGGCGGGGGATATAGTGAGTTTCACTAACTTCTTGTTTTTTTTTAACCTTTAGGTCAATATTTCCGTAATTAGTCAATAATATCTTATGTAAACTCAAAATAAGTCAATACATGCTTTGTTACGTGACTTACATGCCGTCCTGATTACAAATAACTGCAATATTCATCAACTTTTGCATTCCGGTCAGCACTGAAATATTATTGACTTGGGAATGGACCAATCAGATCACAGCATTTGCCCAAGTAAGGTGACAAAGATTTATTTTATGTGTGTATCTGTTAAAAAGGAATCCATAGCGGACCCGTCTGTTACAACACTGATATATCGACGAAATGAGGCTGGTTACCAAAACGTCAAGGAGGTGACCATCATCTTTATACCCTCAAAGATCGCCAATCCCAGAGTGTCTAACGTAACTATGCACGCCTGCATTATACCAGGTACAGCGTATTTTTTAAGCAAGCTTATCGGTCTCTGGGTTTTCTTTTCCACGACTTTAGGCGATTTTTGATTGTTTTTGATTATTATTATTATTATTATTATTATTATTATTATTATTATTATTATTATTATTATTATTATTATTATTATTATTATTATTATTATTATTATTACTATTATTATTATTATTATTATTATTAAACAAACCAAAAGAACCGCGAGTAATATTTTCTAACAGAGCACTATGTTTCAGAGTTGCTGAGAACTTAGTGGGAGGGGGTTGGATTCAGCAAACTGATATTTTATCCCTTAATTGCAGTCCAACAATAGTCATGTACTTCGTGTTGCAGAAGTAATGCAACACATTGATTTCCTTGTGTTACATTTAGATGAGGTGTGTGTTTTCACCGAGGATGTCTACTTACGTTACTACGCGCCGCCGGTACCGGCTGTAGCGGGCTACATAGAGATGGACGGTACCCCTGGCCAGACGGCTAATGACACGGAAGTTATATTCGGCGACCAAGTAGAACCTGGAACAATTGTGCACATAGATAATTGCAATGAGTGGTGAGCTTATGCAAAGTAAAACACTCTCTTCATGGAAAGGTTTGATCACGAGCCACCGGGTAGTCGGATACCCTCAAGTTGACATCTTAATTTTTAAGGGTCACGTGATCCTGGTATTTAAATCATTATTATATATATAAAGTCATTTAACAGATTCAGAAAAGGTAAGAAAAACAAACAACGAGAATCATGGTCAAACTTTCTGTGAATAAAACACGACATCTCTTATTTCATCTATTTTCAATCGTTTCACGAGATAAACATGAAGATAACTGAAAATGTCATTGAAATATTGCGTTATTGTTTGAGGCAATAAATAGCAGGATGATTTATATGGATGTCGATGCCTATAACGGACGTCTGGTTTACAGCGTGTGCAATGCTGACTTGTCAATGAGCTGCACTCAGTTCCCATGTCGGGACTGTGTGTGGTTGCCGTGGGGCAACTGGTCAATCTGCTCCAAGACATGTGACGTAGGTGTACGCACGAGAACCCGCAACTATATTCCTAACACCCCTGGCGGTTTGCCATGCGAGGGTGACATCATGGAATCCGAACCCTGCGCACTCAATGGCTGTCCAGGTTGGCTCTCATTTAAGCAAAGCAACTACAGCCTCAAAGTTTAAAAAAAAATAAAGTCAAGACAAATTAAGGTCATATATGATATTTATTTGAAATTGTAGATTACGTCAAGACCCACATCGCTATGCAATGCATTAAGCTCATTAACAGGTCTTTGAGTATCCGACTGTGTTTTTTTTTCGTTAATTAATTACATCGTTAAGGCATTTATTTATAACTGCCTGTGTGATCTTTAGTGGACTGTAGGTATTCCTCATGGAGCTTGTGGTCGAACTGTTCCGTATCTTGCGGCAGTGGCGAGATGACACGCCGACGGGAGATAGAACAACACGCAGAGAATGGTGGAGAAGAGTGCGACGGCTCTGCCATAGAGACCATGCCGTGTGGCATGCCTCCTTGCCCAGGTAGCCATAGCAACGTGGTTATTGTTTATAAAATGAAGACAAATAGCGATTTACACAAAAAGATCTAAATACATGGAGTGACGTAGCACGCGACGTCGGATTAAAGTTGGGTTTTGGCTGAGTGTGGAAACTGAAATAATATCTAACTGTCGAAATTGGATAGACGTCGATTATCCGACGTATAATCAACGTTGCGAATAGATTCTAAATAGGAGACGAAATAAGGTCTATCTGCTGACGTGTAGTCGTCGAGGAGATAGTAATGTAAAATCGCTACTTGGACAATTTGCACATCAGGTGTCGTGGTCATCCCTCTATCGAAGTACCTCCACGCTTGGGCCATCCGGTAGTGCTGGATATGTACGAATATATTTCCAAAAGTAAGCCGGAAAAAACTTTTCTGAAATTCCTACATTTTGCGTCTTCATTTTGGTCAATTTTTGAAGCGGCCAGTCATGACTTTCATTTCCGATGAGCGACAGCATGATAAATTTGTTGTTTATACAATGTCTATACAACATCGATTATTAGACGGCTATACAACGTTGTACCAACGACGTTGATTACGCGTGGGAGTAAGTGAGGTTTTGGTTGCAACCAAAAGCAGCATCCAAAGAACTTTACTTATATAACGTCTCTTCAACGTTAGATCAAAAATGCTGACATTGATCTATGGTCGCGACCATTCCCAACCAAATTAAAATGCTGCAATTTGGCCAAGTCGACGCCGCAACCTTAAATCGTCGCTAGACAGATGTGGGAATGTTTACTGAGTACGCCTGCACTAGTATTCTATTGGAGTCAAATCAATAAAATGCGTGTCTTATCTATTTGAAAGATTGTCCGGCACCAAAGCAGCTAATACAACGGTGCACGTGCCCGAGAACCTGCCTACACGTGGCACAACCTGGCTCTTGCATTGAGCCAGTCAACTGTGAAGGTGAGTGGAAAAATTTTTTTGTAGGTTCTAATGCCGGTATGATAGATTGTTACGAGTTTTCTAGGTAGAATATATATATATATATATATATATATATATATATATATATATATATATATATATATATATATATATATATATATATATCGCGACTTAAGGGTTTGCCCAGCGAGTTCCTTCAGCTAAAACATAACAATTCGTTTTCCTTATTTAAAGATTCAGCGTCTTAACGGATGCAATGTAAGAAAAGCTATAGAGAATTTATCCTTAAGTAGTAGAAGCTCCAGTTATCTAAGTTTCTGAAATGTTTGGGTAGGAATTAACTAATTGTTACATTGTATTGAGTAGCCCACACTTCTTACCTTAACCATGGCAAATAATGCATGTCGTAAATTCTGTTTCGCTCTGTAGTGGTGTTTAAACTACTGCCTCTAATAACGAAAAGTTTAATTGTGTCACTCATATTTTGAATGGAGAACTAAACTTTTTTTGCGATTTTAAACACTTTAGTGATTAAGCAATTAATAAGACATTTGTCTGCACATGTTTTACAGTGCTATGCCAATGCCCAGAGCCTTATGTGGAGAACTCAAACGGCAGCTGTGTACAGCCTCCACAGTGCCCATGCTTTGATCAGTTAGGAAATGAGTATCCAATGGATTATCAAGAAATAGACGACGTCAACTGTGAGCGATGGTAGGTAGTAGGCATATGTTACAGATGTCTATATTGTCGTGCCATTTGGATGGTGTTCGGATGGCAGTAGCGTCGAATAGTAGAAGCACTAGGAGTAGTTGTAGTAACAGCAGTAGTATTAGGGGTGGCAGTAGTAGCAGTAGTTGCAAAAGCAGTAGTAGTAGCATTTGTCATTGTTATATCTAACGATAATTATTTATTGTACTCATGGAAAACATATACAAACTTTACTTTAAAGCAGTCGGGTAGAAAGCAATACATAGAACCACGTTTATTGTTCTGCGTTTTGGTTTTCACTCTCGCGCGTAACGTTTTTTTATATTATGAATACTATCTTTCTACTTGCAGTTACTGTGATAACGCAACTCATAACCTTGTGTGTGAGCCATTACCGAACTGTAACAGTGAGTCTTAAAATTCTTTTAACAAAAGACCAGACGTTCTGTGGTATTATATTTTAGATAGCACTTGCAATTAGATTTAGAATCATCATAAATTTACCACACTATTATAAACACTGGACTTATATGTACCGGGGAGATACAGCAGAGGTTCGCATACACTCACTGGGGCAAGGTAAAAAACCCCCACCAAAGGGCCTAAGTCCCGGTATTTTATTAAACGTTAATGTATTGTTTTGTAAAACATTGTGAGTAGTTTTACTCATAAGCATTGGATTTTCATGATCCGATATTCCTTGTCCAATAAATGCACCTTTCTAGTTTTCTTCCGTTACACTTGATGATTTTCTTTCCATGCGTATGTATTGGCATTTGAACGCATTTGTCCCCAGCATCCTTTGTAGCGTCTTTGTTGCATAATACTGCCAAAAATTAACAATAAATTTTGCGTTTGTGAGATAGATATTTTTATTAACGGGATTTTGATGGGCGCAGAAGACCTTTAATATATCAAACTGGCGTGTGAACATTCAGCTGGTGACAGCTTCTACATGGGTCACAAACAGTGTCTTTATAATGCCGGATTCCATGCTTCTTTTACAGGCGACTGTGTATGGGGCAACTGGACGGACTGGACTGTGTGCAGTCATTCGTGTGGTGATGGAATACAGATAAGGAGAAGGTATGTCGTTATCTACTCCATTTCTTAGTACTTTGCATGTAATAAAACTGTACAAGCATGCAGATTGATTTGGTTTATTTTTATTTAATGTTTTCGTGTATAGTTATATTATTTTATAAATTAAAAATGTTGATTCTGGAAGTGAGATAAGTCAGGCTGTTCATATCTACTTGACACATGCAGTACCCAAAAAATCAGTTTCATTTGTATACATACTCGGAGTGATGAAATAAAAACATTTTCCTTTAAATGAAGTTTGTAAAAGTTCAAAAATATACATGGAGACTGTGATTTGAATGAGTGTCTTTTCAAAAAGGACGATGTTAAAGTAATTAACAGTAGTTTTCTACAATTACAGAAAGAGAAAATAAAAAAAGGGAGTTAAAATAAAAGAAAAATGGCGACTCAACACACCAGGGTGGAAAATGATTTCAATATTTTTACTATAGCATTAAAATAAAAAAGTAATGTGGCAGCCTTTGTCCCTGAGACAGCAGTAATCTGAATTATTAATCGCCAGATGTGTGAAATTCATGGTTTACCTTTAAATAGATATTGCACTCTCGTTAATGTATAACTTCACCAAAAACGCATGGTACTCCAATCCAATTACAATTACCAAATGGACATCTCCACAACACGTCTTTTCCAACTATTTGCCGACTGGACCGCATGTTGTTTTAAAATTTATGTTCATGATTTTGATGATTTACTCAAAACTTTTGTTGAGTTAAACTTTGACTTTCTCACTGAGATCACGACGGAGATATTTATTAAGTGGAAGAGTTTCAAGGTTTTCACACACAACTAGGCAAAGTTGTCCATCATTTGCAATCTAGCTGGAAAAGCGGCAAATTGTCACCCTAGATTTGCTTACTTTTAGATTTTTTAGCAATAAGCACTTCATACACGCAACTCCACCTAGACAAGAGACAAGATGAATCTTCATCCCTGTAAAGAATTTGCACAAATGTCTTGGGAAAATACTAATTAGAGAGAATTTGGACTACGACGCGTAGAAGCACCAATGATTGTGTTGTGTACTCTAGATGCAATCACGCTAATCGTGCCACATTTAAAAAATAGGAAGGTTACTACTGCTTAAAAACCTCCAGTTTGTAAAAGGGTAGGAATTGTGCCACTTGAAAATGTTTGGATATTATTGTAACAATATAATCCCACCACTACACATCAGTGCTAATGCTGTGATTTTGTTGCTTTTGTAGAGGATATAGGTCATTGCACCACACATGTTTTCCCCTTCGTTTTTTAATTTAATTAGTGGCGATGTTGAATGAAAACGTCTTACAAGAGTAATTAAAGGACCGCTCAGTGATAATATCTATTAACCTTTTATGTCCAGTTGCATGGCAGCATGCGCCTTCCACAACTTCAGTGAAATATATACGCTTCAGTAACAAGTTCTCACGAAATATAAGCATTTATGCTGAAGAGGTGTAGAGTAGCCTGTGCCAATAAATTGTTTGTTATCGCAATCCTCCGTTCTTTCAGCTTCCGCATTCTAAATTTTCTTAAAATTGGTCTGAATACACGAAGAACGCAATAACACGGACACAGAATACTGTCATTAAGTGAGCACAAGTCAAGTGGCCACCAAAGAAGCGGCCACTGAAAAACTATTCACATTAGAATTTTTAGCTTCCAACTGACTTACACTTACGCAGCAGTTTAGACATTAACAAGGATAAACATATATTTTTTACTTGCAGAGAAATAGACAGCCCTGCAGTAGGCAACGGCACGAACTGCACTGGCAGTGACATAGATACTAGACCCTGTAACCTACAACCGTGCGTCTGCACTGATCCAATCAGCGGTCTGGAGTACAATGTTTCTGAGGTTATTCCTTCATATTCGACTGACTGTGAGAGATGGTACGTATAAAGTATATGGAAACTCATTTCAACTATACATTAGCTGCCACTTGTAAACATTCACTGTTTTCTTTCACAAATGATGTCATATATAACATTGGTGATGTTTTAAATAGATCAAATCCATTCACGTTCAAAATATTTACTCGTCATTATTAGTAAAGACTAAATAATACATTGATCTTACTGGATTTCCTAATATGTATATGCAACATAATATTACAATATATATTTACACAATATATTTACATTATATATTTAATTTGCCACACAAATGTTTAAATTATACACAATGTTGTGCTCTTCTAGGAGACTTACAGTACTTTTCCTAGACGGCAGTTTTATGTTAACATTTTAAAATGCTACTGATTACTATTGTATGTCTATTTTGATGCGTAATGAGCATTTTGTAATTTTTCCATTTTAAATTTACTTAATATTTCTTTTTTAGTATTTGCGACTCTAATCATCAAATTACATGTAGTCCAATGACAGGAGGTGGACGTAAGTATCCCCTTGTTGGTTGGCAACTGCATACAGAACTAATTTCTACATACCACAATCTAATATTTACAAAACGATAATTTCATTGATAACACCCTGATCACATGAGCGTTTATTATTTCTTGATATTTATCAAGCAAATTGAAGTTCACAGGGTATAAGTATACTTAACATGGTTTTTAATAAAGTATTAAAGCAATGTATTTTTAAAACAATGTTTTGAATAACGAACTATGTATCACATATCCGTTGATTTCATTAAATAATGTTGAATGCTGATTGTAAACAACTGTCGTATACCAGTTTTCCCTTTTCTTCCACACTCACAAAATAAAAAAATCCTGTCATACTGATATTATTTCCTACAGAAGAAGATGTGTGTGTTGTATATACATGTGTTAATGGTGTGAAGGTCATCACAAATTTGACGGAAGAATGCACGCCTTGTCCGCAGGTACGATCAGTTAAAGTGACATACCCACTTCAGCCAACAGGCCAACCTCCACCTTACACTACCATTAAAATAACCTTTTTCTTCGCAAAAACTATCGTTCCATCATCTCAATGTTTCGATGGGTTGTACCAAATACAAATAACGGGCGTGAAAAAGGTGAGAAAATTAAAGTTATGTATCGTCTTCAGCTCTCCATGCAGCTGACCGTAAACACATCCCATTAGAATCCCACAAGAATCAGCCGTGAATACCATCGTCACTGATCTCCTACACAACCAACAAAGATGCCACATATGTGGTCTGACAAGCACATTCCCTTAGCCAGTCCCAGCTGTTCCCAGCAAAATGGATCGAACAGATAAATCAGGAAACAGAGTATTGAAGAATGGTAATCGACTGTCTTCCCTAAATGAGTACCTAGTACCTACAACGCACATCTTTTCACTCGACACAATCCAATCCATGCTACAAGAGGGGATGTGCGGATTTCCATAGACCCTCAGACACATAGAAAATCTATCAATCGAATATTCCAATACTTTTAAATAGGAGATAAAGGGCACGGGAACTCCAAATGGATGGCTTTACCAAGGACTGAACTTTTCATTTCAAAGAAAAACTATGGCAGTGAAAGTGGCATCAGCATTTAAGCTATATGTATATAAAAGTAGTGAGAACTAAACGTGGTCTCGTTAGCAATCTTCGAACCACTTCCTGTATTGGAGGGCAAGTCTATGTGCTTCCTGTTCGACAACTACATAGCAAAAACTTACCTTCGCACAGAAGGAGAGTGCGGTCGTCACAACTGACAGGGACATGCTGTGTCCTGGGAGGGACCACAGCGTTTAGCTATGACCATTTCAGACGCAATGGTATATCGACTAAGACTCGTGTCACTGGGTACTGGTTCGCTCCCAGTAGGGTCCTCGTTTCTGGATCTAGTTGCCAAGTTCTTCGCTCACAGATTCCCACCGCATGTCTCCCCTTCCTCTACCACAGAGTTTGGGAGAGCTGTCTTGGTGTGTTATTGGCCTGTTCAGATTCTATATAAATTTCCTCTTCATGTAATCCTACACCAGTCCCTGCCACGGACGTAATTATTTAGCGAGTGGAAAATCATTCTGATAGCGCTATGGCCATCAGATGCCGGTGCTGTCTCGGTGCAACGTGTTAAAATGCCTCCATATCCCATGACACTGGTATAACAGCCGCATTGTTTCCATATTTCTTTCCAAGTCGCCCTCTCAATCCCAGGTCCCAGGTACCTAATAATAAAGCCTTTTATGAAAGCGTGGTTTGGAAAATGACCCAGGTAACATAAGCCGTCCACAGTCTAAGTATATCGTTCTCAGTGGGATAAATTTGACTTGCTGTGGAGGGCGAAAACGCGATCCTCTTAAAGCATTCCCAGCTAGCTGTTGTGATGGACCTAGTAGACTACTTACCGGAAGGACGTCTCAAACCCACCTCTGTCATAGCGTATCAGTCTGGTCTGTCTGTCAGTCAGCTATGTGTAGGCCGAGCTCGGGTTACGACTCTCATTCCGTAAGTGCGTTTCTGAGGCGAGTCAATTTAACATTTTCTCCACCAGTGTGTGGTCAGTACTTGAGTTTTTTTTATATTGATCACAGACTTCTATTGGAAATTGTCTCCCCGACGAGAGGAAGACATATAGTGTTTGTTTGCTTTGTGTATGTGTTTGTCAGTCTTTTATGAACAAATGTTGTGTGTAACATAGCTCGAGAACGAAACGCCAGATCGACTTCAAACTTTATTTGTCCATTCCTTGGGTAGGTCGGACGGTTCTGTCAACTTTTGACGCACGTTACGTTATTAGGGAAGGCGTAAGAAGTCATTACGTAATAATCTTGCGAGCGAAATTGCTAAACATCGGAGAAAGTTCACATGTGGTGGAATTGTTGCTTGGTATGTCCGAAACATTCCTCACAATTTTTTGCGAGTACATCGATGGAGTGTGGCGTATAACGTCATCACGTAAAATATGCATATATTTTGAACAAGATCTTGTGTGCAAAATATCTCGGGAATGGAAAGTCGTATCGATTTCAGATTTCATCTGGATATTTCTCTGGTCAGTCGGACGGTTCTACCCACTTTTCACGGATGTAGCGAAATTAAGAAAGGTGTATGACGTCATTTACGTTAAAATCTTGTATGCAAAATTTCTTAGCCGCTGAATATTGGAGAAAGTTGAAACTTAGTGGGTTTTCCTTGCTTGATAAGTCTAGAAGATTCTTGTCAAATTTGTCGCGAGTACAAGACACATGACGTCATCACGTAAAATATATATTTCATTTGGACAAGATCTTGTGTATAACATATCTCGGAAACGAAAAGTCGTATTGACTTCAAATTTTGCACAGGTGTTCCTTTGGTCAGGCGGATGGTTCTTTCTCGAGTGTAGCGAATTTAAGAAGGCGTATGACACCATTACGTTAAAATCTTATATGTGTGCATTTCTCAGCCGCTGAACATCGGAGAAATCTGAAACATGGTGGGAATGCTGCTTTGTAGGTCCGAACGATTCTGTCATATATGTCCGAACGTCATTGGGTCAAGATATCTTGATAGCGAAAAATCGGTAGACTTTCCGCTCCACCCCCTCATCCCCATCCCCGCCCCACTCCCGCTTCCTTGTTTGTCGGTTCTTTTGCTAACTAAGGGTAGTTGTTTACTGCGTTTGAGATTTCAGCGTTTTCCAAAAGATTCTCTAATGTTCCTGCATTCTCTAGACATACTTAAAGACATTATCAGCACAATTACTGATCATTTCTTGCATTTCGTGTGTGACTGATCTTTTTTAGCGTTACTCACCTGCAGCTATTAGTGTGTTTTCATTTGGCTACCAAGCTGTCCTATATATGGGATTAATTAAGTAACGGCTAGCAGTGTTTGCGCAGTATCTGGAACAAGCTTTCACTTCTAAAGTGGGGCATCTAATACATTGTGCTATGACAAGCAGCACACTATTTTGACACCATGTGTGGCGAACTTTTGAAGAAAGTCTTTTTTGGCCGATGGGAATGTCTGAAGGTATACATTATGGCTTAACTACACTTAGTGTACAAACCCTTACCGTAACGTTTGCTAAAATGGTAAGGGTTACATTAGATAGCTGAGGGAGAGGGGTTGGTTAAGGTTAGCAAAAAACTATTTCAATAAACCTATTTGCAACCGCCACCTTTAAGATCAAGATAAGACGTAGTAAAGTAAAACTTGTTTGTAGTGACCAACTTCCAGTTTCGGATAACAAGACATACAGTAACACCTGCCTGTGTTGATCACCTTCCAGAGGCGGATAAAGAAAGTACGCAGAATAAAACTGCTGTGATGACCAACTTCAAAACCGGGATAAAAATGGTGTAGAGTAAAACTGTTTTAGCGACGACATTCTGGAACCGGCCAAAAAGACGTACAGTAAAACTTCTTTAGTGGCCACCTTCTAGACCCAGATAAAACGCCTAAGCCTAAACTTGTACAAAAAAGAGGGTTGAAATACGTGCAAATCAAGTTACGTACCCCCTTCCACCTTCAAAAATTGGATAAAGGTGATACACAACCCGACTAATAGGCACACCGGATTCATTTATACAAGATAAAATTTCTTATTATTCTGAATATAGTACACACTCGTTCAAATAAAACTTAATCAAAGCCCTACCGGGGGAAAAGAAAATGTAAAATGGTTTCTAGTGAATTATGGGTTTAGTCGGGGAAACATTTGTTTTTATTTACAAAAACAAAAAATTTAATAGGTGTCGATTGAAAGTGTGTGATATAACCCTGTAATCTCATGTTTTATGTGCACTTGTCGTTCTAGTTCAGGATTGTTGTAGGGTTTAGAAATCGCAGTATTTACGATTATATTTGTCATATTTTGCTCCAAGCTCCTTCCATGGTGGATTGGAAGGAGGTGGCACTACATGGGTAAGGGGAAAGCATCGTCCAGTCCATCCTGCGTTTGGAATGGTTTGAAATGGAAGCAGTGAATCCTCACGATTTTCGTTGGTTCTTCACATGTTGTTCATTGTTACTGGATCTCATTCTTGTCAGTATTAACTAGTCATAGGAAGGATGTCTTATAGCGAAGCTTCTCTGTACCTCTCCCTCTTTAGAAAAAGGGGTAGCTTATTTCTTAAGTTTTCACTTAAGGTTCAATAACCTGGGTGAGGTCTGATACGGGTGCCAGGAATATATGTCCGAATCGTGAGTGTTATTATTGAAATGTTAACCAGTGAGCAAAAGGTCTAAAATTTTATTTCAGTTTTTTAATATGTCTACGTTATTACATGTATACATGTAGTTCTCAGTGTTTTTTCAACGTGGAAATATCGAATGATGGCTTTTGAAAAGTAACTTGTCGTTTTAACCTTAGAACGCTTATTTACCAGTAAAAATGAATTCATATTCTCCATCATATACTCCCAATACTCCGCCCATGCCACACCAAATCAAAAATCCTCCTTGACGAAGATTTTTTGGGATATAATGGCCATGACAGCATAAGGCAGTCTACGACATGACCGATTCTAGGTCAATGCTGAAAAGATTTTAGTTCTTGAAATACATGCAGTTTATCTACTCCAAGAAATATTTGGATCTGGTGGAACCTAAAGATAGAGAATGCGGATAAACTTTAGTCCTAAAAAAAGACCTCTTGCAGCTGAGGATGGGTATGGGTCACATCCCCTTGTTGCACCGGCAACTCTGCTTTCCTCTGCATTTGTCATATTTGTCAGAATTTATGGCCAAAACGTAATTTCCCTTTGACCAAATATCAGTACAAATTGCTTTTTTCAAATCCACCTTGAATGGCTATGAGCTAAGACGCATTATTCAGCCTTGTATTTAAACATATTTTTCAAAACCCAATATTTTCAAATAGAAGGCACAGGAACCTTTTCAACTGGATTGGGCAAAAGATTATTTTGTTAAATATGCACTGTTCATCCAAAAAATAACCCATACAAATGGGAATCTAACAGTCCATAAAAAACCATACTTAAGAAAATTGGCATGAATTGCAGGGAGAAATACGGGATCCTCTGCCGAACGAATGCTGCCGCTGCGTGCCAGACACGCCAAGTGAGTGACACCTCATTCTTGTATTCACTTACCCCAATTAAAAAAGCCATGAAACAAGTAAATATCAGGATCAAACGAAGAACTGAAAACCAAGAAAATGCTATGGTCAAATCAAGGACAAACGCTTGAGGATGCACAGTGGCGCATAACTGTTTTGTGCAAACATATTACTGTCAAGGAGATTTCATGATAATCATTTTACCTCGATTTCAACGTTCGTGTATTTGCAGGCGAATGCGCGTTGATAACCCTGCCTGCTGATTTTGTACGCTTTACGACGCCGGATAACCGGCAGTGTGTCACAGACGCTCCCGTAGCCTTGTCTTACTGTAACGGCACCTGCCCCAGCCATGACACAAGCCAGGTAAATCCGCTTTTATGGATAACCATAGAATTCCAAAAATTATAGTATCCCACAAAATTATAAGTATTCGGTCTTACTTACTATGCTTAATCGTTATGTCTTTATTTTAATCTTAGCGGTATATGAAAACACGAAATTATTCTTTCGGTTGGTTTCAAAGATGACCTATTCAAGTCTCATTCAAGGTTAATAGTAATAAACTACCTCACTATATTTTTTGCAAAACAACAGTCATTTGTGAAAGTGATTTGTATTGCACATTTTCTATGAAAGACCTGTGCTTAAAATTACCCTGTAATTAATGCACATATTTACTGACTCAGCAAAGCTTTCGTCTTCTTTCATGAATTCAAACTAGGTTAAACTGCTAAATGCGACGGGTGCGCTGTTAGACGAGGTCCACGACAAGTCCTGTCAGTGCTGCACGGGTGAGAGCACTGACGAGTTTATCAGCGCCACCTGTGATGGACAGGACGGCTACTTAGCTATGGTACAACGCTTCACGTCATGTAGCTGTATGAGCTGTGATGGCCAGAGCTCGAAGCCAAGGACACGATAGAGAACAATCGCTTAGGGCGAACGAACATTAACCCGAAGTAAGTATTAATAAAATGTCATAAATATTGCAGAAAAATGTTTTTGCTGAATTTAAGTCTTCTGTGGGGAAATTTCTCTCAGATTTTGTTGTAAACGCCCCCCACCCTCCCTATCCGACAGACGTGCCACAAACAAAAATAACAAGATAGCTTTCGTGAAAACTGTTCTTCTGAATGCGTGGAATTAAGAAACGCTTATACATCGTTTCTATGAAGGTCTTGGCAATCGACAAGTCAAATGCAACGTAGAAAGTAAACCTTCAACGCAAGATGACTCCCGTGTTTGAATAAATAATTTCTACCAGTATTTGAAGGTAAAAAAGCGAAAAAAGCGAAAAAAGAAAAGGCTGGGCAAAGCGGGAATTTTAGCCAATGCCGGCTCAGAACCGGATCGGCCCAGGTTTTTTTTTTTTTTTTTTTGCTTAACATATTGTGAGTGCACTCATGTTTACAAATGTCTAAATTCTCAGTGTGTGTTATTCTTTTCATTTTTAGATTGTCAAACGTCCATGGACAACGAGAACTGAAGAAATATTCCTTTCAATAAACACATATTTATATACCCTAAACCCTTAACCTGCATAAGAAAAAAAAACAAAAAAAATGTATAATCATAAATAAGTTGTATTACTTGCATATATTACGGATGGATTTACCGATGACGACTGAACTTTTAATATTATTGTTAAAACTGTAATATAATAAATTAGCCATGCATGAAATTGTGCTTTTCTTTGTCTTTCAATGACAGACTTTCCAATGCCTTTTCTTGGCCCCGAATGACAAATATGGTATCACAATCCACCTATTCCCTGGTTGACCGCGGTTTTTCAGTTCCGCTTCGATTTTCTGTTCCCTTTTTGTAACCGGTTATTTTCTAGCTTGTCTTCTGCAGCAATAAAAAGATTAAAAGAAGCCCTTTTTATTGATAACGCAGCAAAAGGAAGAAGTTCTATGTGAATGCACAAATCCACTTGACCTGACTGTCTCCAATTTTTGAAAAATTATCTATCCACAAAATCACAATATATATATATATATATATATATATATATATATATATATATATATATATTTTCAATTAAGCACAAAAACCATAAATACCCATAATTCATAACTGAAAAAACAGGCAATCGTCGAAGGCGCAGACCCCAACCGAACACAACAGGTCGCCATTTTGGCAATTTTTGACCAATTTGAAAAATAATACGTTGCAGAACTTCAATATATATATTTTCATTGTGCAAGGTTGCATATGTCTACGTTAAATAGTTTCGGAGAACTCGCGTGGAAAGCACCCAAGTCTTGCATTACAGTTATCTAAAAAATCAGTATTTTGACAAGTCGCCATTTTGGCAATTTTCGGCCGATCTTAAAAATAACACGACACTGCACAACTTCAATATATATATATATTTACTGTGTTAGGTTGTATATAGGGTAAATAGTTTCGGAGAACTTGCGTGGAAACCAAACAGCATCCAGAGTGTGACACACGGACGGACGGACGGAAAGAGGGCAATCCTCTAGACGCCCCCCCCCCCCACCGGGCTCGCCCGGTTGGGGTCTAATAAGAAACACGCGATTGCAAGCTATGGTTTTATTTATATCCACTCCTGAATATCAAGAAAACACCTGAACACACTAGTATTATTTCTAGTCAATCGTACTATAGTAAGCAAGAAAAGTAATTAAATCGTACCACAATTCTATGCACTTTGATAAGCAATAAAACAAAGTTAATCGTACTGCAATTCTATGTATTTTGATAAGCAAGAAAACTCATTAAATCGTACCACAATTCTACGTATTTTGATGAGCAAGAAAACTCATTAAATCGTACTACAATTCTATGTATTTTGATAAGCAAGAAAACTCATTAAATCGTACTACAATTCTATGTATTTTGATAAACAAGAAAACTAATTAAATCGTACCACAATTCTATGTATTTTGATGAGCAAGAAAACTCATTAAATCGTACTACAATTCTATGTATTTTGATAAACAAGAAAACTAATTAAATCGTACCACAATTCTATGTATTTTGATAAGCAAGAAAACTAATTAAAATAGCAATACAATTCTATGTTTTTATAAGCCAAAATTCTAATTAAATCGTACTATAATTCTGTGCAATTTGATAAGCAAGAACACTAAATTAAATCATACTATAACTCTATGTATTTTGACAAGCAAAATTGTATTAAATCGTATTACAGTTCTGTGTATTTTGACAATCGAGAAAACTAAAAACAATGTTTAGCACTGCGAATAAACAACTGTTTTCAATTGAGCTCTCTCGCCCTTAACAGAAGAATGACCAGGCACACTGTGACTGGCCGAGGTCTAATAATGATTATAAAAAGCTCCCAAAGCCTTTTGAAAATCCAGTTGTGGAAACATTTAATATTCCACTTATTAGTTTGTTTGAACACCTCGAAAACCCCCCTCTCCCATTCAATTTAACAGGCATTTTAAAAACACAGCTATGACACTTTCCACAGTGTCATTTATTGCCAAAAACGATCGACTGGAGGACAGCCAACTAGCAAAGATTCGACCAAAGATCCCTGAGCGTTTTGTAAATGATTCCACCAAAGATCCCTGAGCCTTTTGTAAATGATTCCACCAAAGATCCCTGAGCGTTTTGTAAATCCTCGTATAATCTCTTTTAAAGGCCTGCCATCCCACGACTCTTCTGGATCGTGCAGGATTACTCAATGAATACAGGGGCTTAAAACTGAAGTGTTCAGTATATTACTACAATGAGTAGATACGTGAAATAATTTTCCTAAGTTCAAATTCCTTTCTTTTCTTTTCTTTTCTTTTTTTTTTCTTGCGGATCGCCGAAATGATACGACAGGAAACTAGATTGGCCAGTGTTTTTGTTAAAACAAAAACGGATGTCTCCCCCGCCCCCCCCCCCCCCAATTAGTCACGTGGAAAGAATCCTTGCTTAAAATACAACATTGGTGAGCCCACAAAATTGAAAAAAAAAATGAATGAAGAAAAACTTCACAGTAAATATTTCCACTACATATGAGTTCTTCTTGCCATGTTTCAGCCTAATGGAACAAACTGTTTCGGAAAGTAAAAATTCAAAAATTAAAAAATCGCCAAAAATACATTTTCAAAGGAAATGAAGAAAAACTTCGCTGTAAACATTTGCACTATAGGTGGGTTCTTCTTGCCACGTTTCAGCCTAATCCAACAGCCCTTTCGGAGATATCGCAACAATATGGCCCAAAAAGTAAAAAATGAAAAATTTAAAAATTCCCCAAAAATACACTTTCACCGAAAATGAAGAAAAACTTCGCAGTAAACATTTGCACTATATGTGTGTTGTTCTTGCCAAGTTTCAGCCTAATCCAATGAATCGTTTCTGAGATATCGCAACAATATGGCCAAAAAAAGTTCAAATTCAAAAATTAAAAAATTCGCCAAAAATACATTTTCATCCAACAAACTGTTTTGGAGATATAGCCTGCCAAAGTGAAACAAATGCACGAAGCGGCCGAGACACAAGGTGCCTCTAAGCTGAAGCACGTCTTGTGCGGCTGAGTCTAAATATTCTATTGAATTGGAACGAAAGCAACTAAAACAACATAAACATGCAATTTCTACAACGTCCGTGTGAAGCGTACCTTTCTGACTCCTCTGACCGGAATGCGTACAGCATTAGCGCACTGTGTGTAATGTTTGAAATCAGTATGCACCCCTAAAAAGTCAGATTCTCCGCATCAAATTCATCGTCCGGGGATATCAATTATTCTTGACTTTCTCGATCTTTGACTTGTATCTGTTGAGGTCTACGTCATCATCAAACACATAGACGCTTCTATGGGGCGCCGATGGATCGTAGGCTCTCTGGGGTGCCTCATTCTTGGGGATTTGCACCTTAACGACATAGTCGACCTTACCGCTATCCACTTGACTCTCATAAAAAGCCGCTGTGAATAAAAAAAAAACAAATGGACTGCAAATGGGGCCAAATCAACTGATAAAGTGCAGCTTGAAAGAAACATTCAGACACTTTCATTTTTCAGCACTTTTTGTTTTTATTTTGTACATTTATTTACTATTCCTTTATTTATCACATTTGGGCGTTGGATAATTTTTTTCAGTTCCTAGTACATAATTTGATGTTGATCTTCAATGTGAAATCAAATTTTGAAAATAGCTTTAAATTGTATTTGAGACAAAGAGAAATTAAAAATTTGATTCAAGTTCACGTCTGAAAATTATCTATGTTTAGACTCGCATGGCTGTTTCTTTTTGTCTGTTTCTGCATAAACGGACGGACTGACAAACTTGCACATAGTGCAGTTCTTCGAAACTCTTCTATGCAAGCATGCCCAAGGACATGACCCAGCCGAGTTACCAAACAAGGAAAGAGAGAAAAATTTTGGAGAACCGCGAAAAGAAAATAATGGCCTGGTAGGCGAAAACCTGAGAAACATCCCTGCGTAACACCCAAACGATTGGAGTAAAACTGCAGGAGGAGTAGCATTTTAAAAATGGGTCAAAACGGGCACTAAAAGTGGTGCCATTTTGTCAGTTTTTCGCAAATCGTCGAAAAGTAATAGCCAGGCGGGGGGCCACCGAGCGAGCATTCCTGCGTAATATCAAAACGATTGGAGCAAAACTGTAGGAGGAGTAGCTTTTTAAAGAAAAGGTGAGCACATGCACATACATTCAAGCCCCCTATAGTGATACGACTAAACCAGTCCGACAAAGTCGGCTGGATTAATAAAAGACAAAAGGACAATTCTCTCTCTCTCTCTCTCTCTCTCTCTCTCTATATATATATATATATATATATATATATATATATATATATATATATATATATATATATATATATATATATACTAGTCCGTCACTTTGTCTTTCCTACTCCTCTAAAGATACTGCCCCAGGACTCACAAATTCCGCTTATATGTAGTACTTGATCTGAAATTGTGCACCTCGCTTTTTGTTTTTTTTTTTATCATGCACTGCAACGCGTACATGATAAACGTGCATGATCAACATTTTCACAAGCTCTTGCATCTGCCAACAGCCACACTGTACATTATACAAATGATGTTTTTCTCTTTTTTTTGTTGTTGTTGTTGTTGTTTTTTTTTGTTTTTTTTTTGTTTTTTTTGTTTTTTTTTTTTTTTGCATAAGCCAAATAAGCTGTACTTTGTGAAATGCTTGTGTTGATGAAAAAAGCTGACCTGGTCATTTTAAATACTGGCCAGTGTTTTTGTTAAAACAAAAACGGATGTCTCCCCCACCCCCCCCCCCTCTCCCCAATCAGTCACGTGGAGAAAAATTCCTTGCTTAAAGGACAACACTGACATTTTTACAGAAAATGACGAAAATCTTCGCAGTAAGCATTTGCACTATGTGTGGGTTCTTCTTCGCATGCTTCAGCCTAACACAACAAACTGTTTCTGAGATATCGCAACAATATGGCTCAAAAAACAGAAAAATCAAAAATTAAAAAAATCGCCAAAATACATTTTCAACGGAAATGAAGAAAAACTTTGCAGTATACAGGGTTCGCGCTGGGTTCTCAGGAAAGTGAGTCAAAAAGGAAAGTGTGACTCAGTGGAGTCCAGAAAACTGAGTCACAACATCCTGCAACGACACCTCTACCCCCCCCCCCCCCGATCCCAACCCAACCCATACCCCCTCCCCCGGTCCCACCCATCCCATACCCCCTCCTCCGATCCCACCCATCCCATACCCCCTCCCCCCGATTCCCACCCATCGCATACCCCCTCCCCCCAACGGTGCTCTTTCTTATAAGAACACACCTTTAGCTTGATTATTTATTTAACGCTGAAACAATTGAACGCTTTAAAACAAAAATAATTGTTATGCCTACTCTGAACACAAATATGCAATGGCTATGCTATACTTTGACGGAAAAATCCGAAATTAAACACTGCGCTGCAGAAAAAATGGGATTCCAATTATGAATAATATTGGAATGATAAAATAGATTACGATTTCATTGACGAGTAATTCGTTTTAAACGGGTCCATAGCTAATCTACCTAATCTAACGAAAAAGTGGTGTGTTTAATTTTGACACTGAGCTAACTTTTTCACTGCAAAAAAATTATAATTAATTTAATTATTACAAGTTGTTTTCTTGTCAAGGTGTGACTCGATGGGTTTTAAAAAAGTAAGTGACAGTGACTCGATTGGTTCCGAAAAAGTGAGTCATATCGTAAAAAATACCCAAAAAGTGGACAAAAAACCCCGCCAACGCGAACAATGAGTATACATTTGCGCTATATGTGTGTTCTTCTTGCGACATCTGAGCCTTATCCAACGAACTGTTTTGGAGATATAGCCTGCCAAAGTGAAAAAATTCACGAAAACCCCCCTATGTTAAAAAATATACCAAAAATAGAATTTTTGAAGGAACGAAAAAAAATAACACGGGCATCATCTAGACATGTACCCCAATACGTTTGTATGTTTTGAGAGAAATCGACTCATTAATTTCATAAGAACTCACTGCGGACAGACGGGCGGACAGAGATAGGGGGAGACATATAATTATAAGCATCATTTACACCCTGAGGGTTGGGGGAGGGGCGGCTTCCGTTCCACAGAGTAAGTAGTGTTGAACTGGCAAAAAAGTTCTTAGAAAGATCTCGCAATGTAAAAAAAAAAGATTATTTTGTCTGTAAATGAAAAGAAAATGAAAATCGGCCTGAAAATTTTTTGAAATTCTTCTCAAAATGAGAAAGTAATTTTTAAAATATTGTTTTTGGCCAAATGGTTAATATTTCGCCTTTGAGAAACAGGTTCTCTTTTCAACATCATTGCGACTCAGCGGCGGACCAAACAAACTAGAATGCGTAAGAAGCAACCTGTCCACTTTTGTCACATGAAGACACTTGAAGACAAACAGACGAGGAAAAAAATTTATTCACGTACCCGATGTGTCCCAGTTGTTTTTGGCGATTTCATCCTTGCTGTTGTGATAAGGGTTCATCTTGGTGAAGTAGACACCGTCACCAAAGACGGCATCGTCACGAGTCGTAGTCACGTCTGACGCCACAATCGTCTTACTCTGTCTGTGAATGCCAAACATTTCTGTCTTATTTTGTACCAACAACCACCACGATCACTGTTTTGTTAGTGTAGAGGTAATAAAAATACTAATTCTTTGTCTGTGAGCTAAATGTAGAGGTACAACTTCTCAAGGTTGTTCGTGCTTACTTGAGAACCCACAACAACGTCAAATCTGTTCGCTGGTTGAAGAACCATCGGAAAAACGAGGGCCACTAAACTGCATTTGCGTGTTACATCTTTAGAGGCCACGCGAAATCCCGAGTGAAAGTTCAACATCGGCTGCTGTAATATACAGTGCAACCTCGCTATAACGAGGCGACTGGGCAAATAGGTCGCTGGGAAAATATAATGATGTTTCTGAAGCGGCATGTCGTCACAATCCCTGTCTTTATATAGTGGTTCTACTGTATCTGCACACGCCGTCATATCCAATAACGATCCAGTGTGGGGGGGGGGGGGGGATGGGGTGGAAGTAAGACGTCTGTCCCCCACGCCCAATTATGCTCAACATTTCTTTCATATATGTTGCAGGAAAGAGTATTTCACCCCCCCCACACCATCCCCCCCCCTCCTCACCTTAAACACCCCTACCTCATTCCCACTCACGACATCCGGTGTTGGATGCACGATTGAGCCTCATGCACAGATGATCCCGCGCAATCGTGCATGCACCTCGTGTATGCACGATTGAGTCCCCTCTAAGAATGCGCCTCCCTTCTTTTTTAATGTTTGTTGGATGTTTGCATTGAGTAAACCTTGACGGTCAGCAAAAGTTAACTCTGATACAAACAAATGAAAACATCACGCTCTTTATTTTATAAAAACAAATTATACGAAATTGTACTACATTTCTAAGGACTGTAACAGAAATAACATTATAACAAAAAAATAGTAGGGAAGCACACTGTTACCACACTGACCTACCGATACCGATTTGACCGACCCCCCCCCCCCCCCCCGCCCCTCACAAGTAGAAAACCTGTAAAAAGTAAAAATAAAATATAAGTAACAAATAATACAGAATGAATGATCAAAAGCTATATAATTATCCTTGAAAAATTATCAGTCAAAAATGGTATCCAGACATCTCGCATCTGGACATCTCGCATCTGGACATCTCGCATCTGACAACTCACATCTGGACATCTCGCATCTGGACATCTCGCATCCAAATGAAAAAGTGGACATCTCGCATCCGTGATTTGGGTCTGCTTTTAAAGGGGAACTTTAACACTGTGTTTGGGAAACTTCATACAGAAAATAAATTACAGGGGTTTCCAAAACGTAAGTTATTTGAGTAAAAATAAATTATAAGCGAGATTTTGTGCTTTACGATATTAACAGGGGTCTCCAAAACTTGAGTAATTTGAGTAAACCAACTGAAAAAAACTCAGTTCAGTTTACGGAGTAATTCAAGAGTTAGACTTACATTTGTACTCAGTGAATGCCATAGTGAGTAATCCCTCGAAAGAGGCACTTAAAAGCATGAAGGATTTAATGAACGTAGATCAGTATTAAGAATGAATCCACATCCACTAATCCCAATGATCTATTCAATTTTTAAAAATTTATCTTTGATGCACGGATTGGAAGGAAAATGTGCACAGGTTAGAATCCATCGAAAGTATTCGGGGCAAACCTAAGCTTTGTCTCGATGGTTTCATATACACGAACAACAAAACGAACAAGTCTGGGCGAATCGTAGTAAAGTACAGTGTCAAAATACACTAAATAAAATGATTACCACCTGCCCCCCCTCCAAAACACAATGATAAATCAAGCAAAAAATCACGGATGCGAGATGTCCACTTTTTCATTTGGATGCGAGATGTCCAGATGCGAGATGTCCAGATGCGAGTTGTCGGATGCGAGATGTCCAGATGCGAGATGTCGCGGATTCGTCAAAAATGCTTTATAATATCCATATGTTTACTTAACGCAATGAATGATACCCTTCCCACTTTGTTTTACAGACTTTTGTTCATGTTCAGAATTTTCGTTGTCCGAGGATTCCATTTTAATTTATTTTGTAAGCCAGAAGTGAATGTGAATTTAAATAGTAGATCAGTGATCCATGCCAGGAATGAGTACATTTTTTAAGTTCCAATTGGATAGCATTAATCCCTGTGAGATTGACAGAATGTGTGATTGACAGGTCAAATTGCAATTCGGAAATTTTAAAACTAATGATCCGTGTGATCTTTTTAACCTCAGTATTAGAGACGTTACTAGCCTGTGCGAGTATCTGAAATCTTTACTGGTTGTGAATTCATTAATCCATCCATTAAATCATACAATAAAATGTTCCTCTTGAAAGAGATTAAGGCTTATTTGATGTCCAGTTATTTATGCAAACAGAACTTAAGAAAACTTTAAAATAGCCCCGTATAAAAGATCATTGGATAAAAACAAGGTTTATTAACCACCAATGATGATGGTGTGCTCCTGTTTATTTAAAGGATTTCGCATTTTCGTACATATTTCCCCTATGCACAGTTGCGTCCTCCCTGTTTGAGAACCCCTCTCTCGTTATACAGGGATATATAGCAAAAAGGCGCATCTGTGCATGGACTCAACTGTGCATACAACACCGGGTTCTATGGCATTGTACCAATCTAAACACAAGTTGCCGAAACACTCCCATCTTGAATTAAATATCAATTTAATGTTATGGAATAGGGAGTAATGCACTTGCGGATACAGGTTTGATCGGGGTGGGGAGTTCAACTGAAGCAAGCCATCGTAGACAGCAGAGCCCCCAACCAGGCAGCATTCTTATGGTGGAGAGCCACAACCGCTTGACGGCCCCAACCAGGCAGTATTCTTATGGTGGAGAGCCACAACCGCTTGACAGCCCCCAACCAGGCAGTATTCTTATGGTGGAGAGCCACAACCGCTTGACAGCCCCCAACCAGGCAGTATTCTTATGGTGGAGAGCCACAACCGCTTGACAGCCCCCAACCAGGCAGTATTCTTATGGTGGAGAGCCACAACCGCTTGACAGCCCCAACCAGGCAGAATTCTTATGGTGGAGAGCCACAACCGCTGGTGAACTAAAGTTGCTCCAAACTGCCCTTTAGTTTGGTTTTATCGTGTTTATAAGAAAATTCAGATGAAATGCACGCTGATGAAAATCCAAGATGGCAACTGGAAGCCATTTTTTACCTTTTCTTTCAACCGAAAACAGCTCCCAAGCGTGTAATTTCCTGATGTTCAGTTAACTTATGTCTAAATTTGAAGACGTTCCGTAAAACTGTTTACGATTTATCGCGTTTCAAGAAATTGCCGGAAAAATCCAAGATGGCGGCAATTTTTAATTGAATGACCGGTCCTAAAATCAGCCCTGAGCCTGCTTTTCAGTAAGCCAAATTCAGCAAGTGTGGTTTCCCATGACGCTCCAATACACGACACCGAATAATACTGATTTTTCATAATGCTCCAGTACAAAACGTTTGATGTTGATTTAAAAATAGTTCCCCCTGAAACGTTTCGAAAAGGTTGTACAAAAAAAAAACGTTTTATTTTGGTAAAGGTTTTATAAAGTCAGTAAAACATTTCAACCAATAAAATATTGGTTTTATAAAGTCAGTAAAACATTTAAACCAATAAAATATTTCAACCAAAAACTTTCAACAAGTTATCAGTGAAACTGATGAAGGTCCCCCGCCACGAACTATGGTCGA
Organism: Protula sp. h YS-2021; assembly: GCA_949752745.1. Lineage (NCBI taxonomy): Eukaryota > Metazoa > Annelida > Polychaeta > Sabellida > Serpulidae > Protula > Protula sp. h YS-2021. Next base: position 50,809,297 of record OX457029.1, on the reverse strand, counting down.
ATCGAAAAATAATGCGGCGTTCCACAACTTCAATATATATATTTTCACTGTAGCAATAATCAAAAGCCAGGGTTGAATAGCGGCTGAGATATCGCGTGCACCAAGTTGCACTGCAGGCAAGAGAAATACAGAAAAATTGCCTATTTTCAACAAGTCGCCATTTCGTCACTTTTTGGTCGAATCGAAAAATAATGCGACGTCGCACAACTTCAATATACATATTTTCACTGTAGCAACAATCAAAAGCCAGGGTTGAATAGCGGCTGAGATGTCGCGTGCACAAAGTTGCACTGCAGGCAACAGAAATACTAAAACATTGCCTTTTTTCAACAAGTCGCCATTTCGTTATTCTTTCGTCGAATCGAAAAATAATGCGGCCTGGCACAACTTCAATATATATATTTTCACTGTAGCAACAATCAAAAGCCAGGGTTGAATAGCGGCTGAGATATCGCGTGCACAAATTTGTGCTTCCAAGTGTCGCCAAACAGAGAGACAGACGGAGGGACGGACGGACTGACCCGAATACTCTAGTCCCCCGCTCCGCCCGAGGGGGGGGGGGGGCTAAAAAAAGGTTTCAATGTTTAACGGGAACCTCCTCAGGGGCGAAAACCCGGCTAGGGGCTAAAATCCCGTTTCAGTAACGCGTTTACCTGTCATTTTTTTTTCCTTTTTTTCTTTTGAAAACACGAAGTTTAATAGTTTAATTTTCTTTGGAAGGGTGGGGGGGGGTGGTACAGCGCTTGTTCTAAGCGAACGCTTTCTATCTTCCTGCCAAAGACCGCAACAGTAATCTAGGGCTATTGCAACCCTCGACCCACCACCAACCCCTCCCCCGCCCTCCATGGATCCGCCACTGTAATATTCCATTGGTCGTTGTGATACCGATTTCCCAACTTAAAACAGTTAAAACTTTGATACGATTTATCAACTGCAACTTTATGCAGCGGTAAACGGTATCTGCGAGGGAGCGGAGATAGAAACGGTTACGGTAGATCGTAATTGGTGACAACAAAATGTTCAATTCTGACTAAACTTAATTAGCCAGTTGCAAATTTGACGACCTTTTATGCTCAAATAGTCCTTATTTTGCGATATTTGACAAATAAAAATTGTTTTCAGCCACGGAAGGTGGTTTTCTTAATTTCACCAATTTGGATCTACTGTAGCCATTCGTTCTACTCCCCCTTGTAATGCACGCACGCGAACAGTTAACATATTGTGAGAACAACCAGTTATCCATCAATATACCGTTGATGTTAATGCATACAACTGAAAAAAAATACAAATCCCCTGCGAAACTCTCCATTTTATTTTTCAGAACAAACAAATCGTCAAAGAACGAGATCCGGAAGAAGCTTAATTACCTTATGCCCTTGGCACCTTGCTTATCCGTGTAGTGATAATAAGTATCGTACGGTTGCTTCTGCCTTGTGTTTTCATGGTGATGTGAGTATTCGTAACCCGTGTTAGAATTCGAGTTGTAGTGATTTTGTTGATATGCCATTTGATTTCGCCGACCTCTATGACTTACGTCTTCTCCGTTGGGCTACTTTTAATGAAAGACTGGTGCCTTCCTTCTCACTTCAAGTTGTTGCCGCTAAGACTGTACACTCGAATAACTTTCTGTGCACTGGCGGCACGCGGCAAATGATGGTCTGTGACAGCACTGCCACACAGTATCTGGCACGTCAGGAATCAACCATTTGTTACTCAACTGCTGCGAGGAGGGGGTGGGCAGTACATAGCCAGGTGCACTGTGTCCCACTTGTAAATAACTGGCCCAGTGTTTGTCAAAGTGTAGCGGTAGAATCTAACTGTTCTTTAAGCTTGAAAACAGATCAGTCCATTTTCTGACCCTGCTGCGTTTTATATTTTTTTTTATCTTTCTTAAAATTTCTGAGCTTAGAGCACTCACTTTTTTCCCGAATGAAAATGAAATGGCTACCCCAGTGTTTGTGGAGAATCAAGTGTACACATGTTATTCATTAAAGAATGTTTGGGATTGGAAGTTTTTATGACCCACTGCAAGCCAGCTATAGCCACTTCGACTGCTTGTAAATTTAGCTGTCCAGCAGGCGCCACTCTCTAATCGGGGCACACATGCTGCTGTGCAGTTTCACCAGCATTGAAAAACAAGTCGTTGCGCTTCATAAGGCTGTGAATTTTGGTGTAATGTGTTGGAATCTTGGAAGCAGTGCAGTAAAAAAGTAATTAATATGCAGTTTCAAGAATAATTGTTCTAGGGTAAATTTTGGCGTAATGTGTTAGAATCTTGGAAGCAGTGCAGTAAAAAAGTAAGAGTAATATTCAGTTTCAAGAATAATTGTTCTTTTCCATTACATTAAAATTGGGCAAACGGTAATCTGCCCCCCCCCCCCACTCCCGCCGGTGATCTGACCCTCCCCGGTAATCTCCCCCACCCTCCCCCCCCCCCCCCCGGCAAATTTGCAATACTAGGTAATCTGCCCCGTCTCTTTATCTGTGTGTGTTATTGTGTGTGCGTGTATGTTTTACTGCTTTTTTATGTTCTCGGGACTATGATAGTTATAGAAACTGCTGCCTTTCTATTTGTTTTTTTTTTTTTTTTATTTATTTCTTTGATTTGTTGTAATTTGAATGTTAGATAAGATTTATTAGAAATGTTTCCAAGAACATCTGTTATTGCAAGCTGTTTGTGAATGGTTCACAGTGTTCCTTTGTTTTAATACGTTGTTCCTCTGAAGTTTAAATGCACAATGGCGTAAATGACTTGAAAGGGATAAGGGATCCATCACCAAAACTTGTCCCCTAATCAGATATGCAGATAGGAATCTTTGAACCCTTTTTACAACCGTGGAGTGTCCGAAAGCATTCTGTTACACTGGCGAACGAGAGAAATGCTGTTTTACTATTGTACCAGCGACTTCGCAATCAGGATCCCCGTGTAGGGAGCCCCCCCCCCCCCCCCAAACTTCTGTCCAGAAACCGATCTCCAAATTGGTATAGGGCAGGGTATCAGAATCCATAATCATAATACGAAAATTCGGATTCTGGGGTCAGTGCTACTTTGGTTCTTGGGAGGGGAGGCCAGATTACCTAGTATATATTAGAGGGGAGAAGATAACAGGTGGTGGCAGATTACCTGGGGCCGATCACCGCGGGGGGGGGGGGGGGGGATTACCTATATTCGTGAAAGTAGACAGAACTCCGCTAGACAGCGGAATGACACACTTACAGAAACCACTAAAGAAATTATTTGTATTAAATTATGACAGAGAAACTCAGTCACACAGTACCTTCTGCTTGTCGTCATTTTGGCCCAACGGGTTAAAACTGAACTCAAAATCGCCCAAGGTCACCGAGGTTCCTCTCATGTAACGTTTTTTAGGCCGAAAGGGTCGAAAATGAGCTCAGAATTGCCCCATCTCTAACTGTTTTCGAGATAATAGTCAACTTCGGGTTTTTGAAACTGACCCTGACCGAGAAGGTCAAGGTCACCGAAATACCTCTTGTGTAACGTTGTTTGGGCCCAAAGGGCCGGAAATGAGCTCAATATCGCTCTATCTCTAACCACTTTCGAGATAATTGTGAACTTCCGGTGTTTACTCTTACTGTGACCGAGAAGGTCACCGAAGAACATCTTATGTAACGTTGTTTAGGCCCAAAGGGTCAAAATGAGCTCAAAATCGCTCTGTCTCTAACCACTATCGAGATAATAGTCAAATCACTATCTTTTATCTTGACCGTGACCGATAAGGTCAAAGTCACGGTGAAACCTCTTATGTAACGTCGTTTAGGCCCAAAGGGTCGAAAGTGAGCTGCCAACTATCTCCAACCGTTTTCTAGATAATAGTCAACCTCCGGTTTTCTACCTTAGCGTGACGGAGAAGGTCAAGGTCACCGAAGTACTTCTTAGGTAACGTTGTTTAGGCCTAAAGGGTCGAAAATCGGCTCAAAATCTCTTTCTGTCTAG